>JARHVA010000501.1:4222500-4320000 GCA_037957365.1 Torreya grandis | reverse complement strand
TATCGGCTGGTAACCCTACCAAATCTCCCGTCTGGTTTTGCAATCTCTCCATGCCATGCTCCCACTGTTTCTTGGATCCTTCTTGCTCTGCAGTAAGAAACGAGTGTAAAGAAGAGGAACAACGAATTTGAGGCCTACTTACGTCTTCAGTCCTCCATATGGGTGTTTGAGACTCCTTGACAGCTTGTTGTCCACCCAAAATCTGTTACAGTGACCGACCTCGATCACCACACAGTTTGCATCCAACCGACATCGGTTCCTGTGCCTGTCCTGACTACCAACCCTGCTGACGTTGGTGTCCTCCTGCTACCGACGTCGGTCCTTGTGACCGATGTCAGTCTTACCTATTGCCAACGTTGGTTTTCTTGCCGATGCCGGTACTTGTGTTTCCTGTGAGTGATGACTTTTTACATGTGAGCTCCTTTGAATCAATCCCCATGTCCAAACTGCCCTGCTCAGAAGTATCCAGCCCCATCCGCTGGTCTCTATCCGCCATCTCCTCCAAGAACACCAAGGCTTTTCAATTCTTAAGCCTATCAAATATATCTGTCTTTCGCTTAAGAACATGCATCTCCTTCCTGCTCATGTGACCAAGCCTACGAAGCCACGTCTCTGCAACAAAAGAAGAATCAGTAATATAAACAAGTAGATAAAGAGTACCTATTTTCTTACCACCAGCTAATTCAAGTGCATCCGTTGTGAGAGTTCTCGTGCATCTCTCATCACCCAACCTTTCTGAATAAATTAGCCATATCTCCAAACCTGGGACCTGCATGACCTCCTTCAACACCCATGTGTTGGCCGCCTGCAATTTCAGCTTCACTTCCCCTTTGCCTATTTTTTGGCAAGGCTCACCAGCTCCTCTACCTGGGGCTGCATGGAAAGAGGCAACCGAATATGTTATCCAAGATTCAACTTTATCCAAGAAACCTCCCAGAGCATCCTATGCAACAACCCCTGCAACATCTGCATCTTCAGTTCCTTCATGCTGATCTGCTACCAACCAACAATCTTCTTTTACCTGCTCTTTCTTTCCATCGGACCGTAAGTGACCATTTGTGCTTTTCAACTCCTCCATTCTTAGCTTACTTTGATCTGCCATTGCTCTACTCCCACTCAATCAGAAACTCCTGAGAGTGACATGTAACTAAACACAGAACCTACTTCCTACAATAGCTCTGATAGCACGTGTTGGGATATGAAACACCGGAAGCACACAATTGATTACCAAATACAAGCAACTTAATATGCGAAATTAACCAGAATCAACAGGTAACTAGAATCCAGAAATAACACATGATATGAGAGACAATACACAACTTGTATTAAAACTCTTACAGAAAAGAATACAATAAAGAAGATGCCACTTCTTCTCCACCACCTCTTCAGAGGCTTCCCACACCTCAAGTGAACAGTAATTCTCTCCTCAAAGCTCTCTCTCTTAGGTCCCAACACCCAACTCAAACACTGAGTTGGTGTTCACCTTATACCTGTGCTCCACGCACTCCACAAGTACTCAAACGTACTCCAAGTAGATCTCCCCTGAACCTGCAACAACCTGCACCTCAATAGACCTTACTTATGGAAGGAACTTCCTTGCCTTCCTCTCTTGCTCTATCTGAGTACACACCTGTACTCCAAGTAGATCCTCCCTGATTCTGCTCCCTATTGTGTTGATGTCCTATCTGATCTTGCACACCTACAAATCAACCTGGTTCTGCACACCTGTGAACCTTGACCTTGCACACACATACATCTGCATATCAATGATCTTACTTACCATGTAGATCTCCTATAGAAGCCATGCTCATCTGATGACCAAGATCATACACTCCTGAAGAACCCTGTTGATTCTCCAAACCAGCACCCACCTTGGTACTGTGGCACTAGGAGGAACACACCATTGCTCACCTCACACACAAAAGGAGTTTATAATATTGCTCTCTTACTCTCTAGCACAAGTTTACAATACAATCCATGAGTCTATTATATAGATCTCATCCAAACAATAATTAGACACCTAATACAATAATTAGATCCGCAGCTCTTAGTCTAAAATTAGCTCTAATCATGCAAACATTTGGTTCATCAACCAACTGCCTGTAATATACTCGCAGCTCGAACCACAAGCGATCGACGTCGGTCCCTATCTACCTGGGGGTCGCCGACGTCGGTTGCATTCTAGTCTAATACTACCGACGTCGGTTGGCCTGACCGACGTCGGCGTCTGAGACGCTCCGCAACCCTTCTACAACCTCCTCCTCTGTTTGCATCAGTGAAGCTTTTAGCTCCACAACCTAACATGTATGTATGTGTGTGTGTGTGTGTGTGTGTGTGTGTGTGTGTGTGTGTGTGTGTGTGTGTGTGTGTGTGTGTGTGTGTGTGTGTGTATAAGTACAACGTGTTGTCATAATCCACCAACTCGTCTCAACATATGTAATTTGTAAAGTTGTATTTTATTTTATCCATTACCAAGTATATATATATATAAGTACAACGTGTTGTCATAACCCACCAACTCGTCTCAACGTATGTAATTTGTAAAGTTGTGTTTTATTTTATCCATTACCAAGTGCCAATGTATATATGTGATTTTTAATATGTATTGATTAACCTGCAAGGTGTGACATAATGACATTGATAGGTATTTTTTAGTAGAGCCTTTTTGTCATTTTCATAATATATTTTTATTTTTATATTTTCAAACAATTTATAAATGTTTATATATATAATGGTTTATTTTTATATTGCACTTCTCTAATTGATTAGAAGTTTTTAAATTTAAAAAAAAATCATAATTAATAAAAAAAACTAATAAACATAACTTTAAAAAATTATATATATAATTTCCAATTTTCATGTATTCAAACTAAATACTATTCACTGAACGTAAATTGGAAATTTGGAAACAAATTAGAATTAGAAATTTGAAGCCAAATTAGAATTAGAAATAAAACCTCCAAATTTATAATTCACACTTAGTGGGTAACATTTAGCTTCAATACATGGAGACATAAAATGTTAATGTTCACTTAAAATGATAACTTTGAAAATGAATTTGAAGTTACTAATAAGACTTGAGGATACATATCGAAGAAGTGAGATTCGTGTTATGAAATATGAGATTAGGTTAAGTAAGTAATTAATTGATTTGAAAATATAATGAATTTTTAATTAATTAAATATATATGTATAATTTTGTATATATTCACAATTATATATATTTTATAATAAATTATGTTTCGAGTTTTTTTTTATTATTGATAGTTGATTTTTTAGGTGGTATTGTTTCTCACGGGTTTAGAATATTTTTTAAATTAACAAAGAATAAATTACCAATATCAAAAAAATTATATAGATAAATTTAAAATAAAAAGGGAACTTCAAAACCACCCAATTCTAAAATATTTTAGATATCCAAAATATTAACTTAAAAATATTATAATTAGTATTTATATTTAAATGTAGTACATATTTTTTAATTGATTTTAGCTTTTTACCAGAGCTTAAACCAGTTTTGGGACACAACAGGGGCCTTGGTCTCTCAAAAAAGTATAGCCAACATTTAGAATGAAAATATTACAAGCTAAAAAAGCCCTTTCAAATTAGAGAAGATCCAAAGTTATATAATTTGGAGCCACAACTAAAATTCACACCTAAGCCAACTTCAAAACTAAAAATAAAAACTATTCAACAAATTTATTTAAACATAATGAAACCAAACCTCAACTCAACCTTTTGCTACCTACAAACATCTACCCCTACTGGAAAGCAAAGATTTCATTGTCCATTGAGTACCACCATTAATGAAATTCCTAGCATCAAGTTGTAATCTTTATGCTTCCATTTTCCTACCTCTTTTCCCTTTCTCACCATAATTAGGAGACTTCAAATCACAAACATGTTGAGCAATAGATAGAAATGCTCTTGTATCCAACTCTTCTCCTTCTTCCTCCCAACCATCCCCATCCTCTTCTGAAACTTCCTTATATTGGGAACAATCTGCTAAAAGAGAAACTTTGTCTATGTCCTATGTTTCATTGTTTTTAATAACCTCTTCCTCTTCCAAAATGGGAATAGAAGGTTGTCATGTCTCCACATTGACCAAACCTTCCGTTGTTGCTGAAACCTCACCCTCCTGAGGATTGATTTGAAATTTTTGAACTGTCGAAGATGGATTCTCAACAAAAATGGTTTTAATTAGGACCAATAAACTATGAACCAAATCTCGATTTGGACAACCAACCTTACTGACCTATTTCTTCAAGATCGTTACTTGGGAGCCTTTTAAACCTTTCTCGAGACAAGAAACAATATTATGATCAACTTCATTACATTTGAAACATCTAAATGTAAGTCCTTGAAAATTAATATACTGACACCAAACTCCATAGGAAGATGAAATCTGAATAGAATGGTGAAGAGGTTTGGATAAATCAAATAATACACATCCTCATAAAACTCATATTAGCCTTAATAGAATCATCAATTTTAATAAAGGTTCTCAGCTTACTAACCAGTTATTTAAGAAGATCGAAATCACTCAAGGTTAAAGAGAGATTATAAAATCTTACCCGTACTGGAGCTATCGAGATAACTAAAGCAGCGGGATCAAAAAAAGGGGCCCATGGGCACAAAAACATCCCTACTTGATAATAAACCAAGGGCAATTCAACCACACAAAATCTCTATCTTCTGAAGATTGAAATAGAAGCATAAAAATTCCATTAGACAACATTGAAAGAGAAGAAGCTTTTATGTAGGCTAGGTACCATTCAACCATTACAAAAACACTTCCCATGAAGGTCACTTCCCTACACATCTGTCAATCAAAGATTTCCTCCCCCTATCCAAACCTATCACTGAAAGATTTGAATCTAAAATTTTTAGAATAGGGGGAGTATCAGATAAAATCAAGGGAACATCACACAGGCAGGTCATTTCTTGGACTCCATTTTACATGATAGTGCAACTTCTATATTCCCATTTTACCCATTTGTCACTTCTTTATCTTCTAGAGAAAGCTCTTCTAGAGGGATCAAACTTATGGGAATGAGAATATGATTTGATCCAAGCTAAGCCTTATGAATAAAATCTTTACAAAATGATCCACAAAAATGATAAGGATTAGAGATATTCATGCAACTGGAATACACTAAAGCCTTGGAAGAAAACCTAGCCATCCCTTTTGTTGTTTTAACACCCACTTCCTTAGAGAGGCACCTCCACTAGATAAAACTTTGTCTACATCCAGTTGCTCCAACCCTAAAAAATGATCAAGTTATTCATAATGAGCTTTTCTTGAATTAGAACGTGGAGCCAAAAATATCTTTTGTCTTTATCTTTTTTAAATTTATTTATCTTTTGTCTTTTGTCAATGAGACCTTAAATTTATAACCATATAATTAAAAAAAATATTATGAAATCTCCATGTATTTTGAAAATTATTTGGGAAGTTAATTCTTAGAAGTACTTATTACATTAGAGTAGTGCCATATGAAATCTAAGCATGTAAGGGGTGATTGTTGGTAAGATTATATTTTCTTATGTAAAATTCTTATGACTAGATCTTAACCTGTATGAACACCTACATAGATAAATGGTTAATTAATGTTGTTGATGCTAGACTTCAATTTATGTATTTATATTTTATAATTTGAATAACTAAATTAGATTTGGGGATGCCTCTCTTTACAGGTAAGATGCCTATTCAATTATGGAACCCCATGATAGAATGCTTCATGAAAAAGCTTGTTAGTTGGAAGGGAG
This sequence comes from Torreya grandis, assembly GCA_037957365.1. Lineage (NCBI taxonomy): Eukaryota > Viridiplantae > Streptophyta > Pinopsida > Cupressales > Taxaceae > Torreya > Torreya grandis. The sequence continues at coordinate 4,314,231 of JARHVA010000501.1, read as the reverse complement.
CTGTGTTATCTCAGGTTGGTAAGCTCATGCTCCTAAAAAGTGTTCTACAAAGCTTCCCAATTTACATTATGCCTCTCTTTAAAATTCCTTCATCCATCAGCCAGAATATTGATCAAATTCAAAAATGCTTTCTTTGAACTGCCACTAAAACAACTCAGTGTTTGCCCTTGGTCAATTGAGATCGTGTCACTCTACCAAAAAATATTATGGGTTAGGAGTAAGAAGAATAAATATTATAAACAAGGCTCTCTTGGCTAAAATGGTATGCATATTTATAAAGGAATCCAACATTTAGACAACTATTCTAAGAGTTAAATATTTGCAGCATAGACCAACAATATCTTTACTAAATGGTCATGCCTTCACCATGGGCTCCACCATCTGGAAACTGCTCATCAAAGGTAAGGAGATCATCAAACAAGGATAAAAATGGAATTTTGTTAGTGGAGTTAAAATATGGTTTTGGGAGGACCCATGGTTACTTGATCACTCTTTGGCTCATCTTGAACCATGGCATCAAATTAAATATCAGATTTAACAACATTTTGGTAATATGGTGGCTGATTATACCCAATCTCAAGGCCACAAAAGAATTTAGAAGCACCTTCAAATTGCTAATGTCATCCTTGATCATGCCACTATCATTTCATATCTCAACATTCTCTTTCAAACTATTCACATACCTAATCTCCTCAAAGAGGACACCTTATATTGGATGCAACTCCAAGTAGAAAGTATGAAGTGAAGTCAAGATATACCCTCATTATCCCTCCAAATCAAGAGATTTTACAATGGTCCAAAATTTGGGATAAATATTTGCTTCCAAAATTCAATATATTTCTTTGGCTCTGTCTTCAAAACAAGATTCTTACTCTTGATAATTTAGTTAAATGTGGTCTCACTTTGGTCAACTATTATGTTCTTTATGAGTCAAATTTTGAAACAATCCCCCATCTCCTTCTCCAATGTCTTTTTGTTCACAAGATACGGGGCCTTCTCCTTGATAAATTTTAAATACAATGGATCTACCCTGCTTCTCTAAATGACTTATGGGCTGCTTGGGACACACCTTTATCCAATAAGATTCTCAAGAAATTATGGATCTTTTCTTTCCCACACTTAATTTGGAAAGTGTGGAAATAAATAAATAATAGGATGTTCAGGGACTCCACTAGAACTTTCAATAAGGTTGCGGAAAAAGTCTTCAATTTTATTTTAGCAAACTTTAAAGTCTCAAAAAAAGATAAGGATCAATAGTTATTTCAATAAGAAGAGAGCATAACAAAGAATTGGATCCCTTCTCTCTCATCCACTATAACTTATGACCCAAGAATGGAAATCTGGAGCAAAACAAAATCGATACCCCCAAATCAAGGATGGATCAAACTTAACTTTGATGGGGATTCCAAAGGGAGCCATGGAATTTTTGGTGGTGGTAGAGTGTTAAGATATTAAAGCAGTCATTTGTTAGTTGTGTTTGAAGGTGGAATGGGTCACCAAACTAACCATAAGGTTAAAGCACTAGCAGCCCTATCGGCATTCAGATGGCCAAAAACCTTGGAGTCAATAAGTTTTTGGTTGAGGGTGACTCCATCAATATAATCAATTACCTCAACAATATTAAAAAATCCTCATGGATAATTGACTATATCATTGAATAAACATTGGAGATAAGCAAGGGATTCCAAGAGGTTAAATATCAACACTCTTACTATGAAGGTAACCACTTAGCAAATTACTTTGCCAATAGAGAGGTAATGGTGGAAACATTTAACATTTGAAAATAAGAAGACACCCTCCCATATTATTGTAATGAAAACATTACTAGGGAAAGATCAACTATGTCACATTTATGATTGTGAGCTTTGCAACACTTCGCTAATACCAATTAACAAATAAAATCATAACTCTAGCTTTAATGGCTTCTTGGCTTGTGAGACCTGGGATGTACTATAGAACCATCGATTTCTCAATAGGAAACTTGTTGCTTTAATTCTCCACAACTCCTCTCATCTCAATCATCACTACACTCTTCACAACATCCACATTCATTCCACTATGGGAGGTGATCTAAATGGAATCAAATCTATGACTGTTGAGCATCTACAAAAGACAAGAAAGTGTGGGAAATTTTAAAAACTAGTGGATTGACTAACTTCATCACCAACATTTGTGGGTATGATAAACATATATCAATCAAATTTTCCAAACAATGGGAGGATCATGTGGTAACCATCAACAATGTCATAGTAGATATCACTAAAGGCCTTGTAGCTCAAGTCATAGTTTTTAAAATTAAGGATGTCAAATTCACCAAGTCTAGCAAGGATTATAAATAAGAGAGGGACAAATTTATGATGGAAGACGAGCAAATGCCCAAGTTCATTGGTGGATTATTATGAAAAGACATCCCCAAACCCTTTGATAAAGTCACCAAGCAGATTATGTGATATGTGACATTAGATGTCAGGTACACTCTAGTCCATCACTTTCATTTACCTATCCTTAACTACTTTCGTCACCACATCCCAATCAGTCTTCCTTTTTCTATACTTAATTCTTTGGAATATTTAATTTATGAAGTAAAAATGGGTAAGAAAAAATATCGCCTTCATCAAGTCATGATCTTTTTAATCCATAAAAATTTTCAGGCTTCCAACCCTACCCCCTATTGTCCTTAAACTAGATAATCGTATTCCTATGCAATATCCCCCTAGAACTCTTAGAAGCTCCACTAATACCTTGAATCCCTCCAAGAAATATAAACAACCCATTGATAGTGATCACAATGATCAAGATTATCTCCCTTCAACCAAGATAAAAAAAATGGGTAAAAAGGTTGCAGACCATATACATGTTCCCTCTACCCTTGATAAAAAGAGAAAATATGTTAGAAAAGCCTTCACTCCCTCCCCTACTCCTTTGCTTTCTGATCCCACTCTAACCTCTTCCCCCTCACCCTCCCCCACTCCCACCATCCCTGCTCCCACTCCCCTTCCCACCTCCCTCTACTTGAAAGACAATAATAAACTAGAGGACATTACAAATAGGTTTCACATGCTCAAACAAAGCCTACATTATTTATTGTTAAGGACACTTCTGAGAAACACTGTCCTTTTCACACACCCACTCAATCCAACCCCACTGAATTCATGGAGTTAATGTATGATCATAAATATCAATCAAGACTAAGTAAGATAGAGGACGAGGTTGACTTGCACAAATTAATCCTTCAATGGTTCTTGAAGGATCAAAAAATATTCTAGGATGAACTCAATAAGATCAATCTCAATGATGGCATTTGTTATAACAAATCTAATGTCATTGAAATCAATACTAAATCTTATCAAATCAAGGAAAGATTATTTAAGTTGGAGAATCAAAATGTATCTTTAAATGAAAACCTCATCACATTGGTTGAATATAGAAGACTCACTGTTATGAAGAGCCTGCAAAGCATGGAGACACTAAACTCTCTTACCAAAGGAAAAGAGGATAACGTTGAATCCCATACAAAGGATTAAAAAATGAAGGGTATTATTGAATAAAATATTGAGCTAAATCCCAATAAGAATAAAAAACTCTCTATGGAGAATCTTACTCAGAACTATTTCAAAGCTTATGAAGACTGGATGGGTCCAAGAATTTACTTTGTTATCTTTCTATTACTTTTTTCGTACATTTTAGATGTTTGTTTTATTTTGTCTCTTCTAACTTAAACATTGTAATAGCCGGTCTTTAGACCTCTTTTGCTCTAACTTTGTAAAGGGTAGGGTCCCTCTATAAAACCCTCTTTTCCCAATATTAAAAACTTACTTGGATGTGGTGAAATCATAAAGTCAAATAAGATCTTCATAGATTCCAACACATTTGTACTCGACACAATATTAGTTTTCAAAAAAATAAACATATTGAATTTTAGTAGGAGTAATCATGAGTTTTTGTATTTAAATATTATCAATACAAATAATTATTGTAGCTTATAAATGAGTGCATGGATATTTACATTTACTTAATAAAATTTAGGACGAGAGCCCATTTATATTTGGTGAAAATGGCTTTTAAATAAGCTAAAATCTTACTATTATTATTCCTAACATAAACTAGGATAAATTATGTTCATGGATATTTACATCTACCCAATAAAATTTAGAGTAAGATCCCATTTATATTATATTTGGTGAAAATAATTTTTATATAAAATAAAATTTTATTATTATTATCATTATTTTTAAAATATAACTGACAATCTAAAATAAATTTTAAATAAAATAAATTTTTTTTATTATTATTATCATTATTTTTAATATAAGTTGGTCATGTTAGAATAAAATATGTAATGGAAATTTTAATTAAAATGATGGGATTGTCAGATTGTTATATATATATATATATATATATATATATATATATATATATATATATATAAAGTTTGGTTTTAAAAGATAAAACTTGAAATATATTTTTTTAGATAATAAAGATTTTTAAGTAAGTATGATATTATATTAAGGAAGAGTTTATTGGGAAATAATCATGTATTAGATATGAAAATAAATATGAATTTATGGGAAATAATTATAAAAACGTTTGCTTCTCATATTTCAAAATTTATGAAACTATATAAAAATTAAGGGAAATTAAATTATTAGAATTAACATCCTCATTGCGAAAGAAGTGAAACTGATTAATATGATGGGTTGTCAATAAATACATACATCTAAAAATATTATGAAATTAATGTTAATATAAATATTATTATTACCAAAGAGTATAGATTGAATAATATAATTTAACTTTATTTAAAGAAAACTGAAGTTATGTCATTGAAATGTATATATTGATTTTATTTTCAAAAACATAATATGAAAGGTTTATTACAACTTGTGGAAAGGATGGGTGTTATGATGTAAAATTTTAAGCAATTCTATTTTATTTATTAATTTATTTATAAAATTAGAGTTTTAAAAGCGGAAGTGTGGTGGGATTATAACACCCATGGCACAATTTAGAATTTATAAGAATGGGATGGTTAGAAAAGAATGATATATTATATTAAATGTGAAAAGAAACATATATTTATAAGCACTTTTTATGTAAGATTATAAGAGAGTTATTTTTAAGAAGATATTTAATGTTAGATTAATTTTGTATGAGATTAATAATGAAACTATTGTAAGTGCACTACATGATAGTTGTGAATACTTCATTTGTTAGTATTAGAGACATCTAATAATTAAATTGTATATAAAGTTTCATATATCACTAATGTTCTGATCATATAATTAAAAAGAGGAATTTAGGTTTTTTTCTAGGTTTAAAAGCCCCCTTACAATCAAAATAAATTATGTATTTGGAAAACTTAAGTAAACATACGTTATATGAATAAATGTGAATTGTTAATTTTTATATGATCATAAATAAGAATTCTATGGATTCCAATTTTTTGTTTAAATATTGTACTTATATTGACACATTTTCAAATATTTGATGGGTTTATGAATAGGGACCTTAAAAGGCAAGTTTATATATGATAATAGTTTTATAATTTATTTGGATTCGATTATGGACTTGATGAGAATTATCAATCAAGCTACCTGTTGACCATTTTGACCACAAGTCAAAATGGGTCAACCCCCTATAGTCGTAAATTAATATAGGGTTCTAGTATAATGTCATAGGGTGTGTTATATTTCATTTGACGTAATTTAATTTCATATTAGCCTTGGTCATAGTCCAATTAGTCTTTGTATCATTTGATGTCATCTAGGGGACATTTTAGAGCATTATATACAAGTGGTATAGTTTTTTAAGCTATAAAAATGTTATAAATTCATACTCAACTTACCTCATGTCAATACCTATTATATTCTTTTCCATAAATGTCAATACTAATAGAAACTTGCAGGTGTTAACTGAAAATCAATAAAACAAGTGCAAAAGAGGGAGTTTCAAAGGTCATATGGTCTATAAGAGAGAGTGGCACATGGGATAAGCTTGTGTGATGGATATTATACTTATTTGGACTTAGTTCCATGCTTTACATGTTTTAGAAGTTCCAAAATTGAGATAAAACCATTATATCTCTCCATTCTTTCACTATGCACATGAAACTGGTTAACAGGTTTTTGGTTGGTAAGGCTAGAAAGAGGACTCCTAGGTAAAATGATATTCATGGTGGATATTAATCTTGGTTATATTAAATTTCATATTTTTATTTCAATAAATGGTGGCTTATACTTTATGAACCATCTTTAACAATTTGACTGTGTTTTTATGTCTGTTGTTTCCCACACCCTGTAGGTTTTACTCATGTTTGAGCAAGTACATACAACTCAATTTTTGAATTTGCTTCTAGATGATTTTAAATCTATCCTATCATGTTTATAATACTTGGTTTCATGTTTGTAAATGATTTCATGGGCCAAATAGTTGAAATTATAGGAAGGTGTCACCAAGTGAGGTTACAGTCAAGTTTCACCACTTGCAAAAGGTTTCTTTCTCTACAGTGGTTTCAATGAAATGTGTGGTGTTTTTTTATCCTACCTCCAATGTATCATTTTCATCCTCTCCTTCCAATTTTAATCTTCAAAACCAACATTATGAGTTACAGTCAAGAAGGACAGTCATATTCAACTCCTTGCATGATTGTTGTACATATTCATCTAAATGAAGTGTTTTGAGCCTTGATCATGTTCATGGAGGATAAATAAAGTTTCCAAAGAGGTTTAAAATATTATTGGAGTATGATAAATCAAGTTAAACCTTATAAATAACACATAAGCGATTGTGACGGTCATATGCAACCCACATACACAATCAATCCATTGATGTGCACTTATAGGTGCTTAAAAGAGGATAATTGCATTGAAACAAGGAACATACTCATGTGAAGCCCTTCAGGGTTGTAAGGAATCATTTAAATGTGTTGATATGGTCTAAACCTCATTGAATGTTCATATATCATACATATTATTAACTTACCCACATTCAATGCATGTATGCAAAAATGCACACCTACAAGTGGCCCCACAGAGATATGAAAGTGTTATATGGAGGAATTTGACATAATTTGAAACCTTGTTAAGGTCCTAGAGAGTGGGAAACACCATGGTAGTTGTGTTTTAAGAATTGGACTAATGGGTAGTCTTGAAAATATAATTCAAGAGAAGAGATTTGAACACAAGAATAAAATCCCTAAAAACATCAAAATAGAGCCCTTAGTGCTTTTGGAGTTAGTATATAGCAATGTTGCATAGAATTTTATCAATTTTTGATGCATCTAATTTGTATCCCTATCCTAGGCGAATATCCATACAAATAGGAATAGATGTATGACTAGTGAAAAGTAGTGTTTGGAGACCTCAAAATCATGAATTTGTTCACTGTGGTTTTTTAGTGATGTCTATAGGATTTTGGCTCCAAGTGACTTCTACATCCAAGAATGGTAAGGTGAGAAACTATCACTATGACAAGTTATTATAAGTAGTTAATGATATTATTTATGTTTCAAAGAACATTAGTGAAGGTTGGAGCACTAGGTTTTTAGCCTCTAGACACATCTACAGGTGTACTATGGTTCGAAAAGGCCACCTACAGTTGATTGTAGGTATATAAAATCTAATGACACAAACTTAGACATGAAAGACAAATGAATAAGGACACATACAAGTTAACAAATACTTAAAATAATTTCATGAGGATCATAGATCATATGACACATATTTCAAGGTTAATGTCCACCTACAGGACCCCTGCACAGGCAACTGTAACTAACGATGGTATGCCACTAAGCTATGAAATAGTGTTCTTGATGTTGGCATGGCTTGAACATGAGGTAGATAGATCCAAATGGATATAAAATGAATTTGGAAACTATAAGGGTATATTTAAGCATTATTTTCAAGTTTCAATCATGTACTAACACCTATAGGTGTCTCCCTCAAGCAAAAAACATAGTCAACAGTTGTACTTAGTCAAGAGCAAGGTGTATGTGGAAGTGTTTGGCAAGGTTGGAGAAGTAAACAAGTTGGGAAAACCTTCATAACTAATTTAATAGTCTCAATATACCCTCATAACATGAAAATAGGGGAAGGATAAGTTTCTTTCAAGACAACACACAGTCTACAATCAGGGCCCTACACACAATGACGTTGCCCACATGTATGTCTTGGGATTTTGAACATCTAATAGTGTTAAAGGCATGGTCAAAATTTGGAAATTGGTGAATATGGTCCCAAAAATATGAGATAACCTCTCATACCATATTTTTCCATAATCAAATAGGGGAAGTACCATCTATTTTGTCTCAGATAGAGGGTACTCCCCAAAGATATAAATTTGCAGGTTTAGAGGTCAAAGACTATGAGGATGAGTTAGAAACTTGGTGAGACATTGTATAAGGATGTGGAAAGCCATGATAGGCATGGAAAAACATGAGGAACAATTCATAGAGTTGAGAAAATCAATAGGGTATCCTAAACCTATAAGCATGCAGGGAGACCTACTTGGTCTAGATTAGGCCTAAAGCCCTAGAGGGGTATGATTTCATTTATAACCTTAGGTGAGTATTATAATGAATTAACACATGTTCATTTAGGATTTTAAGGTATTTTAAAGCTTATAATATGCATAAAAATCCATAGGGAAGCCACTTTTAGCTTAAGACTAATTCAAGCTTATACAGAATGGAGAACAAAGCTTGAGAGGCTCATTTGAAATGCTCACATATACTTGGAGGTTGGGCATGGGAATATAAGGTGATGGGAAACATTGAATAATGTCTTAAACATTATCCTTGTGGAATTTTTTTGCAAATCCAACATCAGATCTTTATGAACGAAGGCTAAAAATGGCCTAAAACCCTCTAAAACCCTTGGTAATGACTTGATTGGGAAAATTAAGGAGAAGAGGCATCTAGGTGGAGTGGAATGGCTTAGAAAATTATTGGATGTTGTAGAAGACTCTCTAAGGATCCTCCCCATCATACTAATTTGTACCCTACCTATACAGATATGATACAAATTAGATTTTACTGATTGTTTTTGGTGTCTTGAAGGTATGGAAGGGCTTCAAAAGATGAAATAAAGTTTGGGAGAGAGATTGAGACTTAATATATCCTATCATATCCATTTATTACAATATAATATTTTGTAAGTTCTTTTACAAGTGCCTTCACTTCAGCTAGTCCAAGATGGCATAGTGAGTAAGTTAATGAGAGAGTGAAAACTTTAAGTGGATGGATTTTTAAGGTCCATCTAAGGAATATAAGGCCGTGAGGTGTCATAAACTCCATTTTATAGATCAGATTGGAAAATTGAAGACAATTTTGGTGTCAAGTGTGAGGGGTGAATGAAAGAGGAGTTATTTAGACTACAGGTAGTGATAACTCATCTATAAAATAATCTTGATGATTAGGGATGAAACACATGCATATTTTATCATGTATAAAACCACTCCTCAATTCAATCATCATATCTATTCCTATTCAGTTGTGGGATGTTCCAAAAGGGCCAAATGATGAAGGCAATTTTCTGAGTAAGTAAAAGGAACTCTATGCCATATTTTAGGAGTTTCATGACTTTGAGGGACATTTGTCCCATGATATCTTGCATGGTCTATTTCTTGATTCATTATCCTACATGTGTAACTCCTCTTCTCAGTTTGAAAAGTGTTCTTATGATTATTGGACTTCTTTCTTCTAACTGCTCTCTCTAATTCTATAAGTAGTAGCCATTTTAGCTCTTAAAAAGGAATACCACACTATGTATGGTGAAGCCCTACTAAAATTAAATTGTATTTTTCCTTTGAGAAATTAATTCAAGTTTGGTTTTAAGTTCATGAACAATTATCTAAGTGTGTAAAGTGATGTATGGTGAAGTTAGTGATAATCTTCTATCCCTACTTTCCTTATCCTTTCATGTTTATGCAAGAGTTATGTTTCCAAACAAGATTCATTTTTCACATTCAAGAAAGGAAAATGAGAAACTAAGAAGAAAGGATGAGGGTTTGTACGTACCCGAATTGTAGACTTGCGCACCAGAATCAGACGATAGCAAGAACTCCTCTTTGGTTGTGGAGGATGACACCTGAAAGAGAAAGACACTAAAACACAAAAAATGTTAGATGATAAAAGGGTGGACTGCCAAGCAAAAGCTTGGTCCTACAAGCGTAAAGACTTCTTGGAGGATGACAGTCCACTGTTAAAAATAGAATATGATAGAAACAAAAAGTGATAAAGATAGAAAGAAAGTACTGAAAGCAAATGCATACCTAATATGCAGCAATCTACTTTGCACAGTTGCTGACATCAGTGGTTCTGTCGATGTCAATCAAGGAAGGTCACTGACATCGGTTAGGCTGCTGATATCGATAGGGACAATGGTCAAGGTTGGTTAGGGTAATGGCCATAGACGAGTTATAGATCTGGTTTTTGGTTTGCAAAGTGGTCTGAGGCTTCGTCTGAGGGTCAAGGAGACTATTTGGGCGTCAAAGGGATTGCTTGGAGGTCTGAGGGACTGTTTTGGGGTCTGAGGGACTGAGAATATTGTCTGGAAATGGACTGAATGGGTGACAGAGACAAAAAGGGGACTGAACAGAAGATAGAGATCTGAGAAGGCTTTCCAGCCTCTTAGGAAAAGATAGGTTGAGTTTGGGCAATGGGCTGGATTAGCAGATGAACTCAAATAAGAAATGAAATGGAAAACAAGACTGTACTTACCTCCTGCTTGCTGAAGGAAAAATGGAGAAAAGTTGTTGTCAAAGTTGTTGAAGGACCTACAAAATGCCAAGAGCCTGGATCTGTCTCTGCAAAGTACCTGTAGCTACTGATGCTTGTTGTGTGAGAGGGAGAGAGAGAGAATATGAATGCAAAGTGTCAAAAGAGTTCACATTCGTGGGGGGGCAGCAACGGATGCAGAAATACATTTTTGAAGGCTGTCGACGCTGGCAAAACTGTCGACGTCAGCCGCATAATGACTAACATCGACGGTAGAAGAATGGGGACAGAGGCTAAAATTAGCCTCTGTCCATTCTTGCATGCTGCCAGGTCAAAAGGCCGTGGGAAAATGGTTGAGGAAGGCATAAATGGATGCGGGAGGGAGGATTAAAATGAGATTTGGGTAATAAAGGCTAGGAGAGAGGTGGGGGCATCCAAGGAGGGGATCCAAAGTGGCATGGGTGAGGTGGAAAGGGGCCAATAAATTAAAATATTTGTTTATTTTAATTTAAAAATGGAGGGGACATAGGACAAGTGCTAGGACATGGGTCAAGGGGGGCCAAAGGGGGAAGGACGACCAAGGTGTAGACACGATTTTGGTGTCTACATTTGCCCCTTTTTGTCTTGTTGGTTATTTTTGACGAACTGCAAGACAAAAATAGGAGTTGGTTGCCCCAAGTATGGGATGAGGTGTTCCCCCCTCAAAGTGGGAGTTGAGGGAAGGGAACCTGAGGTCGAGTGTCGATTTGACAGAGAGATGGATAGAGAAGGAGAAGATCAAGTGTGAACGTTGCAAAGGGCGAGATTGCATGTATACCACACCACGCAATAGGTCAGTCAAATTGTCATGGTCAAAGGGTTGAGGAGTGCCAGAATTGAAATAATCGAGCCCCAGCATTTAGTCGTAGCTGATTGGGTTATTCGATCCAAGCTGTAGCTCCAAATGGTCGTCATGTTCCAGGTATCTCAGGCTCAGGAAGTGCTCCTAGAAAACATGAAAAAGGTCACAAGCAGTAGGGATCAACTTGCTCGTGATCCGATACTTGTGAGGGTCGGGTGATAATTTGCTAACTAGGCATGAGGTAGCAAAGGCAATCAAAACAACCAAGGTAGAGTTGTCTCAAAAATGGGTGAAGGAGACAGTCGCAGTCTCCAAGGTCTGACGGTCGAGGGACAGAGGTAAAAGTGATCTCAAGGGTGCCCGAGGGGGCTAAGATAACTTGGAATGGAGGGTTGACTGATGAGGGGCATGATTTGGGGGCAATGGTTGAAAAAATTTGGGGGTTGAAGGCCACCGATGTCGGTGATAGAACCGACGTCGGTGATAGAACCGACGTCGGTGGCCAAAAGGGATCGACGTCGGTAGAAATCGGCCGACGTCGGCGGCCTAGGGCACACCGATGCCGACGTCGATGGCCTACCAAATCTGACAAAATTAGATTGGTGGCCCACCAAAAATCATTTTCTATTTGTGAATAAGTCAAAAAAGGAGCTCTGGAGATTTTGTTTAAAAAGTGACCCAGAGTTGACCGAGTTGGCAGTGCTAGGTGGCAGAGAGGGATTGGGTGGAAAGGGAGCGAGTTGGAGAGAGATTGGAGGCTGCAGAGACATTTGTGGGCTAGGAGGAGCTTGCAAAGGCAGAGACATGGTGGCCATGGCAGAGGGGAGTAGAGGACCTATGAGAGGTCCACCACTAGTGGCACCCATCGTGCCACCACGCCAAAGATGCTGAGACGAGGTAGGAGGGTCTCTAAACGCTATTTGGTTAATTTTTGTTTTGATTTGATTTTGGAAATTTTAGTTGATTTAGGCAAAAACTGAGGGGGGAGGGTAGCTAGGAAGGTGGGTAGGGGGTCTAGGATAGATTAGGAGCCATTTAGGAGGAAATTGGGGGGTGTGGGGAGTCAAAATAGGGAAGCCCTAATTTTAGGGCTTGCCCCGTTCGGCCCTAGGGTTGAACCAATCGCCGACATCGACAGTCTTCACTGATGTCAGCCGATCAGTGACTGACGTCGGTCACTTACCTTTTGACGTCGATCACTAAGTGACCGACGTCGATTAGGTGTGTGCCATCACTGGCACACTAATCGATGTCGGTGGTTGCTGGTCAGAAAGGGTGGAAAAAAAGGTCAAGTCGAGGGGTCAAAGCTACACCAAGGGCTTCTTAGGGGGTCAGGTTAGGCATAGATAGCTAGGTAGATTGGTCAAATAGGAATAGTAGGGAAAGTTGTAGGCATGAGATTGACTTGGGTTTGGTTTGGGTGGATGCAGGCGAGGTAGACTTTGATGTTACAAGATCGCCTCTCGACCTTACTAACGTAGATGCGTGGAGGCGTGATAGTCAAGGAGTGGGCACAGATGAGCGTAGTTGGATTAGGTGGGCTGAGATGCTACTATAGAGTGGCATGGGATGTGAGTCTCATGGTGGCACTGATTGAGCAGTGGGACCATGCCACCAACACCTTCCACTTGCCTATAGGAGAGATGATGGTCACAGTCGAGGACATGTACCAGATTCTATAGCTGTCGATACACGGGGCTGACATCTATGTGTGCTCGAGAGAGGCACATGATATCCACATGGTCACACTGTTTGGGGAGCACGTCACTGAGACGAGCTACCATTCAGTGAGTTTTACTTACGAGCCTCTGTACGCAGCGGATGAAAATGCACATCGGTTGGCCGTCCTGATGATGATCGGTATCACAGTCTATGCATTGCCAGATGTGGAGGGAGGTAGGTTTTCGGTCACCATGACCAGAGTTTTGGACATGTTGGAGCAGCAGACAGTGTTCACCTATGCACCCATCTTTTTGGCCTAGGTATACACAGAGTTATGGGGCATCAGTCGGCGGTGATGGTATAGTCTGTGTGTAGGCCACCTTCTGCACTGCTGGGCATATGAGCATATCATGGTTACATGACCTCTCAGCCTCCCAGTGGCTATCCAGGCCAGCTTCAGGGTTAGCTTCAGGTGATGGCATGAGGTGATGGTGCAGACACAGGTGGATGGGGTGGTCATAGATATTGACCACTATAGAGGGGTACTAGAGGCCCTGATCCCAGTGGACATCATCTGGAGACCATACCTAGGGTATCCAACATTTAGAGACCAGGGAGAGCAGATAGTCAGGGCCCAGAGCTTGAGATGGTTCAGGGGCAGATGAGCTGGCGAGCTCGAGCGGATACCAATAGAGAGAGTGCGGCGCTAGTACAGGCTGTTATAAGATGTACCTCCCGTGTTCCCACAGTACAAGTGGGATGATATTGAGGCACCACTCCCACTACCAGAGGAGACAGAGGGCCCAAATTTTGAGGAGTTGTCAGCAGGACCTAGGATAGCCAACCCAGGTTATACAGAGGCCTACTCGGCATGGTGGGCAGGTCAGTATACAGGGGTGTAGGTGGGTCCACAACTAGATCTTTAGGCTGTCACTAGGGAGCGAGATATAGCCCGCGAGGAGAGGGACATAGCGTGGTAGGAGAGGGACGTGGCACAGGCCTAGGTGACCATTTTGCAGGGGTAGGTCACAGTCTTGCAGGGGCAGCTGGCAGGGGTGACAGGACAGATGACAGAGATGACAGGTCAGGTGGCTGCTCTGACAGAACAGGTCACTCTGCTATAGGGACAGCTGGCCATAGCCTAGGCACAGGCAGTGGTAGGATAGGTATTTGGGGGGTAGGGCCCATTTTAGCAGCCGTCTCAGCAGCTGGCATTTTCACAGGGGCCAGGATAGTCAACATCGATGCAGCTGGCATTTTCACAGCTGCAAGGGTCGGTACAGGGGATGACAGTAGGGTAGATGGGTCCACTGCAGACTATTCCTATTGCTAGGTACAGGACTGCACTGGACGAGATCATGTATTATGAGGGAGCTATTAGAGAGTTCCCTCATATACAATGATACTTAGAGATGCGGGACGAGCAGAGCCGACAGAGGTCTGCGTTGTGAGTGATGACTTCGGGTGCACGCAGATGGCGCAGGTCAGAAAGTGGCAATGACATAGCCTCGTCCAGGCTGCCACCACCTCTGCCATAACCACAGTTGTGAGGCCCGATTTTTATATTTATTTTGATGTATATATATCGGCCTACAAGCCGATGACGAGAGATGTACCATATATTTTGAGAGAGAGAGACAAACACAGATTGTGTCGATTGTATAAAACCATTTTGATATATATGATGAGAGCATTTTGGATCATTGATGTGTTATGGACATGCTTAATGTTTTTATGAGATTTTGATTTGATGGATGTGTTGAGATTATGTTTTATGTTTATGATGCTAATGTGATGATGAATGTGTTATATTTAATGATTATGATGAGGATGATTAATAATATGGATGTAAATGATTAATGATGCTTTATGATAATGATAATGATGTGAATGGTTCATGATTTTAGATTAGATGATGATAGATGCTTAATGATTATGGATGTTTAATTTTTATAACTAATGACTATGATGTTATGATGAAAATGATTATGCTAATGATTAAGAGAATATGTGATTAGCTATGATGTGATTGACAGGTGATGAGCGAATGAGACGAAAGAAAGTGACGAAGAGGATGGCTGAGCTAATCCCAGAAGACCCCATATCAACTGCATGCTGCCTACATAGCCCTTGTCCTAAGGCCCTCAGGCTAATGTAGTTCTCCCAAAGAGGAAGGAAGAGTCAAAATAGTTGATTGTTTGTGGTCTAGGTCAAGTCATAGGTTAGAAGAGGATAGGGTTTGTTCATTATGTAGATGAACAAACGGGGGTGGTCAAGCTAATCCCAGAAGATAGTCGTGTCATCTGGGTGCTGCCTACATAGCCCTGATTGGAAGGGCCTCATACCAATGTAGTTCAGATTAGGAGACAAAGTGGTCGAGAGTTGGTCTAGTCATGAGAATGGTCTAGTACGTCCATATGTCTGAGAAAACATGCTTGAAATGAAAAGGAAAAGTCAAGGTTTTTCACCCCTAACAATTGCCCATATTAGGTGATGGACAGATGCTAAAAATGAAATGAGTCTATTTATGCACCAACAAGTAATGGTTTATGCTGGACATAAATTGAGTAGTCCATAGTTTCCATGTGTATTGGTGTCTATAGAAACTAGTGAGAATAGGCTAGGTGAGTGGTCGAAAAAGAGGGTTGAGCTGATTTGATAAATGACAAATGATTGAATGTGACCAAAGTGTAAAAGAAGTGAAAGGCATAATCGCCCTTTCATTGACAAGGACCAGAATGACAACATAGATAGGGGTTATTAGAACTAAGAGCCCCATTCATGCATTACGTCGTTGACCATGGTTTGTGTTAGAGTGGTAATCGAATCACTTTGACATTAAAGTGAGCTCGAAGTCCCTTGAGCAGGTGTTATGATAGGAGGAGGATAGGGTAACCCATTTTAGAGCATAGATAACCATGCCCTTTTTTATAGGAGACCCTGAGACAACTACAAGCCAAGTCCATGACCCATTTTTTTTTTGGTGCGGACTGATCAATGCGGGGAGCTTCTAAGAAAGTGATATTTATAGCAAGATTTAGTCATAGCCATCCTTCGAGGGAGTGGTCTATATTTTTTATTTATATAGGGCTTTTGAATAGCTATCCTTCGAGGGAGTTGTCTATTTAGCTACATCAATGATAGTATAGCTGTCCTTCGAGGGAGCAGTCTGCATTTTTGATTTTGATATTGTGACCTTGGATATTTTGACATCTTGATTTATTGTTGACAGAATTTTGAGCCATGGACAAAACTATAGAAATTCAAGGGCTCCATTTTATTAGGACAAAGCATCCATACATCATAAAAGGGTTATATAGGATTTGTTAAGGGGAATAGGGTTGAAAGGAATGAGGATTAAGAGGACAGGGAGTGCTCAAGGGACGAGCTCAAGTTAAATGTCAAGTGAATGAGGACTCAACTAATAGTAGAATGGTCATAGATGCAATGTATTAAGAGGCTCAGGTTCTGGCCATCTGTCGAGAGAGGACAGGTGATAAGTCCCTGACCCATACTTGTGCGTGATGATGAAAGGTCCGAGCCAATTAGGGGAAAACTTGCCTCGTTTACTTCACTCCATATTGGTCAAATGTTGATTCTCTTTAAGGATGAGGTCTCCGATGTTGAAATCTCATTCTCACAGATTTTTGTCATAGGCTCGCTTGATGCAATTTTGATAGACATGGAGGTGATTGAGGGCAGCAAGACGACGTTCATCAAGTAACTCAAGTTGAGCTAAGCGATCTTGACAAAATTCATCGTTAGAAAGAATGTCATGTAGAGAGATGCAGAGAGACGGGATCTATACTTCAAGAGGTAGGATAGCCTCTGTTCCATACACTAGAGAGAAAGGGGTAGCACCCGTAGAGGTTCGGATGCTAGTGCGGTAGGCCCACAAAGTGAAGGGAACGTGAATGTGCCAATCCCTTCCAGTGTCGTTGACCACCTTCATGAGAATTTTAGTTAGAATTTTGTTGGAAGCCTCAGCCTACCCATTTGCTTATGGGTAGTAAGGTGAAGAAAAGCTGAGCTTGATGCCAAACGAGTCGCATAGTTTTTGGACGGTTTTGTTTTTGAAGGACTTGCCATTGTCGGTGATGATTTTGTGAGGAACACCGAAATGATAGATGATGTGGGTGTTGATGAAGTTGAAAATTTTGTCAGCTTTTGTGGAGACGATAGGAATGGCTTCCACCCACTTGGTGAAATATTCAGTGCCGGTGATGATGGATTGATGATGAAGAGACGAGTGAGGGTTAATCTCACCGATGAGATCTAAGCCCCACTAAGAAAAAGGCCAAAAATCTTGAGTGACTTGTAAGGCGTGGTTGGGGAGATGAAGCAAGTTAGAGTGTTGTTGACACTTAATGCAACGCCGAACATAGTCGCTACAGTCTTGATGAAGAGTGGGCTAATAATAGCCCAGATGAAGGATGCACTTGGCAACCAAATTTACACTGAAGTGTCTACCACAAATCCTGTCGTGGACTTGCTTAATGGCATGAGAGGATTCAGTGGAGGTTAGGTAGCAAAGAAGGAGGCCGTCGAAGCCTCGATTATAGAGAAGACACCCTAGCATGGTATAACGAGCTGTGCATTTGATGAAAGCTCGCTGCGCATTGCTAGAGAGGTTGGGAGGACTGACAGAAAGAGATAAGTAGTCCACAAGTTGCTTATACCAATCATCTCATGGGATAGAGTTTATGGTGTTGACATGATTGATGTTAGGAGAGATATATGAAGGCAACGACACATGATGCACCGTGACAAAAAGTCTGGATGAAGATGATGAAGACGAGATATGCGAGGCAAGAGAAGCCATGGTGTCAGCAAACTTATTCATGGATCGAGGAATAGTCTGCAAGAGGTAATGGTCAAAAGAGGCCAGAAGAGTGTCAGCATGATTTTTGTACCTTTTCAAGATTTCATTTTTACAGAGGTATGAACTATTGACCTGATTGAGGATGAGTTGTGAGTCGCCAAAGATGTTGATAGACTTGATGCTGAGAGAAAAGGCAGTCTGAAGTCCCAAAATTAAGGCCTCATATTCAGCCATATTATTGGTACAATCAAAGTTGATCTTGAAAGACAGAGGCATGGGCTCACCATTGAGTGGGATGAGAATAACCCCCGCACCCCCACCGAGTTGACATTTGGAGCCGTCGAAGAACATGGTCATTTGGTAGACGGTGTCATTGGTGGAAAGCGCAATGATAGACTCATCAGGGAACTCGCACTGCGAAGGTTGATTGTCGAGAAGAGGGGCATCT
Organism: Torreya grandis; assembly: GCA_037957365.1. Lineage (NCBI taxonomy): Eukaryota > Viridiplantae > Streptophyta > Pinopsida > Cupressales > Taxaceae > Torreya > Torreya grandis. Next base: position 4,295,744 of record JARHVA010000501.1, on the reverse strand, counting down.
GCCAATTGGTCAGCGATGGTTTGCCCCTTAATAGATTTTTGCTAGATGAATTTGAGGTCAAACTCAGCAAGCAGCATGAGCCATCGAGCCATACGCTAGTTTTGATATGGCTTGGAGTGCATATATTTAAGAGGGTCAGTGTGAGTGATGGCAAAGGTTTTATGGTTAAGAAGATAGTGGCAGAGTTTGGTAGCAGTAAAGACTAATGCCAAATAGAGTTTCTCGATATGAGTATATCGAGTTTCATAGTCGACCAGTGTTTGGCTGATATAGTAAACCGCTTGCTCACGGTGATGCTCGTCTCGGTGCGCGATCATGGCACCTAACAAATGGTTGGTGGCAGAGATATAAAGGTAGAAGGGTTGGTCATCTTTAGGTGGAATGAGGACTGGTGGAGAGACCAGATAGCGTTTGAGGGCTTCAAAAGCCTCTTGATAGTCCTTATCCCATTTAAAGGAGACGTCCTTCTTAAGGAGATGATGAAAAGGTTGGCAGCAGTCAAAAAGCTGCGAGATGAAATGACAGATGGACTAAAGCTTCCCTTGTAGACTGCGAAGCTACTTGAGATTGGTTGGAGGTGGCATTTTGAGGATAGCACGGATCTTGGCGGGATCTATCTCGATGCCATGAAAAGAAACGATGAAGCCTAAGAGCTTGCTTGAGAGGACCCCAAGGACGCATTTCTTGGGGTTAAGGTGGACATTGTATTGAAGAAGGTGAGAGAAGATGATCTTGAGAATGGTCAAATGGTCACGGCGAAGCTTGGACTTGCCGAGCAGGCATCCACATAGTCCTCCATGATTTTGTGGAGGAGATCGTGGAAAATGTAAGTCATGGTGCGCTGATATGTGGCACCTGCATTCTTCAAGCCGAAAGGCATGACTCGATAGCAGAAAGTCCCCCATGGGGTGATAAAGGTAGTCTTGTGCTGATCTTCTGGTGCAATCAAGATTTGATTGTATCCTGAAAACCCATCCATGAGAGATAGCATCTCATGGCCGGCTGTGAGATCAATAAGCTGGTCAATGTTGGGAAGAGGAAAGTCATCTTTGGGACAGGCTAAGTTGAAGTCACGATAGTCCGTGCAGATTTGAATCCCCCCAATTGCTTTGGTGACAGGGATGATGTTAGAGACCCACTGTGAATAATCGATGGGTTGGATGAAGGAGACAAAAAGAAGGTGCTAAAGCTCCTCTTTGAAAAGGAGCACAACGCGAGGATGCATCTTTTGAAGCTTTTGCCTGACAGGCTTAGCCTCTGGTTTGGTGATGATGTTATGGGTAGCAATGGTGTGGTCAATGCTGGGCATGTCACTGTAGGCCCAGGCAAAGGCCTTGCTATGGTCTGAGAGGAACTGGGTGTAGTCTAGTTGTTCCTGAGTGTCTAGAGATTGGCCAATCTTTAAGACGTGAGGAACATCAGAAGAAGGGAGGTTAATGTCAATGGTTGATTCATTTAACATAACCTAGGTCTCAGAAGGGAGGGAGCGCTAGATGAAAGAGTCATCGACGCCCATGTAGGAAAGAATGGCATCGTCGTCTATGCAGTGAATAGTGTTAATGGTCACTGACTCATCTTCTATCATGCTGGGATAAATGAGAGGGAGAGACATGGACACCCCATTTAGCTGATAGGTCAGGGGTTCCAGGCGAATGGTGTTTATGCAAAAAAAACTAGGAGGGATGGAAACCATCGACTTCGTAGGTAAAGGGGGAGGAATGGGTGAGCTTGGAGGAGATTGGTCAATGGTGGGCTCGGGGCAAAGGTATACAGAGGCCTGAGTGGGGTCTTGGTATCCCAGGACATACCATTTCTTGGCATCATCATCGTTGAGTAGTTCAATAGGCTGATGAGAGCCTTGCTCATAGCATCTGAAACTGAAACCCTTCCATGCACACCTGTAAAGGTAAGTGTGTGCAAAGACGAGGTTGCCAAGAAACAAGAAATCTGATGTGAAAGGTTGTGGTGAAGAGAGAGGGTTGCCATCAGTATGAGCTTGATTGAGCCCCCCATAGACGAGGTTGGTTTAGAGGTGAGGAGGACCATAAGGCACGACCATCCTGATCTGATGGTCATAACTGGGGCTGTGGTGAAGGCGTCCATACTCTTGCAGAGTTTGGAACATGTCTAAGGCCAGCAAGAGATATTCCCTAAGTAAAAGTCGTTGGAAGATGTCTTCCATGGGGTCTTTGGTCATCGCTTGAGAGGAGGTGTGAGGGCGACCGCCATTTGTGAACTGGTTGAAGCTTTCGCAGATGGAGGTGGCATTGGGGTTGATGGCTTGATAGGACTGAGAATGTCATTTGGACGGTAAGTTATGTTACAAGTTTTGAAGGGTGAAGGGTCAGCGAGAATGGTGCGAACTTGCCTGTCGTGCTCAAATTTCACACAACGGTGCAGGGTAGAGGGAACACAAGCCATGGCGCGGATCCATGGTCGGCCCAGCAACATGTTATATTGAAACTCTCCTTCAATGATATAAAAGAGCTCCAGGACTGTGCGTGGACCAACGTGAATGTGAAGGATGATTGTGCCAATGATTGTGGCAGTGGTGTCATTGAAGGAGCGCAAGATTGCGTCAGTTTTGGACACGCAATTCTTGGGAAGAGCCAATTGATCAAAGGCATGGGTGGAGATAATGTTGATGCTGGCACCTCCATCAATTATAACACGCTTAATGCATGTCTGATCAACATAGGCAGTGATGAAGAGGGCGGCATCCTGATCTTTTGTGTTAGATGTAGGAATCTCAGAGTCGTTGAATGTGATGGAGGCCACAGGGGATAAAGAGTGGATGAGGGCAGCGAGTGGTTGGGGGTCCTTGAGTTGGACCTCTGCTGCCTGTAGGGCTCGAATGAGGGCTTGACGATGCTGGGGTGAGGTTTGGATAAGGTCATAAAGGGACATCTTCACGGGCGTCTGGTGAAGCTATTTTATCATGGAGTCATGGATTGCCCCGAAAGAAGAAGAAGAAGAGGGTTGAGATGCACCAAGGATAGAAATTTTAGGCTTTGGTGGTTGAGGTGGCTTGACAAAAGGGTAGGTCCAAGGAATGGTGGCTTTTTCTTTCACCTTGTCCTTTTGTGACCTAGTGGTTATGTGGATGGCATTGATTTCAAAGATAGGGGGTGAAGAAGGGGTCATGGCCTGCTGATGAGATGTCGATGTGGTTGAAGAGGTTGGAGGGATATGGGAAGGTGTCGGGGGTTGGTCGACAATGTCCTCAAGGAGAAGAGTGTCCTTCTCCATGTAGCGGTGAATGACGGCCTTGAAGGCACAACAAGTCTCGGTATCATGTTTTGGCGTACGATGATATAAGCAAATCTTCGTATCGTCGAACCAGGATGGCTTAGACCTGAGAGGTTGGAAGGGCTTGATGGGCAGAAGGGTTATGTTGGAGGTCTGCAAAAGTTGATGCAATATCAAAGAGTATGAGCCCACTAAAGGGTCCATGCTCATTGATGTGTGCGATGCTGGTGACTTTTGCTTAGGCGGTGTCGAAGGAGGCTTCCATACCATCTTTTGGGTTGATGGTGTGGCGACAGGCAGAGATGACACTTTCTTTGTGAGAGGTGTCACCTTTTTTAGAGAGGGTAGGCTAGTGGTAGGCAAATGAAGCAGAGGAGGCAACTTGTTTTGATTATGGGTAGGAGTGGGGAGGATTTTGATTAGGGTCGAAGGATGGGGGCCCAAAATGGAGGGCAATGGTGACGGGGGAGGGGGAGTTCGCCTCTGTGGTTTGGCAGTCTTATTTGATTTGGTTTGAAGACTACTATTGGTCGGGGTCTGGTCTAAGTCCACCTTCACTTGTGGATAAGTGAGGTTAAGGACAGGGTGAACACCGAGAGACTTGATAGGTTTTGATGGGGTAGATGAGGGTTTCAGTTTTGATGGGGTTGGTTGAGGTTTAGAAGGTCTAGAAGTGGAGGTCTGGTTTTGGTTGGAAGTCTTAGGAGATTCTGCCATGGGAGGATTGGCAGCATGAGATGAGAGGGCACGGGCATGCTGAAGAGCTTTAAGACGCTCCCACAATACCTGATGCTCCACTTTCCTTGAAGGGAGAAGTCCAATTTTCTCCACTAAGCGAGAAAATGGTTGAGAAGATGTTGGATGAGGCTTGGGTCCTTGAGAGGATGTGGATGGCTACGGGGCCGAAGACGAGATTGGTGTAGCAGTCTCAGACCCCAGGCATGATGAAGTCGTGACAGGTTTATCTTTGATTGGAGACGGAGGAGAGGCAGGTTCTTCTTTAGGTGGAGAAGAAACTGGAGAATGAGGCTCCTCAAGAGGGTAAAGGGCAGGGATGATTGTGCCCTCCACTTGTGGTTGAGGAGTAGGAAGGGTCAGGTCCTCCATAGGTAGCAAGAAGGAAGATGGTGAGACTGGTGGTGCTGGTATGGTTGTGGCGTCCTCCAATATAAGAGAGGTTGACGGAGAACTAACTGGAGAAGGAGGTTCATCCACATGTGATGGACTAATGGATGGACTGACCTCTTGAGTCTGTGCGAGAGGTTGGTCGGGGATGAAGGGCGAGACCGTATTGACTGTTCAAATGTTATGTTTGTGAGTGTCGTCAGTCATGGTTTGGACATTGTTTTGGGTCGGAGGATGATTGGGGAATGGTTGCTTGAAGATGTCAATGCCTTGGTTGGGTGGTGCATTGGGATTGTCGAGGACGAGGTCACCCCTTTCAAGCATGTCTTGGATGATGTTTTTACGGGTCTTGCAGTTTCCCATGTCATGGCCTTTAACACGGTGGTAGTTGCAAAAGTCATTTTCCCTATACCATGCGGGGATGGCGCGTGAGGGATCAAATTGTGGAGGTGGTCAAATTTGGGGGAGATTGAGAACCCCCTACTTGACAAGTTTTTCTAGCACAGACGTGTATGACTCTCCAAGTGGAGTATACTGTCGCTGCACGTATCTCTGCTGGAATTGGCGGGTGATGCTTTGGGACGTGGATGGCTCGGGCTGGTTGGTTGAAGGTGAAGAGGATGAAGGTCTAATGACTACAGCGTTTGCTGAAGCCTTAAACTTAGGATTGGATGAAGAAGGTTTAGAAGAAGAGGAGTCATTGGTCTTGGCATTGGGATTCTTACTCTGCAGCTTGACTTTATACTCCTCGATGGCACGTAATTCAAGCTTGCGGGCCATCGTGAAGGCTTCGTCGAAGGTGCAGAAGGTCTGAACCTGTAAGGTAGAAGAAATATGCTTGGCACATGCTTGGGAGAAAAGTTTGATAAGTTTAGGTTGGGGCAAGGAAAAGGAGAGTTGATTGATGAGGCCTCTCCAGCGAGCAACAAAATCGGCTATGGATTCATCCTCGAACTGCCAGATAGAATAGAGGTCTGTGATTGAGACCTTTTTGGTGATGTTGATAGAGAAGTGATCAAGGAAGAGCTGGGATAGCTGGGTGAATGTGAAGAGAGAATGGCTAGCGAGAGAGCTGTACCAGTCAAGTGCAACACCAGAGAGTGACATAGGAAACGTGTGTAAAAGTAACGCATCATCGTGTGTAATGAGATAACAGGCATGTCTGAATGCCTGTAGGTGCTGTTGCGGGTCTTCCTAGCTCTGGAAATGAGAAAATTTAGGAAGTTCCCACTGACTAGGATACGGCCTGATCAGAACAGAAGGATGAATGGGCTCATTGCAAATTTGCTCATATGAGAGGGCATTATGCGAACCAAAAATAGAGGTCTCAAGGCTAGACATCTTGTCCATCAACATTTTGATGATGTCTACTGACAGATTGGCGAGTGGAGCACCCCCTAGGTTGTAGGGTGCTTTAAAGATGCTAGAGGAGGCATACGACGTAGTTGGTTGCGCTTGTAGGGGTGTAACGTATTGATAACTAGTCGTAGGGGTAGAAGTGGAGGCTAAGGGTGGTTGGGTAGAAAGCATGGCTAGGCTCGATGTTGCCACGAGAGGTTGGATAGTGGTAACATGGGCCAATGGATAGGTAGCCACCTTGGTGTTGATAGGGCCAAGGGTAGGCAGAATAGAAAGAACCAGATTTTGGAAAGGAGTAGAAATTGGTTGAATGGGCTGAGGTTGATAGGGGGCCGAAACCCCAGTGGAAGTGGGCCCAAAGATGGAGGGAGAGGCCACACTTAGAAGGTTGGTCAAGGGTTGGTCATTGGTCGAGGTGATATCTTGGGTGTCTACAGGTTGAACTACGGACGTTGTCGATACGGTCGCAGTCTCGACTAAGGAGGTCAGCATCCCATAAATTAGGTTGCCCAAGGAGTCTCGCATTCGGCTCTGTGCGAGATAATGCTGCAAGGCTTTGACATTGAGGTCCAAGAATCATTCAAAATCTTGGTCCCCTTCAAGGACAATGGGAGTCTGGGTTGGGGTCGGTCGAGTGGGAGTTCTTTCGGTCTCCGAGTGGAACTCCATTATAGGACTGGTTATGGACGGGGATGATAGAAGCGGTTGATGCCTCACGTGGTCGATAAGAGCCTTGGTTTGACTGTGAGTCAAAACCATTCAAGGCAAGAAAGAATGTCCTCACAAGCTCAAACAAGCAGATAAGAACAAAAAAGATGAAGAACACAAGCAGACCCTAAATGTTAAATCCCTAGGAATAAATTATTAGGATCGTGGTGGCTTATGCCTTAGAATGTGTGTAGGAAGATTGGCTTTTGAAACGGGTCCTAAAAGAAGTAGTCTATGGATGGTTTCGGGTTTGTTTCGGTGCTCAAAAGTCTGTGTTAGGTTTCGTACTTGGCCTGGTGCTAAGGAGCAAGCTCCCCTCACTTCACGAACCCAGTGATAAGCTGGGCCCGCTTGGCCAGTACATACTTCCCCTAGAGATTATCCTCTACCAGAGAACAGAGTGGGCTTTCCCCTTGGTGATGAAATCCAAGTAGGATCATCGGGACAGGTAAGGTATCTGCTGGGTGATGAAATCCCAGTCGGGCCTTGTCTCAGGTGAGTTTTGATGTTTAATTTGTGCAAGTGATTTGGTTGTGTAACATAAAGTGGACTACGATTAATTCATGATGCGGTTATTAATTACTAGGTGTGGACTAAGTATGCAGTCAAGAAGAAATGAGATGCAGTATGTTTTAAGCCCAAATAGAAATGTTAATTCGTATGAAGACAAGTGAGAAGAGGTTTAAGAGTATGACTTTTGACTAGTCTAAGATGCAAGAAAAGAAAGAAAAGTTCCTTTTAATCCTACTAATGGTGTCTTTTAGAAGAGATAGAAGAAAGAGGTGATAAGGAGAAACCTAATGCACCTACATGAACAAAAAGAAAGAACCTAAGGAAGACCCTAGGGTCCCACCGGGCATGCCAGAATGTTTACAAACAAGATTCGCTTTTCACATTCAAGAAAGGAAAATGAGAAACTAAGAAGAAAGGATGAGGGTTTTTACGTACCTAGATTGTAGACTTGCACACCAGAATCAGACGATAGGAAGAACTCCTCTTTGGTTGTGGAGGATGACACCTAAAAGAGAAAGACACTAAAACACAAAAAATGTTAGATGACAAAAGGGTGGACTGCCAAGCAAAAGCTTGGTCCTAGAAGCACAAAGACTTCTTGGAGGATGACAGTCCACTGTTGAAAATAGAATATGATAGAAACAGAAAGTGATAAAGATAGAAAGAAAGTACTAAAAGCAAATGCATACCTGATATGCAGCAATCTGCTTTGCACAGTCACTGACGTCGGTGGTTCTACCGGCGTCGATCAAGGAAGGTCACCGACGTCGGTTAGGCTGCCGACGTCGGTAGGGGCAATGGTCGAGGTCGGTCAGGGTAATGGCCAGAGACGAGTTATAGATCTGGTTTCTAGTCTGCAGAGTGGTCTGAGGCTTCATCTGAGGGTCAGGGAGACTGTTTAGGGGTCAGAGGGATTGCCTGGAGGTCTAAGGAACTGTTTTGGGGTCTGAGGGACTGAGAATATTGTCTAGAAATGGACTGAACGGGTGATAGAGGCAAAAAGGGGACTAAACGGGAGACAGGGATCTAAGAAGGCTTGCCAGCCTCTCAAGGAAAGACAGGTTGAGTCTGGGCAATGGGCTGGATTAGCAGATGAACTCAAATAAGAAATGAAATGGAAAACAAGACTGTACTTACCTCCTGCTTGCTGAAGGAAGAATGGAGAAAAGCTGTTGTCGGAGCTATTGAAGGACCTGCAAAATGCCAAGAGCCTGGAGCTGTCTCTGCAGAGTACCTGTAGCTACTGATGCTTACTGTGCGAGAGGGAGAGAGAGAGAATATGAATGCAAAGCGCCAAAAGAGTTCACGTTTGCGGGGGGTAGCAACGGATGCAGAAATGCATTTTTGAAGGCTGCCGATGTCGGCTGCATAATGACCGACGTCAGCAGTAGAAGAATGGGGACATAAGCTAAAATTAGCCTCTGTCCATTCTTGCATGCTGCCGGGTCAAAAGGCCATGGGAAAACGGTCGAGGAAGGCATAAATGGACGTGAGAGGGAGGATTAAAATGAGATTTGGGTAATAAAGGCTAGGAGAGAGGTGGGGGCATCCAAGGAGGGGATCCAAGGTGGCATGGGTGAGGTGGAAAAAGGCCAATAAATTAAAATATTTGTTTATTTTAATTTAAAAATGGAGGGGACATAGGACAAGTGCTAGGACATGGGTCAAGGGGGGCCAAAGGGGGAAGGACGACCAAGGTGTAGACACGATTTCAGTGTCTACAAGTTATTATTCTAACAGGTCATATAGAGTGTAGACAAGTGTGTTAGGATCCTTTCAAGTGTACAATTTTTCTTGGAGTGGGCAATATGCCCTCTATTTCTCTTACCTTATGTTTCCTTATGCATATCACCTATATATTGAAACATTTATGTTAAAACCTTTTAGGACTTGGAAGCTAGTTTTCATGCCTTGTTTCTTAGTGAAATAAGTATGATGGTCATGTGTAAATCATCTTGGTGTATCACACCCTTATAGTAGTTTCATTTCATGCAAACTTCTAACTCTTTTCTTCATAAGCAACTAGTTAGTTAGGTGATAAGTATTTCAAGGTATATTCAGGGAGCTAGCCCTTAAACCTAGAGGTCTACTTCTATCTATAGGTACACTCAGATGCCTAGAAGTATTCCCATGTTGCCCAAATTTGGAAGAGGCTTGAACACCCTCTTCTAGGGTACAAAATTTGGTGACAACACTACCACTTGAAATATCAAAATCACTTAGGATACACAATAAAATTTATGTTTATCATTGAAATAATTATATGACTATGATGAAATTGAAATATTATGTGTTTATAAACATGTAAACGAAAGGTTGAAAGAGGAGGAGTTCCTTAAAACTGACATATTAAATTAGATTTTTGTTACTATAATTGTTTTGAAAATTTTAAATTATTAAAACACTTTATTTATAAGTAAGAACTGAAATTATGTATAATTAATATCTACATTTGTTTAACTAAGTGTTATTATGAATTTTGATGTAGATAATCCCCAAGCTACTAAAAATAATTATTAATTTACAAAAAAATCATATAACATTCAATATAATAAGTACTTCTTAAGCAACCCTTAATAGATTTCAAGTATGATGAATGTTTTAAATGGGGTTATGTGTCAATATTTATCCCATAATATTAATACTTTTAAAATTTATTCTAACCCCATTGTTTCTCAAAATTATATTTTTTTCTAATATTCCTTATATTTCTCAAAAAAAATCTAATATTCTTTATCCTTCTCAAAAATTTATTCTTTCCAACATTCTTCATATTTTTCAAAACTTTATCATCTCTAACATTCTCCTTTTTATCAAAATTGTTTATCTCTAACATTTTTCTTATTTATAAAATATATTTTATTTTGAATATTCCTCGTATTTTTTATAATACCTTTCTTTCTAACATTTTATATAATTCTAAAAATTCTTTTCTTTTAAATATTTTTTATAATTCTCAAAATATTATTGCTTGTAACATCTCTATCCTCTCAAAATGTCCTTAAACTTTATTTTTTCTAAATTATTCTCTTAGAATTTATGCTACTTCTTCACTTGTTATTCCTAAACTTATAAAATGACTTTATGATGTACACTCTTCATGATATGTAAAATAATATCAAACTTGTTTCTCAAGACCACATATTAGAAGAGGTGTACTTATAATGATAATCTCATAAATTCATTTACTCTGTCAAACCACTTTTCAATAATTTTGTTGTTCTAAAATTTGAAATATTTAATAAAAAATATATCTTTTACATCATTTTATGTCCTTTCATGATTCTTGTTTAATTTTTTCTCATATTTTTCATATAAATTTAAAATATTATGTTATGGATTGAATGTATAACTACAATGTAGATTAGTTTGTTATTTTTTTACTTGTAGATGATTTTGTAGTTCATTTTTGAATTAATATTAACATAAAAGTTACATTTGATAAGTTAATTTAAATTAGATAAGGATTTAATATGAAAAATAGTCATTATGTCCTTAAGTTTAATATTATAGTTATTAAAATGAGTTATGACCCCACCTAATAATGAAATCTTTAGCTTATTTATTTACAATTTACATCCAATTATTAGAAAAGGTTTTTTTAACTCTTATGATTTTTTATGTTGTTAGAGAATTTTAAATCAAGTTATTAGATGCTAATATTTTTAGTAATCTTCCAATATTTTTTCCTCTTTCAATGATTTAAAAACTTCAAACAAATCAAACATTAAGAATATGATAAATGGTAGTAGATCCGCAACCAAGAATGATCCTAATAATGTCATTAATGCCATACAAAAATCACTTCAGATGGTTATCTCAATCTCTCAAAGATAGAGAAGATAATTTATTAGGCCTAGTAAGAGTCCACAACAAATATTGAAGAAATTCCTTAAGTGAAACATTATTACTTTATCTCAAGTAAGAGAGCTTGATCATTCAAGATTTTTCATATGAATTGTGATTCAGATGTGTATCTTAAATATTATAGAGTTATATAAACATATAAAATTAATCATTAATACTTCACAATATCTATTCTTGGCATCTTTATTATTAATTAGTCTATTCATTATTTCATTAACATGTAATTTATAAGAGAGCCTTCATTGTCTAGTAAGCACTATAAATATCATAAAAACATACCTATTTCAACTGCAATCATCCTTATTCAACCCATAGGTTCTTGTTAGATCTATTCCCCTAATCTCTGATCTTTTGGGACAAGTCCGCAGTATCCAGCCAGGGATGCACTATGGCCTTATCACCTAGTGTGGCCTTGTCTTCCACACTCCAATTATCAATTTTTTGAATTGAAATGTTACACAATGGCTCTTATACACATCTTATCAAGTTAGTTAGTGAAATTATTCTAAATATTCTCCTATAAAAGCACATCAAGGCAAATCATTATCCCTCATTGAATCTCTCTATAAAAAGTTATGCACGATGAGCTAAAAGAGCACTATTTATTCCTATTTCAACTTTGCAACATTCTAATGATCCATATCCAACTCTAAATATTGTTTATTGTAGGTTAATGGTCTCTGTTATCAAGCATTTCAATCAATAATCTAGCTAAAGTCATTATAATTGCATAATCATGGATCATAAAATCACTCGAGAAGGAAGAACAACATTGACCTAAGGCCCATTTGAGCTGTGTAAGTAGCACTTAGTCACAAGGAGTTTCTGAGGCTAGTTCAACTATCCTTAGTAACCCATTTTTTCTCCTTTTTGTTATCTAAATATCATTGAGTGCATGTGTAGGACCAGGTTTTGATATTTGTAGGTCTTTCACATGACATATTAGTAGACAAGGATTAACAATCAATCTTCAGAAACAGTTACACATGCCCACATCTAAAAAATTAGGAATACACTCACCTAAGATTCAGCTACAGTCCACAGACAAGGCCACCGTACATCATTTTTATTTATACACGATACATAAAAAAATGGCACACACTCATGAAACATTTTATTTTATCTAGGAAAACCTTTTGGGAAAAAACCCAACATAGAACCCTTCTTTATTGCATTAACTATTTTTTAACAATACAATAACATACTTCAAAGTTTTATATTACCCTAATACATGTGTGAGTATTTGTAGGCACATCAATAAGAAACTGTCTAAGTGGTATTATAATATAATGGATATAAAACCTTGGATCGTGAAATAACTCATAATTATTATAGGCAAAAATACACATGGGCTCACCAAAATGTGTATTCGTTCTAAAAAAATTATAAGAATTTCTAACCACAAACCCTTGAGCAACCCTCTAAAACCCCTAACTAGAGTGATGCCTCACATCCCACTAGCCATGTCGGGCTATACAATACATGAGTGTTGTAAATCATGCAAAGTATACAATATATATCTAATAATTTTTAGAGCCTTGAAACAAAAAAATAAAATCATGAAAATAACATTTAGAAACTCATAATTATATTTGTTCGCCTCAATTTTTAAACATATTTTAAATCTATTTCTTACTACTATCCCTAAATTCATAACTAATTAAATATTCTTCTAAAACCCTTTCTTATCATTTATTATTATTTCTAAAATCTTTTTTAATATATAATTAAATATAACTTACTCTTTTATTAAATTAACTCTTTTATTAAATTAACTCTAAATTTAGATGACTTTTTTATTAAATAAAATCTAAATTTGGATTTTGCATTGTATGTTTATATGTTTTGTATTTTAATGTAAACCCACGTTATCCATACTACACCACATATTAACATCTTATGAAATATATATTAATCTTAACAAAGTTCATGCAAGTCAACCATGAAATTAGCCATAGTCAACTTTGGGAGAAGGTATCAAGGTTGACAATTTTAAATTAAATTGAGGTCCGGTAGGATGTAACACAAAAGTGACAAGAGCAATGTGCCATGGTCAATATCGTTACATATGGGAATAAGAGTTAAAACATTCCACTTAGTTTGGCCTCTAGTCTATCTTAACTTTTGACAACTTTTCATTGAGTTTGGTTCTTGTCTATCTCAATTTTTAGTTCTTGAATGTTACTTATCTTTTATTTTCACTATCATCATTCATAGTGGTCAAAGTGGTCAGAGAATATTTTGGATCGACATTCTTCATCTCCTCTTTCCACTATCATATTTTAGATCAACATTTTTTGTCTCTTCTTTCCACTATCGATATTCATGATCGCTATAAAATATTTTGGATCAATATCCTCATCTTTTCCTTCCACTGTCATATTTTAGATTAACATTTTTCGTCTCTTCTTTCCACTATCGATATTAATGATGGCTATAAAATATTTTGAATGAATATCCTCATCTTTTCCTTCCACTGTCATCATCCATAATATTTTGGACCAACCTCTTCATCTATTCCTTCTATCATTTTCACCCATAAGGATAAAAAAATATACTAACGAGACAAAGAAATCACATTCCAAAACTTGCTTGGCCTAAATGTTAAGAGACCCTTCACCATGCCGCCCTTGCCCCTCCCCATAAAGAAGGGGAAAAGCAAACAGAGGGCTTCTATCACCCCACGTCCTTATTAAGGACCATTTAAATATATATATATATAGTGAGGACAACCCAAATAAAATAAAAAATAGAGGCCACGCCCCCATATTGGACAAAGTTTTGATTCAAATAAAATAACAAAAAGCCACACCCCCAACGAGTGATCGAGGTGGCTTTCGCATGCCGACGTGGACACTGTCCGCTACGCACGTGGCAAGTGGTTTAAATTTTCGAACCCTGAAATCAAGGCGTGTCACTGTTGGAGGTTAGAAGGCGGGTCCCACACGGGATGAAATGTGTCGGTCATATAGCAGGCAGTCTTACGGATACAGTGATAGCTACCCAACAAGGATAATGACGTGTCATGTTGCATGCTTGGATGCCACATCATCAGCTAGGATCGCACTTTGTGGGTGCCACACGTATTTGTATGTGCAGAAAGAGAAGGAAAGCAAAGTCCCTTTTGAAGTTCACAATATGAAGTGACTTGTTTTTAGTCTATAAAATATATGAAACCATCTCTTACTTGTTCCTAATCATGTTTTAAATATGATATATATACTTTATCTTTATAGAATTTAAATTTGTAACATTTTTCGTATAAGAGTAAATTTTTCGTCATTTGATATTTTAAAGTTGGGAATCGAAGTTTTTTTATTGAAACTTATTGAGATTTTATATCATTTACCAACAAATAATAAAATCCGCAGTTTGGTATTCATGATTCGTTCTCCATGCTAATAAAACACACAACTCAAAACATTATAATATAAAGTGTATGATAAAATAAAAACGCAAGCAAATCGACTAAACACGGTAGAAAAAAATACAATCAAAAAATGAAAAAAACTGTGTTTTTTTTAAAGAATGTAGGGTGGGCTTATTCCTACCAAAGTTTATCACCTCCTACATTACCAAATCAAATTGAAATTTGTTATAATTTGCTACTTCAACTCATATTTTGGATCATATGCTATATGGATTTTTTTAAGAAGTTTCAAGGGGACCCCATGACCTAATAACTTAATTTGTGACCATAATTTCTTTCGAGAGCTCTAATGTTTCTAATGCCCGTTTTATGAAAGTAATCCACTTTTGAGCTTAAAATCTCAAAAGGGTTGGAACTTTGATTGACTTGTAGAGTTGTGGTGTCCATTTTCTCTTGAATTTTCTCCTTCCCTTCAGGTTTTCTTTCTTTTTCTACCAATTATATAAAAGTCCTCATTTTGTCTTTTTTTTAGTCGTAGCCATTGGGGGCAATCTCAAGCTAAATGACCATGGTTGTGGCAAAACAAAAAACTAAAAGGAAGGTGTTCATAATCCATGGGTTGTTCAAACAACTCTCCCTCTAGGGATTTTAATCATATTCTTCTAGGAAGAGATTTGCTTATATCCATTCAAACATAAATTATTGCGTAAGTAATATGCTTCTTATTATAGGTTTCACAAGAAATACAAAACATCTCTTCAAGGGAGTTTTCGACACTTGACATAATAATTTTAGCCCACAAATGCACAAAGAGGTTAAAAAGTCTTATCCATATTGGGACTATCATTAGATCCTCTTGTGAGAAGTTAAAGCTAGGGTTCCACAAAGTCATGAATAAACTCGATCTTCCAAAAAACCAAGCCCTATGTTCAAGCACATTAGTTTTATCATCTTCCACTTCAAAACACAATGAGGAAGTCTTGAGCACGAATGTATATATCTAAATTCCCTTTCAACTTCTAGTGCTTTGTTATCCAAGGTCGTAACTTTTTCCCATAAAATCCTCGACCCACAAATTTACAGATCAAACCCCATTTTTTCAAGGCAACAATTTCTTTTTCAACCTTATTGTGTTCGAAGGTGATAATTAACTTTTCCTCAACAAATTTAATACCCTTTAATTTCACCTCTAAATTTTCATTCCTTACATTGCTAACATGAGTTCGCAGCTCTACCATGTAAAAGTTATTTCGCAATGGCGGACACTGCAATATAGTTTTGCATCGTCCATGTAAAAGTTATTTTGCTTACTTTGAATCTTAATATCTCATGGAATGTGTACAAGCCTTTATTCAATTTGAAGGAAAGTGGTTAACGGTGTTTAGAATATAGTGTGCATTTTGAGGGGAATTTTCTTTCATTGATTTTATATATATTTAGTTTTTTTCTTACATTGAAGATAAAGTATTTAGGGTTTGGGAGAGGTGTAAGTTGATGACAATGGTGTTTAGAATATAGTGTGCAAACATAAGAAAGAGCACAAGTTGATGACAATGGCAGACACTTGAATATAGTTTTGCATCGTCCATGTAAAAGTTATTTTGCTTACTTTGAATCTTAATATCTCATGGAATGTGTACAAGCATTTATTCGATTTGAAGGAAAGTGGCTAATGGTGTTTAGAATATAGTGTGCATTTACTTGAGGGGAATTTTCTTTCATTTATTTTATTTATATTTAGTTTTTTCTTACGCCCGAAACTAAAGTATTTAGGGGTTTGGGAGAGGTGTAAGTTGGGGCATTTAGAATAAAGACATTAAAATTTCAAATTTGTGGGTATGTCTTTATTCAATTTATATTTGGGATATTTCATTTGAGTTATGGTAAGTTTTATATGAATAATTTAGTCGTATAATATTTTATATAATTATTAAAATATAATGAAAATAATTTTAATAAAAATATATTAATAAATAATAATTATTTGACAGATATTTTATAATAATAATTTCTATAATATATAACTAAAATAATAAAATAAATAATGAAATCATTATATTTATGAATTATATGGAATACTATGCCTTACATTATATAATATGGGCATTAAGAATAGGGAGTACAAAATGCTTTCATACAAAATTTTCTATATGAAATTATAATTATAATTGATCGTTATAATTTAAATCAAGTGATAATATGAACCAAAACGCTTTCCAAATTATATTTAAATAAAAGATATTTGTATGAAAAGTATTCCTATATGTCAACATAAAAATTTGATACAATAATCGTGAACTAATATACTCATTATTATAATTAAAAGAAATCAATGAGAAGGAGCACCTCATAACGAGAATGGTGTAAATGAGTATTAATATAGTTGTCTTGATTGTAGGGAGCAATATTTATAAAAAATTCTTTCCACAACATCCAACTAGATTTTATCATAATTTCAAAGTCCTTAAGGTTCCCAAATTAGTAATTAAATCAAGGATTCTATTGGTCTAATGACCCAAATTTCTTTTTATATGATTTATTACTTCATTTGAATTTGTACATTTATAAGCTTTTTAAAATAATTATATAATCAAATATTTTAAAGAAAATTGTGTTGAACCAAAATTGAAGATATGTTGATTTTTTCATCAGAGGTTTAAAATAATTAATAAAAAATATATTAAATTTACGATAAATTGTAATCAGACCATAAGTCAAAAAAAGTTAAACATATTAATTTATAAAATTCAAATTTATTGAATTAATACTTTAATTTTTTTAAAACAAATATTGATAAGTAACTCATGACCTATTTTATCTTGTATCAAAACAAAACTTTAGAAAAAATCCTTAAAAGAAAGCCAAAAAAAATTATGATAAAAATTTTCATAAAAAAAACTATGAAAAATATCAAAAATATCATAAGGAATTTCCACAATTATCATAAACATATGAAATGCCAATATTAAGAAACATAACTTTTAATTAATTTGAAGAATGAATAAGCTCCTCGAAATTAGTTATTATTGAGTGTTCTTTTGTAATAGAAGCTACATTCAACATTCTTGGAAGCAATATTCTAAAATATTTTAAAAATAAAAAATTATTTTTTATTAATCATATAAATAAATATATTAGGGTTTAAAGGCTATTTTATTGGACAAATGGCACGACATTTGAATTTACTTAAGAATGTGAAAAAAATTACTTCATACAATAACTAAAAATTGCACCCCATGGTGCAAAGGATGTACCAATAAAGATTCATGCATTGTTTGTTTAGGTAGTGAACAAATGAAAAACTTTCAAACGTGTTTAAAATATTAGATACATGATTTAAGTATATATACATAGAATATGTGGATAATTTAATACATGTTGGCAAAATGAATGTCAAAATAGTAAATTCATTATCAGTATTTGGATATATATAAATATATAATTCATGTTTTAAAATTATCATTTGATGTGCCCGCATTTGAAATACAACATGAGATCTTTGCTCAATATAGGATGCCTATTTGCAGAGAACCTTCAAAGATGATTATGTTTCTTACTCTAATGTTAATCTACAAACATGAAAAATAAACTTGGAGGAAAAAAGGGAGAGGGAATGCACAAAACAGAACGATGATGCATTAGAATAAAAAATGGGAAGTTCTCTTGCCTATATGAATACAAAGTTATTGATGTGTAAGAAAGGAAGTGAACACAAATAAATAAAATGAATGCAAAGTCAAGAAATAACTTGAAGTTACTGCAATAAGATATAAACTAAAGAGTCACATGAACTTTTCTATTGAAGATTTTGTACGCACCTAAATCTGCTTACCTTGATAATTCTATTGAATATGCTAATTTAACCTATAACTAGTATCCCAATCCCTACATCAAAATTCTTATATCTCATAAACCTTATTCTACCCTCACGATCAATTAATCACCTTCATTAGGCTACTAACTAATCCTACTTATCTGCTAACTTACCCATTAACCCACCTACCAATTTAAAAATATATTTTATTCACCTACCCATCTACCACCCTACTAAACTAGCCATTCCTACACCCATACTCCCTAATGGAGATTCTATAATTGGATAATTCTAGAATCTCTTCTAATTTAACCCTTCTCCTTTTATGGCTATATAAACAAGCCAATCCCTCCATGAAAACTAACTTGAAACTTAAAAATCTTGAATCCATCTTGCATCCATAACCATCCTTCTTGCACTCATATAGCCTTTGTCAAAGCCATTATCAAGCTAAAAGTCCATTGAAGTCATTGTCAAGCATAGTCAAGCAATCCAATAATCCACATATTTTGTACTCAAATCAGATAAAAAATCTTGGAGGGGAGCTACAAGAGGTAAAATGATGGTAAGAAATCTCATTACAAGCATCTGATTATCTCTTTATCCTCTCTATTTGATGTTTATATTTTGAGTTTTTATTTCTAAAAATAGTAATATAGGGGGAATCCAAAATTTAGGCTACATTTAGGTGACCACAGTGGGAGATACTTCCTAAATCTAATCTCTTGAGCTTTTTGGAAGAGATTTAGAAGCTTGCAAGTACAACTAGATGTGAATTAAGCATTAGATTTTTGAAAAAATCATCACGTACAAGAAAGTTACAATTGTGTACTGGTATTAGTGGTATTACAGTCATGGTCTTACAATTAGATAAGCAATATTAGATTAACATTAGGATTTAACTGCTAATGATTTTGAACTTTGATAGGTTTTTCACCCTTGTGAAATATTACTAGTTCAAAAGTAGCAATATTGGTCTACTAATAGCGATTTTGCATTAGTATAGTGGTTTTGTAGAGTTTTTAGGTTGTCATGATACCACTATTTTCTTCTGTTTCTAACCTCTTTACAAGGATGTTTAGCTATTTTGTATTGCCTAGAAGTAATTTATATCTTTTATGTGCAGGAACAAGTAGGACTGACTAAGAACCTAACCGTTGGTGGATGAAGCAGAATATCACAACTATTAGACTTGTGGTTTTGCCCTAGTAATCACAATATTACATGTGGAGTTATAGTTTTTTAGAGTTTATAGGTTATTTTAATATCATTATTTTTCATTTGTTGCTAACCCCTATTCAAGTCATTCTGCTCTATTGGTATTGCCTAGAATGGGTGTGTCTTTTATGTGCAGGGACAAGAAGGGATAGCCAAGAATCTAACTAGTAGTAGCTGATGTACAATATCACAACTATCAGACTTACAATTTTCACCTGGTATTAGTGATATTGCCATCGTAAACTATGGTATTATGTTTCCTAATCAAACTAATAAAAATCTATCTTAATAGTCTTTGATCTATAGTTGAAGGTTCTTTAGTCTTTGTTTAGTAATCTAATAATCTCTTTGGAAGGCCAATCTGACTATTTCCAATTCAACTACTTTTAAGTTAGACCATTTTGAGTTTGTTTAGCTAACTGTGCATTTGATTGGGTTCTTATAAGCTTGTTGTGTGTAGGTAACAAGTAAAAAAGACCATATAAATTGAAATTATGCATCATTAATCCCTTTTAATCCCTAGTCATAATATCGCTAATTGCATAGTATCAATTTTGCATAGTAATCTATGATTTTACTTGATTAATAATGATATTGTAATTAAATAATTTTAGGATAGTTTAGTTTAATGTTTAAATTATTAGTTGGTTGCATATATATTTAAGGTTAAAATGACATTAATGTTTTGTTGATTGTATAGTGTTGGCCAATTTAGCCCACATACCAAGCTTTTGCCTGGATAAAAAGGATGAGTAAAGTTCTTGATGGAATAAATGATCAAATGGATTTGAAGCAGGTCTAGAATTTCAAGAGAAAAGATCCAATAGGTTTCCATGGTTTTCATGGCATTCAGGGGGCATGAAGCAATTTTTCTCAAAGCCTCAGAGCCTTGAAGGGAGAGAAAATAACTCACACAAGCCTAAAGATGCCAGACTATCATGACACATCATGCAAACATGAACAAGCTAGTTCACTTGTGTATTTCATATGTATGTTCAAGAAACCTTTCAAAGCCAAAATATTACATGGACATGAGGTTATTCATTACAAGATCATCCCCTAATATTTTTATATATTGATGAGTTTTCTATCTCAAAATATAAGCTTTCAATTTTGAACTTACAAAGTGGGACATGCACGCAAATATCAAATTTGAGCCTCATGAAATAGTCATTTGAATTTAAATATTTTGAGGATGAACACATGGTTGATAAGTGTCCAAATCATGGAAGCTTGAGTCAAGATCCAATGACAAGTAGTGATCTAACTAGTTAGTCGGTCCCAAAGATCCAATGACACATGTTCAATCATGCATCAAAAATAAATGATGAGCTAACAGTCAATAAGTAAGAAAATTTTGAGATTAAACATGTGGCTAAAAAGTGGCAAGATCTTATGTGCCCATAAGTGAATCAAAGGTTTGCATTTGATCTAGCAAACCAACGATCTGATGGTGTGCATTTAATCATGAGAATGCATATCCAACTATGCATGATCCATCATACCAAAGCTTATCAATAGTGAGTGAGAGGTAAAAGAGTCAACATATCTTAGGGATGAATGTAAATTTACCATGTGGTGAAAGTGTGGAATCAGATAGACTGACTGTAAGACGCATAAGACAAACAGCATAATCTTGAAAATCCCAAATTGGGATTGACTATTGATATCAAAATTCAAAGATAAGAGATTTCAAGCAGAGGTTGAACATATGATCGAGGTCAAACCAGAACAAATATTTTAAGGGGATACCACAAAGGTAGACACATTAGAGAAAATATTTCACCACCCTAAGCAAGCAAAATACATAAATGCAAGATCAAATGTGATCTAAGTTACCAGGAGTAGATCTTGCAAAGCCATCTAATGCCATTAAATATTTGTAAAAAATTTCAAGAGATTTTAGACATAGGTTTTATGTCTTGTTTAGATTCAAGAAACCCTAGCCTACAGATCTTCATTTGCAATCATGACTATATGAAAACCAATAGGGTGATTGGTTTTCATCCATAATAGATCTATATTAAGGATTTAGAAGCAATGGTAGAATGGTGACTATGCAAGAAATGTTAGAAGGAACCTCAAGGAGTGAAGTAACTTCCTAATAACATGAAGAATATCAAGAATGATTGAGGAAGATAGTGGGGCATTTAGTGTTTCAAGTTCCTTAGGGACTTGTTCTTGTTTGATGGATTATGACTCAACATCCTCATATCAATGCTAATTGATCAAAGGTGGCTGGGTCATAGTTATTATGGGCTATTTATTCAATTCCCCTCTCTCTCATCCCACTATGTTATAAATTCAAGCTTTGAGATCTTGATTTTCACTCCTCATCTTGAGATAGCAAAGCTCTACCAAAATCACTTTGTAAAACTCTTTTGAAGCAATATAAGACACCTCAAATTCTAGTTGAATGCTAAATGTGCTTTATTGAAGTTTGATTTATAGAATGTATGTTTCCTATTTATCATATGTATGTTCTTCATGTACCTTGCTTCAAGTCTATTGATTTCTTGTAGGTTAGGTGAAGTGTTGACTAGTGAGGTTTCCCTTGAAGTGTCATAAGTCCATAGTGTTTTGTTTAAACTTATCTCTTTCTATCCTTCAAGTTGCAAGTCTCTTTTTAGCCTTCATACAAAATACTCTTGTTTGGATCCTTATCATAAAATATGATAAGTTCTTGTCCTAATTAGATTCATTAGTAGTCATAAAAGTGTCTAAGCTAAGAGTG
Organism: Torreya grandis; assembly: GCA_037957365.1. NCBI lineage: Eukaryota > Viridiplantae > Streptophyta > Pinopsida > Cupressales > Taxaceae > Torreya > Torreya grandis. The sequence goes on along the minus strand of JARHVA010000501.1, from coordinate 4,273,787 downwards.
GACCATTGAACAACATCACCACACTTAGAATAGGTTTTCATTCATGTATTTTCTCTCCCTTTTCATCCCAATAGTATAAGTTTAGTAAAGGAATTATATTATCATATCTGAGGAGCTAGCCTTATAAAAAATCTTAGAGGTTTGACCCAATATTAGGTGACCCACAACATAGGTTCATTCCCATATTAGACTAGGTTTGAGTAAGAGGACTTGAACAATCCTTTGCTTAGCTAGGGTACAACCTAAGTCTTTAACAATTTTTGGTATGCCTGGTGGGACACATTCTCTTTAGCATAGCTAAAGTTTGGAGCTAAGAAGAAGTATTTTCACTAGAGGGAGACATCCACCATCACCAGAAGCTGAATATTCCCCTAGTTGTAGAATTCATAGCATCATCCAAACAACCACCTCTCATGCCAAAGGTTACTAGAAGATCAGCTAGTAAAGGTGTTCCCTTGAATTCATTGAGATACCTTCTATTTCATATAAAAGAGAAAGATTATATAGGACAAGTCCTTATCCCCAAAATAAATATTTATATCCTAGTCATCCTATTGTTTTAAGCAGTGTAACCCCCACTATGTAAATGGCAAGGCCCAAAATGCAAGCTTTTGTACCCTTTAATGGTGGCAACCCTCGTAACCTTCAACAACATGATGATATCCCTGCTACCTCTTTGAAGAGTCTACCATACTTTATAGGATAAAATTCCACCACCCATATAGAGCACATAGCTGACATTACAAACCATTATTTAGTACATAACATTACGCAAGAGAATATAACCATGAGACTACTAGCCACATCCTTGAAAAGCAAAGCCTTGCAATGGTATAGGGGTCTAGCTCCTACCTCAATCAATAATTGGGATGAGTATCATGAGTGCTTATGTAAACATTTTGAGGATAGAAGTGACCATGTCACTTGTTGAACAACTCATCTCAATCAAGAGGGCATCCTAAGAATCTATGGTTGATTTCAACTATAGATTCCAAAAGACTTAGGATAGGATCCTATCATCATTAAGCCCATACCTAATTATGTTTTTCTTTATTATTTGAGAGCATTAAATTTAGACATTATAGTCATGATCTAATCTATGGGTGAGATAACTCTACTTGGGGCTTATGAGATATCTATAAGGGTAGAAAACTATTTAATATAAATAGGGAAACTCATATCAAGACCTCTCATGCCACTTCTTCCTAAGTTGCAACCACCCCCACCTACCATTTCTCCATTTCCCAATCCAAAAAATTAAGCCCAACCTGATAATAGTCAAGTGGACAAATTTACAAGGATTGAGAGCTTGTTGAAGGCACAAAACAACAAGCTAGTGGCTCTAGAGAGACAATAATATACTTCATATAGGGCATACCTGTCACATCCCGATTTCACCCTATGTTTTTACCTTTAAATCCATGGATTTGAAATTGGTTATAATGATTATTATGTTGTGAGATACTTTATATTCTAATTCATAAATGGTGTTATTACTACATATGTCAATGGGAAATTAAAATAGTAGTAATGTTATATTTGATTTGTCAAAATAAAGATTTATTATAATCTTAACTTGTTTAATTTTTGTATTGGACAATTAGTGATTTACGAAATTTAACATATTAATTATGTTAATTAAAAGTAGATAAATCATAATTAAACACTAAGATCAACATCTGCTTTTAAAATACTTATTTGGTGTTAGTCAAGTGGAATTGATTATATGTAGTAATGCATGAAATCTTTCACGGCTTTCATTAATGAGATATTTTGAAAAGCTTCAAGTTAAGTTATCTTTACATTAATTTGGGAAATCCAAAAAGGTAAATTGGAATTTATCTTATAACTACTTGTGGGACTCCAAGTTAATTATTTTGGAACAAAGCCTACAACTTTGGTTTCAAGTGGCATGAAAATAATGAAAAAGGGAGAGTAAACAATATTAATAAAAGAAAAAGAGAAGGATTTACACAGGGGAGTTACATGAAAAAAGGGAAGTGAATGATAAGGAAGAAAAGGCAGAGGAAAAGTTGCCAAGAGAATGGAGGAGAGAGGAATTTAAAGAAAGCTTCAAAACAAATTTATGGCATGTTATTTATTTTATCCTCAAACTTGATTATCAACCATCAAGTTATATTCCACGTAAGTTTTGTTATTTTTATTTGACCAAGTTTAAATTTTGGTTGATAAGATGATATGGGGGTTGTTTCCTCCTTTCATAGTTAAAACGAAATCTTATTTTGTTGAGTTATTATATGTAAAGATGCCATACATGTTGGTTAGTTTTGTTAATAGGGGTTTTCTGAGGTGTTTTGATAATTTATTATTTGCCTTAATCACTAATGAATAAACCTGTTGCATCTTTATTAGGGTCTTATTTCATAGTTGTGTCCCTCTCATGCAAGTCCTTTTATCTTGTGAGTTTTATGTATAAAATGATTTGGGGGTTATTACCTATTTCCTTGCATTCAAAATTAAATCCTCCTCTATTGTGTTTATCTTTTACGTGCATAAATCCAATTTGATTTTTAAAAAATTAAGATGCCTTACTATTTACTGTTGGTAGGTGCTTGCTAAGTTTGTAAAATTTTTTTGGGATAAATGATTTCCACTATTTATTTGTGTGCCTTATTTGACCTAAGAAATATTTTCTATGCCTTTAGTATAAAATTGCCATACTCTACAGTATTGTATGGACTAGAGTATTTGTATGTTTAGGTATTGCATAAATCTTGTCTCACTATATTTTTATCTCAGCTGTTATTTATTGTCTTCAAAATTGCCTTCACACAATGCTGGTTATCACAATTTAAAAAGCAGCCTTTTTGTCCAATAACATTGACACTGCTACCATATCAAATTTTATTCTTTTCTTTTCTTTAATTCAGCCCAAGATCAACACCATCACCATTATTTTATCTCATATGTTTTAACCCAAGCGGAACTTCACTCCATTGCAGTCAATAATTTTCAACAGAGTCGAAAAGTCCTCTGCACTTTCAACAAATATGCATTTATCTTCATGTTTGGATAGGATGTATATATAATGTTTATATATGGCCTAGTTGCAGATATATAGATCGACCCATATCTATAGATAACGAGTTACCTATAGAATAGATGCAACCAGCTTGGTTCCATCTCTAGTCCCTATTTATGGCTTGTATTCAGCCATATAATAGAGAATAACAACTAGTAACCAGATTGGATGGCCCATCTATATATCTATCTTGTTGGGGATCGGGGATATACTGTGGTCATGTTTCTTTCTGAGAGTGCGAGATGATCCACATTTATTTTCCTATGTTTATCAATTATATCATGGAAGTAACTTCCTTTGACTTTGCCACGGGCTTCATTTTGTTGGCCCGTGCATATTTGATTACTACTTTATTGTGAATTGATGGAAAGGTATTAGGAGACCCAAATTTAGTTGGTTAAGTGTATTTATATGTATTTGATTTTTTTAATGTAATAAATATATAATTATAGATTATATATTAGTTTTATATTGGTTAATAAACTATGATTTCATAAATATGGATTACTCAGTTAATATTAAGTAACTAATCGTCTTAATTGTTTCCGTAGATGTTGGTAATAATAGTAATATTATTAAAAATATTTTTGCCAGTATTTTAAACATATTATACATACAATTTATTAAAGTAAATTAAATACCATGGAAACCTACAATTTGATTGTCGGTATTGTTTTAAAACTCTAGTAGGGGTAGGCGATTTATCTCAGTTCTTAATATTTGGGGTTTTTATTTGAAAAGAGAGCTATTATAAGGCTTATTATATGAAATCAAGAATATGTTCAGAAATGATTATTTTGTTGTAAAAATAGGTAATTAATCCTTTCATTAATTTTGTTGGTTTAGGGGAAACCAAACTTACCATTTTGAAAATGTCTAAGAAATATTTATTTTCTTAAAATAACTTCTTTTGTCAAAATAATTGATTATGCTTAAAATTATATATTATATTTAAGTTAATAAAGATTTTTGTGGTCATATTTGGTTGGCATGGTTTTGCCAATGTATGATTATGTTTATTAATATCAAATATTGGATGATCTTTAGACTAGCTTACCCAAATGGTGAGCTTATGCTTTAAATTATTTATCTGTTATGTTTATATGGGGTCCGCATTGATGATATTGCTCAACCAGTGAGATAGTTTCTCAAGCCTAGTTAGCCTCACTAATGATGGGTATGGATTACCTGATCAAGAGATATGTTATGAATTTGATTGGCCCAAATGATCTTTAGCCAAAGTAATGTTAGATTAACATTGTCAATTCATAAGAATGATTTGCATGTTGTGTAATATCATAGTAGATATGTACTTTTATTTATGATAAAATTCATGTAGTACTTACGACACATGAGTGTACTAGCATGTCAAGCAATATTTATTGATATTTGATATTTCATGCATAATGTTAAAGTCCTCTGATATGCATACCCAGATGGTATGGGTATGTAAGGACTCTCGAATCAAGAACCAACACATACTGTATGGTTATGTAACCCATCTATATATAGATATTATACATGAGGGATAATATTATGATTTAGAATTACTTAGCGGTATACAAACTATATGATACCCTTTTTTGTATGTAGTTAAAGAATATAGTGTGGCAATTTAGGAGGACATGAGAATGATGTTGGGCATCAATAGTCCTAGCTTATACCTATTTGATTTAAGTGATAGGGTTGTAAAGACCATTGATTCTTCTCTCTATAATTAAAGAATGCATTTATACGTTTTCCTTGTGCCCGTTTGTATGAGGAAACTATTGAGTAAACTTGTATACCTTTAGTAGTTTTGGTAGACCTATATTTAGCCTTGATTCTATGTATGTAGGTGACATTGCAGATATGTATGGTAGCTTGAGAAGTGAGCACGGGCATAAGATCTAACCTTGATAGGTATTCTTTAGTGTGACATCTATTTTAAATGCTAGTGAAAGCAAATAGCCTCTTTTTAGTACAGTATTATTATGTAAACTTGTTGGTAGGGTCAAGTTTATCGCATCTTGTAGGATGAACATTATATGTGGTATGTTTTGTGAGAAAGTTAAATTGTGCAAGTGGTTAGACATTTTTATAATAACATAATGCATCTTGAGGTGTACCTAGAGATTTTGTTCTCTTCAGATTGTTATTGAAGGTATACTCAGATAGTATAATCTTGACTTTATTATTGTGGTTGGGTGTAAGAATGTTGTTGGTGTTGAGTCAGATGCTCAAACAAAAAGAGCTATGACAATAAGAGATGTCATAGAGTTTTACAGTACAAAAATTACCTAGATGGTACATACTGTATTCATTATGTTTTGACCCATACCTAAATAAATATAATAAGTTATGGTTATTAATGTTGGGTAAAACGACCATGAACGATGATAGTATGGGATATCATAGGATACTTTAGCTTAGATGTATATACTCAGGTAGTATATACTGTAGATGTATGTTTGGAATCTCACCTGAATTGATTATCCTAATGATTTTGTTGGTTATTACTGAGAAATATGTTTATATTAGTAAGACAAAATGTATGCATGCATACAATCTTGAGAGTATAAATGAATGAGAGGTTTGACTATTATGTACTATATGACTTGATTTGTTTTGTATACTTAGCTTACTTATGTGCCTAACATGTGATTCTCTATGGAACTAGGAATGCAAATTCCTTCATCATTACTATTATCTAGGTTTTTATGTGAGAGTGTTGGGAAGCATGCAACTCTGGATAATAACATGTTAATTTTGAGTGTATCACTTAGCTGTAGGATTGTAAACTTGAGCTTTAGAAGCTCATATGTGTTACAAGTAGTTTGTTCCCTATTTGGATTAGAGTGACAACCCCTTCGATGGTGACGTCTTGTGGAGGAGACCATCACATTTCAAAGGAGAACTACATTAGACTTTGATTTCAAGGAGTGGATATGTAGGCTACCCAAGATTGTGGTGGGGCATCGGATCTAGATCCTTAGGCTAGGTTAGGGTAGACTTGATTGCATAGAAATTAGTGCAACTGATTGAATTAATACCGATACTTATTATGGAAATTTGAATTGTGCTAATGTCCCTAGCAAGATAGTAAACTTTATGTATCATACTTTTTATTCTATTGCTTGCAGTATTGGAATGTTGAAAATGTTACTACTTGAAGTTGTTGATTATATGAATGACTAAAGTATTATAGTAACTATGGTTGAATGAATATTTAATGTTTAGTTTTTTTTAAAATCGTACTGCATTTTTTAAGAACAACTAGGCAAGTTGTTACATGTGGTATCAGAGCTTAGGCTCGAACTCTAGGACCTAATGAGTCCATTAGCATTTTTGAGTCTTGTTTATGTAAAAACTAGGAATGGAAATTTCCTTGGTTGATTGCAATGACTTGATTATAAATTTCTTTGTGTTAGGAGTTTGTAGATTAGCATCCTTATTTTGTTTTTATTTATCTATACTTGAGAAGAAGTAGCATCTCTCTTCATTAGCTTAAAGATGAGTTGTTATTCTTATTTTACTTGTACATCATTTTAAGCTACGAAAAAGGTTCATATTTTTAGGATGTTGATTTAGTGTTTTCTTAAGTAGAAACTTGTTTCTAAAATTTTGTTTGATCTTATTTATCTTAAGTTCGTGGTATAGTGTTTCCTACTTCTTATTAAAAAAATTTGTAGAATTGGATGAATTGGTGCATCATTATGGTTAACATATTTTATTTCTAGTTGAGGAAGTAGTTTATGATTCTACTCTTACATTATGGTAAGTAACATGGATTACGGTGTTATCTTTTACCATATGAATATATGTAGGAAGTTTTATTTTGAGATGTTATCTCTCTACTTTCTACTTATAACTTTATAGAGTTACTATTTTATCTAAAATGTAAAGTTGACCATGAGGAGTGGCTAAAAATGGATTTATATTATTTATAGTTGATTATAAATTAGTATGTTATTATCTACCTTTTTTAGACTAATATTATTCTCTTTTTAAAACATGTTGTTTTGAAGAGTAGTATGTGTACCTTTTTGCTGGGAGCAAGTACGGTATTAGATGTACATAACATCTTAGTAAGGGTAGAGATAAACTTTTAAACTTGTTGTGTGCTAGTCATGCAAACAAGAGACATGGTCTCACTTATAAGGTTGAAGAGTGATATAATCCTTCACCTAATTATGTTATATTAATTGTAAGATTATTTATATAATAGGTTAAGTTGCAAAAGTATGACACCAGTTATATTTAACTAGTAGCAACTTAATACAATCTTGGGATGATTGTATGATTTTATTATATGTATGTTAGTGCATATAGAAATCTTATAGCATACAGTAATGTTTTTTATGATCTATTAATTTAGATTTGTATTTCTTTGAGCTTTGTGCACATTTTTTAATTTATAGATCATCAAGTCATAGAGACCGGATGGAAGAGTGGTAAATTAGGAATGTGAGTTCTAAGTGATAGGATGATATTCTACTTAGCCTCACATTGACTCAAATTATTAGTATCGAGTTGGATCCGACATATGAACTTGTTGAATTTGGAATTTGATAGGTGGAACTTGTCAAATTCAATCGTATGACCATACGCATGTATGCTGGATGGGTGTTCCATGTGGATGATTATTCCATGGTTTTGTATATATTTTTACCAGTTCTTATTCATCATCATACTTTTTTGGATCTCCGTTTGAGTTAGGATAGTATTGACATGTTATACTTATCCGAGGCTATGCGAAGTAGTGATAGTATTAACATATACACATTATTCTTGCCAAGTGCCTTAAATACTTATCTCCAGTTTGATAAAAACAGTCTCTAGGTTGGAGAGATGTACAAAGAGACTGGAAGGTTTGTGGAACTCTTCCTGGTTATTTGTTTTGACTTATCTGATGATCTCATGTGTATTTAGAAATTATGTAAGACTTTTTCTAAGTTATTGGACCTCAGGTTGGTCATGTTAAATCAATTAGCTTAAGTGACATTCACAAAACTTAATTGCAAAATAGAAAATGTCATCGAGTAGGGTCTTGTGAGATTGATACTCTATGAATAATATTAAATGAGTGCACTAGTATGAAAATTTAAGGTAAAATTTGTAGTTATTTGCATGTTATGATAATAGATACTATGTTTATATGCTAATAAACTTTGATGTCATTTAGAAGTTTTGTGTCATCGGGGTGATGACCAATTTCAGGGGAGAGGATGTCACATCCTAATTTCACCCTATGTTTTTACCTTTAAATCCATGGATTTAAAATTGGTTATAATGATTATTATGTTGTGAGATACTTTATATTGTACTTCATAAATGGTGTTATTAATACATCTTTCAATGAGAAATTAAAATAGTAGTAATGCTATATTTGATTTGTCGAAATAAAGATTTATTATAATCTTAAATTATTTAATTTTTGTATTAGACAATTAGTGATTTATCAAATTTAACATATTAATTATGTTAATTAAAAGTAGATAAATCATAATTAAACATTGAGATCAACATATACTTTTAAAAGGCTTATTTGGTGTTAGTCAAGTGGAATTGATTATATGTAGTAATGCATGAAATCTTTTGAGACTTTAATTAATAGGATATTTTGAAAAGCTTCAAGTTAAGTTACCTTGACATTAATTTGAGAAATATAGAAAGGTAAATTGGAATTTATCTGATAACTACTTGTGTGACTCCCAGTTAATTATTTTGGAACAAAGCCTACAACTTTGGTTTCAAGTGGCATGCAAATAATGAAAAAGGGATAGTAAACGGTATTAATAAAAGAAAAAGAGAAGGATTTACATGGGGGAGTTACAAGCAAAAAGGGAAGCGAATGATAAGGAAGAAAAGACCAAGAAAAAGTTTCCAAGAGAATGGAGGAGAGAGGAATTTAAGGAAAGCTTCAAAACAAATTTACGGCTTGTTATTTATTTTATCCTCAAACTTAATTATTAACCATCAAGTTATATTCCATGTAAGTTTTGTTATTTTTATTTAACCAAGTTTAAATTTTGGTTGATAAAATGATCTAGGGGTTGTTTCCTCCTTTCGTAGTTAAAACAAAATCTTACTCTATTGAGTTATTGTATGTAAATATGCCATACATGTTGGTTAGTTTTGTTACTACGGTTTTTTGAGTTATTCTAATAAATTATTCTTTACCTTAATCAATTGTGAATAAAATGTTGCATCCTTATTAGGGTCTTATTTCATAGTTGTGTACCTCTCATGTAAGTCCTTTCATCTTGCAGATTTTTTATATAAAATGATTTGGGGGCTATTACCTATTTCCTTGCATTCAAAATTAAATCCTCCTCTGCTGCATTGCTCTTTTGCGTGGATAAATCCAATTTGATTTTAAAAAAAAATTAAGATGCCTTACCATTTATTATTGGTAGGTGCTTGCTGAGTTTTGTAAAATTGTTTTGGGATAAATGATTTCCACTATTTATCTGTGTGCCTTATTTGACTTGAAAAATATTGTCTATGCCTTTAGAATAAAATTGCCATACTCTGCAGTATTATATTGACTAGAGTATTTTTATGTTTAGGTATTTCATAAATCTTGTCTCAACATATTTTTATCTCCGTTGTTTATTGTCTTCAAAATTGCCTTCACGTAATGCTAGTTATCACCATTTAAAAAATAGCCTTTTTATCTCACAACATTAACGTTGTTACCATATCAAATTTTGTTCTTTTATTTTCTTTAATTTAGCCTAAGAGAAACACTGCCACCATTATTTTATCTCATATGTTTCAACCCAAGTGAAACTGCATTCCATTGAAGTCAAGAATTTTCAACAGAGTCAAAAAAATCCTCTGTGCTTTCAATAAATATGTGTTTACCTTTATGTCTGGATAAGACACATATATAATGTTTATGTATGGCCTAATTATAGATATATAGATTGGCCCATATCTATAGATAGCGAGTTCCATATAGAATAGACACAACCAGCTCGACTTCATCTCTAGTCCCTATCTATGGCTTGTATTTGGCCATATAATAGAGAATAATAACTAGTAATCGGGTTGGATGTCCCATCTATCTATCTATCTTATTGGGGATCAGGGATGAACTATGGTCATGTATCTTTCTGGGAGTGCGAGCTACTCCACATTTATTTTCCTACATTTATGAATTCTATCATAAAAGTAAACTCCTTTGACTCTCGAGCTTCATTATGTTGGCTTGTGTATATTTGATTACTACTTTATTATGAATTGATGGAAAGGTATTAGGAGACCTAAATTTAGTTAAGTGTATTTATATGTATTTGATTTTTTTAATATAAAAAATATATAATTATAAACTATATATTAGTTAATAAACTATTATATCATAAATATGGCTTCCTAAGTTACTATTAACAAACTAATCATTTTAATTGTTTTCATAGGTGTTGGTAATAATAATATTATTAAAAATATTTTTTCCAGTATTTTAAACATATTATACATAAAATTTATTAAATTAAATTGAATACCATGGAAACCTACAATTTGATTATCGATATTGTTTTAAAACTCTAGTAGGAGTAGGGGATTTCTCTCAGTTCTTAATATTTGGGGGTTTTATTTGAAAAGAGAGATATTATAAGGCTTATTATATGAAATCAAGAATATGTTCAAAAATGATTATTTTTTGGTAAAATGGGTAATTAAGCCTTTCAATAATTTTGTTGGTTTAGGGGAAACCAAACTTACCATTTTGAAAATGTCTGAGAAATATTTGTTTTCTTAAATCAACTTCTTTTGTACAAATAATTGAATTATCTTTAAAATTATCTATTATAATTAAGTTAATAAAGATTTTTGTGGTCATATTTGGTTGGCATGGTTTTACCAATGTATGATTATGTTTATTAATATCAAATATTAGATGATACTTAGACTAGTTTACCTAGATGGTGAGCTTATGCCTTGGATTATTTCTTTGTTATGTATATATGGGGCCTACATTGATGATATTGCCCAAGTAGTGATATAGTTTCTCAAGCATGGTTAGCCTCATCAATGATGGGTATGCATTACCTGGTCAAGAGATGTGTTATGAATTTGACTGATCCAAATGATCTTTAGCTAAAGTAATGATAAATTAACATTATCAATTCATAAGTATGATTTGCATGTTGTGTGATATCATAGTAGAAATGTACTTTTATTTATGATACATGCCATGTAGTACTTACGACACATGAGTGTACTAGCATGTCGAGCAATATTTATTGATATTTGATATTACATGCATAATGTTAAAGTCTTTTTATACACATACCCAAATGGTATGGTTATTTAAGGACTCTCGAACCAAGAACTAAATCATACTTACTCTATGGTTATGTAACCCATATATATAGATATTATACCTGAGAGGATAATATTATGAGTTAAAATTGCTTAGCGGTATACAAACTATTTAATACCCTTTTCTATATGTAGTTAAAATTCATGGTGTGACAATTTAGGAGGACACAAGAATGATGTTAAACATTAATAGTCCTAGCTTATACCTATTTGATGTAAGTGATAGGGTTTTCAAGACCATCGAGTCTTGTCTCTATAATTAAGGAATGCATTTATACCTTTTCCTTATATGTATTTGTATGAGGAAACTATTGAGTAAACTTTTATACCTTTAGTAGTTTTGGTAGAACTACATTTAGCCTTGATTCTACGTATGTAGGTGACATCACAGATATATGTGGTAGCTCAAGAAGTGGGCATGGGAATAGGATCTAACCTTGATATGTATTCCTTAGTGTGACATCTATTTTAAATGCTAGTGAAAGAAAATAGCCTTTTTATAGTACAATACTATTATACAAACTTATCAGTAGGATAAAGTTTGTCGCATCTTATAGGATGAACACTATATGTGATATATTTTGTGAGAAATTTAAACTTTTCAAGTGGCTAGACATTTCTATAATAACATAATGCATCTTGAGGTGTACCTAGATATTTTGTTCTCTTCGGATTGTTATTGAAGGTATATCTAGATAATATAATCTTGACTTGCTTTATTATTATGGTTAGATGTAAGATTGTTATTGGTGTTGAGTTAGATGCTCAAACACAAAGACCTATGATAGTATGAGATGTCATAGAGTTTTATAGTATAAAATTTACCTAAGTGGTACATATTGTATTTGTTATATCTTGAACCATACCTAAATAGATATAATAAGTTATGGTTATTAATGTTAGGTAGAGTGACCATGAACTATGATAGTATGAGATATCATAGGATACTTCAGCTTAGATGTATATACTTAGGTAGTATATATTGTAGATGTATATTTGGACTCTCACCTAAATTGATTGTCTTAATGATTTTGTTGGTTATTACTTGAGCAATATGTTTATATTAGTTAGTAGAACAAAATATATGCATGCATACAATCTTGAGATTATAAATGAATGACAGGTTTGACTGTTATGTACTATATGACTTATTTTGTTTTATATATTTAGCTTACTTATGTTCCTAGCATGTGATTCTCTATGGAATTAGTAATGCAGATTCCTTCATCATTACTATTATCTAAGTTTTTATGTGAGAGTGTTGGGTAAGCATGGAACTCTGGATAGTAATGTGTTAATTTTGATTGTATCACTTCGCTATGGGATTTTAGACCTGATCTTTAGAAGCTCATCTATATCGCAAGTAGTTTATTCCCTATTTGGCTTAGAGTGCCAACCCCTTTGATGGTGACGTCTCATGGAGGAGACCATTACATTTGAAAGGAGAACTACATTGGACCTTGATTCCAAGGAGCATATATGTAGGCTACCCAAGATTGTGGTGGGGTATTGTGTCTAGATCCTTAGGCTAGGTTAGGGTAGACTTGATTTCATAGAAATCTATGTGACTAATTGAATTAATACCAATACTTAGTATAGAAAGTCAAATTGTGCTAATGTCCCTAGCAAGATTGTAAACTTTATGTATCATACTTTTTATTCTATTACTTGTAGTATTAAGAATGTTGAAGATGTTACTACTTGAAGTTGATGATTATATGAATGACTAAATTATTCTAGAAAATGTGGTTGAATGAATATTCAATGTTTAGTTTTTTTTTAAATTACTACATTTTCTAAGAATAACTAGGCAGGTTGTTACAATACCAAGGTCCCTTCCAAGCACAATAAACTACTCAATCCTATAATAGACCCCCTTATCCATCATATCAATAAGCCCAAGGCCAAATTACTTAAGTTATATCTTATAATAGTTACAACCCACAACTGTAAGTAGCTCAAGAGCCTTAGTCCCCACACAAAACATCCTTACATTTTAGGGTCAATGACAATTAGGAGTGAAGCCCATTGAGATGGTAATGGCTACAAGTGGAGAAATGTATCAGGGTCCTAGTTGGTATAATGCTCCTTTATTCCAAGGCCATGACACAATGCCTACTCCACCATAAGGCCCTCCAATGAATCAAGATAACATTCCTTCCATGACATGATCAAAAGCTCAAATTCAATAATAAGGGAACATGGGTAAGGCACCAAATGACACCATGTGCATAAACTTTTAAGAAGGGGAACATATGTTTGAGCATGTAGCAATAAACATGTGGCAGACTACACAAATGGTAGATGAACCATTTTTAACCAATAAAAAGGTTATAAGGAGGATGTTAGATGATAATTTGGGGTAGCCTAAGGCTTCTTCAACACCTTCGCAAGTTAGTCAGTAGCCTACCACTTGAAATATAACTATTAAAGCTCCTACAACTCAACAAATACCTCAACATCATGGACAACAACAAAAGTCTCCTTTTGTTCCTCATGTCTCTCAAGTGCCAAGTGATACTTCTACTTCCAACGTGCAATTGAAAGGTACTAGTATTCCTTTCAATATTGTGGATCATATGAAAAAGGCTAATATCACTATGTCTATGTATGATGCTCCATTTATTTTGGGATAGAAAGATATCCTTTAGCAATAGCTTTCCAAGCTTTCTCATGTGAAGAAGACAACAAATAAGGTGAACATATTTTTTACAAATAGTAGTTAGCCTAGTCAAATTCAAGTTCCTAGTCAAGATCCTAGTCAAGGTCAAGTTCGTAATGTTGTTCATCACCCTAAGGTTATCAAACCCCCTCTATTCTATTTATCAGTCATCATAGGGGACTACTTAGCGCATAGTTGTATGATAAATTCAGGAGCTTTAACCTCAGTTATGCCTATAGCCATAACAAATAAGCTTGAGCTTAATTATGTGCCTAATGAAAAAGGTGTTCTTCGATTAGATGGTTCCCCCACTAAAATAGTAGATATATTAAAGATATTAAGATCACATTGGTAGCTTTTCCAAATTGTGTCATCACTCAAGATGTAATGGTTGTAGACCTACCCCCATATTTTTCCCTCTGCCTATCTAGGGACTTTACTACAAAAATTGGGGGCTATTTATCATTTGATAGGTCATAAATGGTTTTCTGGACTAGATATGGGACTAAGGTCACTATTAGGTTAGAACCTATTTCTAGGTTCCATCTAGAGACACATATGCCTAACCTTGCAAACATCAATTGTACCATATTATATGAGGATGAAAATGCTAATGATCAATAACCTCATGACCATATTGAAGGAATTTCAAACCTATATTTGGATGAATGGGAAACTAACAATCATAGATTTGATCCCTACACTAATATTGAAGAAGCAGGCTTAGGGGTGTATTGTATGCATGAGGAAGGTATTGTTATACCTTGACTAAATAACACCACTTAAGAGGAATATGGTCTATGGTCTCTATTCTTGGATGGCTCAAGGTCAAAGAATGGTAGTGGAGCTTGAGCCGTGCTAGTTTCACCCTCAGATCATAAGTATTATTTAGTTACAAGATTTTAATTCAATTACACTTTAAACATAGCTGAATATGATGATCTTTTACATGGTTTGTAAAAGGTAAGAAGAAGAGGTGTCAAACTTCTTCAAGTCAAGGGTGATAGTGATCTTATTGTGAAATAAGTGAGAAGCATAAGTGCAGTCAAAAAACATCATTTGAAAGCTTACAAGCATCATGTATGGGATCTCATAGAGGACTTCTTGGCATTTAATATACAATCCAAGAGAGGCAAGTCAACATGTAAATAGGTTTGCAACCATTGGAACTTAGTATGAGGTTTTAGAAAGAGTCAAAGGAAACTAAAGTCAAGACAAGGTCAAAGTCATATGCAAGCCAGCTAGACTTGATAATTAGGTGAGTTGGTAGGTGTTTGGTAATGATGACTAAATTATATGTTTTCTAATGTAGGAGGCTGAATTCTATGATAAGAATCAAAACAAAATCCAACATCAATATGATGATTAGATAGTGCAGTTGAGATATAAAAACATACCTAATGGGATTGTGACATTATAAAGCATATTCAATGAACATGACCAAATGAGAAGAGGTAAGACATGTATCTCAGCCAAGGAGTAGCATTATGAAAGGATATAGATCTTCAAAGATAAATTATTCAAGTTAGGAAAGATTAACATAGTAGAAGAGAGAGATGCATTTGTTTCCTTATGCCAAGAGTTATCTAATGTATTTGCATGGGAATACAAGGATTTGAAGGGTTTTGATCCCAAACTTTCACAACATACCATTGAACTAGAGAGCAATGCAAAACCAATCAAGTAGAAACAAAGGCCTGTCAACCCAAAAGTAGATGAATTGATGAGAAGAGAGTTATATAAGTTGATTTATTCAAAGATAATATTCCCCATTAAAAATTCCTCATGGGTGGAAAAACTTGTGCCAATGAGGAAGAAGAATGGGGAAATATGATTATGTGTTGACTTTAGGGATCTTAATAAGGTGTCCCTAAAAGATCATTACCCAATACCCTCAATGGATAAAATTCTTCAAAAGGTGGTAGGTTCTCAGATATTCTCATTGCTTGATGTCTACTCTAGTTATAATTAGATTATGGTGAAGGATGAAGATAGGCATAAAACTACGTTCACCATAAAGTGGGGCACTTATGCATATATGAAAATGTCCTTTGAACTATCCAATCCTAGAGAAACTCTACAGAGGGTAATGGATGTTGACTTTTAAGGTTTGATCAATGACATGGTGCTCATCTACCTAGATGACATCACTATTTTCTCAAAGGACCCAATTGATCACATTGCTCACTTAAGGTTAGCATTTGAAATATGTAAAGAATTTAGTGTGTCATTGAATCCTAAAAAATGTATATTTGGTGTTCATGAGGGTAGGTTATTAGGCCATGTAGTGTAAAAGGAAGGTCTTTCCATAGATATTGAAGGGGTTGAGTCCATATTATCCTTACCCTTTCCCAAGCACAAGAAGGGTCTGCAGAGTTTCTTATGAAATATTAACTTTATAAGAAGGTTTATCCTAGGCTTTGTAGAGTTGGTCAAGCCTCTTACTCACATGTTAAGAAAATGTGAGGAGTTTACATGGACCAAATAAGGTAAGATGGGTTTTGGGGCCATCAAGGAGGCCATATCTCATGCCCCTACACTTATTAATCCTAATTTTAACAAAGAATTCTACGTGTATGCCTTCTCTACATTGGATGCAATCTCTACCATGTTGATGCAACAAAATGAGCAAGGTTTGGAACAACCTATTACTTTATTTAGTTAGGCCTAGAAGGGTATGAGGAGAGGTCTAACTCTTTATTGAAACAAGTGATTCTAGTAGTGAGAGGTTTAAATAAATTTAGGCACATGGTATCCAATAGTAAGATCATACTCATGGTGGTACACCCAAGTATTAAAGAGTTTATACTCAACAGATACCTCAATGAGAAAAGAGATATATGGGTGACAAAATGCATGGAGTATGACCTTTAAATTAGAGTTAAAAAACTTATAAGGGGTAGAAGTTTATGTGAACACCTTGTATTAGATGTAAAATAACAATAAGATTAAGTATTGGTATTCCATGACAATCAACAGGCAGTTGTAGACAACACACCTTTCAGTTGGACACATGATATACTCAGGTTTCTTGAGTCAGGACAATGTCCTATGGGATTAGATAGATCCAAGAAAAGGCACTTTGGGTTACAAATTATAACTTATATCCCAATAGATGGAGTAATTTTCAAGAGAGACATAGGAGGTATGCTTTTGAGGTGTGTGGAATCATGTCAAATAAACAGTTGCTTGAGCAGTTCCATGATGGTCCAGTTGGTGTGCACTTTGCTACCAAGACCAAAAACTCTAAAATCATTACATCTGGGTATTTTTGGCCCATAATGTTTATATATGCACACTCATGGGTAAGTAAATGCCCAAAATATGTAATGTTTGTTGGCAAGCAGAAATTGGTTGCCCTTCCCTTGCAACCCATACAAGTAAAACAACCTTTCATGTAATGGGGCTTAGATTTGATAGGGATGATACACCCCCCTTCAAGTAAAGGACATAAATGGATAATTACATCTATAGACTAATTTACAAGGTGGGTTGAAGTAATTTCCCTCAAGGAAGCTAATGAAGTTTTTGTTTTGGACTTTTATGATAGCCTTGTGACTAGATTCAGAATGCCTTATACAATCATTTCTAACAATGCATTGGCCTTAAACAAAAAAAAGGTATGTGAGTGGTATTTTTCACATGGAATTTATCTCAAGGCAGCCTCTAATTATTACCCATAGGGAAATAGACTAGAAAAGTTTACAAATAAGAACTTGTAGAGGATTATCAAGAAAACTATGGAAGATGGTCATAGGGATTGGCATACTAGACTAAGGACTACCCTATGGGTAGATAGAGTGACACATAAGAAAGATAATAAGCACTCCCCATACCTTCTTGTCTATTTGAAAGAATCCAAATTTCTTATATCTCTTTAACTTCCTGCATTAGAACTTGCACATCAACTTGAACTCCTAGAGGATGATGCTATACAGATATGGTTGAATAAGCTAAGATAGCTATAAGAGACAAGGGACACTACTATGCACATTATGTGGTCCAATCTACACCAAGTTAAGAGGTCATTTGATAATAGAGCTTCCTCAAAGACATTCTAACAAGGTGATATAGTCCTTAAATGAGATGAGGACCATGCAAAACTAGGAAAGCACTCCAAGTTTGACAATCTTTGGAGTGGGCCTTATGTTATCATAGGTTGCAAGGAGAGCAATGCCTTTAAGATTGATAGTTTTAATGGAGAGAACCTTTCCATCCCTGTCAATGGGAGGTATCTTAAATTTTGCTACTAGTGTTATCTCATGATCTTTGTACATAGGTAGATAGGACTGTCTTTACCTCCAAGTGCTCTTACACATTGCTATGTTTTTTTGTTGTTGTTGTTTAGGTAGTTGTTTGGTGTGTTTTATTTCTTTCTTTTTATTTATGTGTGTCTCTTTGCTTCAAAGTATTTTCAAGAGTCAGGCATTATCTTTTTGTAAGTAATACTTTATTTTTCTAGTCATCATGTGAAATCTTGATCAAATTTTAGGTTCTATAACCAACAAGATGGTTAAGCCAATTGAGTCACTAGAAATGTTGGCCAATTTGGTCCACATACCAAGATTTTTCCTAGATAGAAAGGATGAATAGAGTTCCTGATGGAGTAAATGATCAAATGGCTTATAAGTAGGTCTAGAATTTCAAGAGAGAAGATCTAGCATGTTTCCATGGTGTTCTTGGCATTTAGGGGGCATGAAGTAGGTTTTATCAAAGCCTAAAAGCCTGAAGGGATAAAAAATGACTTACACAAGCCTAGAGAAGCCAGACTATCATGGTACATCATGCAAACATGAAAGATCCAGTTCACTTGTGCATTTTATAAGTATGCTTATGAAACCTCTCAAAACCAAATGATTACATGGACATGATTTTCTTCATACCAAGATCATCCCCTGTAAATTTCATATTTTGATGAGTTTTTTATCTCAAGATATTAGCTTCCAAAGTTGAACTTACAAAGTGGGACATGCATGTAGACATAAAATTCGAGCTTCATGAAATAGACATTTGAATTAAAATGTTCCAAGGATAAATACATTAATGCCAAATGTCCAAATTACAGAACCTTGATTCAAGATCCAATAATGAGTGGTGATCTAATGAGTCAGTGGGTCCTAAACATCCAATAATACATGTTTTATCATGCATCAAAGATCAATAGCAAACTCATAGTCAACAAGTCAGAGGGTCATGAGGTTGAACACATGACTGATAAGTGGTAAGATCTTAGGTGCTCATAATTTGATCAATGATCCACATTCAATCTAACATACCAAGGATCCGATGGTGCATGTTTAATCATGAGAAAGTAGATCCAAAGGTTCATGATCCATCGTACCAAAGTAGATCAACAATAAGAGAGAGGTTAAAGAGTCAACATATCCTAAAATTGAATGTGGTTGCCATGTGGTGCAAGCACAAAAGTAGATAGACTGACTATAGGACTCATTAGATGAATGCAAAGAAGATAAATGATACAATCTTAAGAATCCTAGATCAAGATCAATGATTGATATCAAAAGTCAAAGATAGAATATTTCAAGCAGAGGTCAAACATGCAATTAAGGTCGAACTAGAGTAAATATTTCAAGGGGATGTCATGAAGACAGACACATTGGACAAAGGATTTCACCACCCCGAACATGTAGAATACATAAATGCAAGATCAAATATGATCTAAGTTACCAATATTAGATCCTATAAAGCCTTCTAACACCACTAAATCCCTATAAAAAATTTCAAGATATTTTACATGTAGATTTTACATCTCATTTAGATTCAATAAACCCTATCGTACATATCTTCATTTCTAATCATGACTATATGAAAAGCAATAAGGTGATTGGTTTTCATCCATAATAGATCTATATTCAAGATTTAGAATTAATGGTAGAATGGCGAATGTGTAATAAATGTTAGAAGGAACCTCAGTGAGTGAAGTAATTACCTGATAACATGAAGAACATCAAGCATGATTAAGGAAGAAAGTGGGGCATTTAGTGTTTCAAGGTCTTTAGGGACTTATTCCTGTTTGATGGATTATGACTCAGCATCCTCAAATCGATGTTAATTGATCAAAGGTGGTTGGATCACATTTATTTATAGATATTTGTTTAGTTCCCTTCTCTCATCCCATTCTACTATAAAATGAAGCTTTGATCTCTTTATTTTAATCCCTTGGCTTGAGATAATGAAGCTCTGTCAAAATCACTTTGTAAAACTCTTTTACAACAATATAAGACATCTTAGATTATAGCTGAATGCTAAGTGTGCTTTATTGAAGTTTGATTTACAAAGTGTATGTTTCTTATTCATCATATGTATGCCCTCCATATAAATTACTTTAATTATATTGGTTTCTTGTAGGTTGTGTGAAGTGTTGTCTAGTGAGGTTTCCCTTAAAGTGTCATAAGTCCATAGTGTTTTACTTAAACCTATATCTTTATTTCATTCAAGTTGCAGGTATCTTTTTAGTCTTCATACAAAATAATCATGTTTGGAGTCATGTAATATAATTTGATAAGATCTTATTCTAATTGGATTCATTAGCAGTCATAAAACTGTCTAAGATGAGAGTGGACCATTGAATATTTGGTACATCACCACACTTAGAATAGTTTTCATTCATGTATTTTCTCTCCATTTTCATCCCAATAGTATAGGTTTAGTAAAGGAACTATATTTTCATATCTAAGGAGCTAGCCTCATAAAAAATCCTAGAGGTCTGACCCAAGATCAGGGGACCCACAACCTAGGGTCATTCCCATATTGGACTAGGTTTGAGCAAGAGGACCTAAAAAATCATTTGTTCATCTAGGGTGTAGCCTAAGTCTCCAACATATAGACCTATTTATATTTTCCAAATGATATCATCTAAGGTTCCTTTTTGTTAAGAAAAGTTTTCATAATCAAAACTTTATATCTACTCTAGACAATATTTTAAATCGTTTCAATCATTTGGACAAATAATTTAATCTATCTACATTAGTTAAAATAGAGATTTTATAGTTTTGAATTTTATTGTAAAACCACTAATATTGAATGTCTAAAAATTATGATTTTAACTTAATAGTTATGATTTTGCACTAACAGTCATAGTTTTGTAGATTCTTATTGTTGACTATCATAATTAACTACTTGCTACAATATCTCTACTCATAATCTGCATTTTTATCTTATAGTTGTGATATTGTAGTCTTTGGTTGTGGTTTTGCATCTAACTAAATGTGTAATCATGGTTTTGCGGTGGAGTAGTGGTTTTGCATTAAGCAAGACTACTAACCTTTTTTGTGCAGGACCTCTTAAGACAAAGGCACCTCATTTATTTTCCTATTCCTTATGTTTATAGGTGGGGTGCCAAAAATCTTATATTTTAGTCTTATTTCTTGTATATACTTGTTCTATGATTTGATTTTATATTTTTGTGCTTCCCTACATAGATAATTAATTGGGAAAAATCAATTGTGCTTGCCTATTTGTTAACCCTTTTAGTCTAGGATAGAACATGATGTGGAATTCATCCCCATGCATGGGATTAGTCACTAGGGTTAGATGACATGGATTTCATCACCATGAACTAGACCAAACTCTATATTTTGGTGGAGTATAAATATCATGAGATTTATTCTCAGGTGCTAAATTAAAATTCCCCATAAAGGGTTTCATGGAGTGAGCTGTATTTTGGCTCCAATACACAAAGTGGTTAGATAACATCCTATATGTTTTTGGGCCCCATCAGAAATTTGTATATTGAGGACTCCCCTAAAAACCCTTGTGTAAACCTAGTTTATTACCTTTCGATCATAACAAGCATTTTGTTTTTAGAGTTAGGATCAACTCTTAAAAAGCTATTAAGTACAGATGGGGTCGAGAGGGGTTTATTAATTCTATAATGGGCCACCAGCCTATATCCTCACCTACAAAGATGTTAGATGATGTGAACGTTAAGTTACACACCCTTTTCATTTTACTAAATTAGGACTTGTGGTTAAGTGTGTGTTTTGTATATTATGCTTAAACCTATGTTATTTGTGAACTGAGTCGACCACTCCCATTTTGTCTTAAAACACTTAAATACCCCTAGGATCAAAACCCATTCTTAAAACCCATCATAAAATTCATTTCATACCACCCATTCACCCACTTTTTGGAGTACAACATTAGCCTTGAAACTAAATCTTAGTGATCACCCATCCCTCTAATATTCATTATCACTTTTAAATTTGTTGACTAAGAATTATTAAAATACATAGCCTTTTCAAGACTTTGATCTAGAACCTATCAAGTCTATAGCATTGTCTCTTCATACCTAGCACCCATCTAATTACCATCTTTCTAGTGTGAAAGGTACTTAATCACTTCATCTCCTAGTCTCCTTGCTAGATTAGACTCTTGTAGGGTTTTGTCTTTTGGTAATCTTTGGTCATTTTTATCTTGAACTCTCTTTAAATCTAAAATCAATCACCTTCTTTGACCACTCTTAGATTTTATCTCTAGACCAAATGAGTAATCTAAGTCACATCACCTTCTATCATGCCTAATCACTTTTTGTCACTCACTATGCCAATCCAAACCCATACCTAACTTCTTAGAATGAGATAAGGATCTAACCAAGAAAATGACATCCTAGTGAACATAGGTGATCGAAATCAAGATCATGATGGTACACATAGTGATATGCACACTCTCAAAGGAGAAGACGACCAATTCATAAACAACTTCTTCCAGATGGAGGGATCCTAGATTTTGTATATTATTAGGCATCATGATTATTTTTATGAATTTTTTTATCAATGATTACATGTTTTTTTACTTGTATATATCATAGAATTTTAGTATATGGTTTTAAGTATGATAGGTCTATGTGAGATATTCATGTTTTATCTAATGATACCCTTGGAATTAGTAACTTTTTATTTAATTCTAGTTAGTGATAGATCTTATGTGCCTTATTGTATGATGGCTCATTATGAGGTAATTTTTGAAACAATCTAGAAGTTTAGGGCATGCAATTTCTCACCCCTTCCCCTTTCCTGTTAACCTCAAGGTGTAATCAACCAAAACATCCATCCTAACCTTCCTCAAGCTCCTAGACATAAATTTCATATCATTAAGGATTATGATATTATAGATTAACTTAAGAATACTCATGCCAAAATATTTATATTATTACTTCTTACTATGCCTAATGTGCATTAATACATATTTTATTAGTCCTTATGTGATACTAATTCATGACATGATACTAAACCCACATATTTTTATTATGTTATTAAAATCTTGATAGATAGTGAGAACCTCATCTCTTTTGAGTTACTTCCAAGGATATTATGGACCAAAATTTTCCCTTATACATTCAATTTATCATCCACAATAAGGCATTAAATGTGTCTTTATAGACAATGATTCATATTTGTATTGAGACCTTTCTTAATGCACTTGGAATCAGAAGATGAACCCTTACAAACTTTTATATGATCATTAAAGGCTTTGATAGTCAACTAAGAAAAGATTTAAGAATATTGAACATAACTATTAGACCACAAAATATACTAATGGAATTTCAAGTGATATCTAATCATGTGATTTATAACCTTTTACTTGGTAGGCCATGGATTCCTAATATTTTGTGGTCTAATAGTTATGTTCAATATAATGATTATGATATCATATATCCACTTAAGAATACTCATGCCAAAATATTTATATTTTCATTTCTTACAATGCCTAATGTGCATTAATACATACTTTATTAGTCCTAATGTGATACTAATTCATGACATAATACTAAACCCACATATTTTTATCTATTATTAAAATCTTGATAGATAGTGAGAACCTCATATCTTTTGAGTTACTTCTAAGGATATTATGGATGAAAATTTTACCTTAGACATTCAATTTATCATCCATAATAAAGGCATTAAATGTGTCTTTATAGACAATGGTTCATATTTGTATTGAGACCTTTCTTAATGCACTTGGAATTAGAAGATGAGCCCTTACAAACTTTTATATGATCATTAAAGGGTTTGATAGTCATCTAATAAAATATTTAAGAATAATTATAATAAACATAACTATTAGACCACAAAATATATTGATGGAATTTCAAGTGATATCTAATCATGTGATTTATAACCTTTTACTTGGTAGGCCATAGATTCCTAATATGCATGGAGTCCTCTATTAATTGCATAGATTCTCAAAAAAAGGATATCAGGGATTCATATATACTTTTCATATAGATCATGTTCCTTTCCAATTTTGAAAAAAAAAACCTACAAAGAGAGTCATTATACATCTCAATGCATCGAAGGCATCTATTGTGGCACCTAAATAATTTCTTCCAATAAATCAATTTCATACATCTGAATTTGGTGAAATTATTCAAACCCAAGATGATAATGGCACTCAAACTAATAGTATAGATAAATATTTGTTAAATCTTAAATTTGCTCCAATCGATCATAGGTAATATAGAGATGACATGCATATCTTTTAATATTGGTCAACTGTGTCTTACTCCAAAAGACTATATAAGACCTATCCAACCATATATACTTTGTGATTTTTTTTTCCTTTTTTAGAAGATTTAAAAATATAGTATCTTAATCAACTAAGGAATACACTATTCTAAATTCGAGCCAATTAAATAATTCAAATTCACAATATATTCTGATACATTGTTGAACTATGAAAGAATGTTATATATGACTTACAATGGAAAATAATATTATATAAGTTAAAACATTAAGGAGAAATAATACTTATATTATTAAATGATGTACATGTATATCTATGGAATAATAGGTGTAGAAATAGTCAAGATGATGCTCAGATGCAATTTTTCAAATTATAGAAATCACCTCTCTATCAACCTGGACACTATTGTTGAAATAGGGACACTAGCATCAATTCTTATTTTTAAAAACTAATAATTTCATCCTACATAAAATAGAAGTCCTTTTATATATATTATACATATGCATGTCCAAGTTCATTTTTACCTTTCAAATTATCTATTCAGATCATGCACATGGTATATGGATATATGTGTGTAGCTCAAAACCCTACTTCTTCTAGTTAGAGCATACCACCTTTCAAAACATGGGTTAGTGGGCTCAAGTGAATATGATTTGACCTTGAAGACCCCTCTATGAATGAAAACTTCCTACATAATCAATACTTCAAAGAGAGTCTCACATTGATGTAGTTCTTCCCATTATATGGGCTTGTGTGTGAAGAATTGTGCAATATGCTATATAAGAGTGCATGTAGTGATCTAGATTATAACTTGAAAAATATTACTCAGTGGTGATATTTGAATTCTTTAGTCCTTTAATAATATTGCTCATATGACTGATTTGGAAATAGGGAACAATAGGGTAGTTTTTCAAACTTTAGAGGTTTTTTTTGGGGTATAAGATAGATGTGTACTTGATTTGTGCTTGATGATAGTGAATAGTATTTATATTATATTTATATCATACCTTTTGAAATTATCTCATGATATGGTTAATTAATACAAATAGGTTAACCCATACATGTTGAAATATATACAAATTTGAGTGTTTGTGAGGCTCAGACACTAGCATCATACTTGGGACACTAGTTTCAATGTTAGTGTCCTAGTCTAGATGGTAGTGTCCTAAATAATAGATAACTATTGAATATCTATAACCTGTTGGAAATATTATCACAAATGTCAAAGGTCTAACATTATTGGTGATAAATACCCCATTGTATTTAATGGTGTTTTTAATATTCATATCTTGTCTAATGTGTGTTAATATTTATTTAATATTAATGTATATATTTTTGGTTGCATATAAGTCAAAAGAGGGCCCATGGAGAAGTCAAAGAGTCATGAGGTAAATGACAAAAGAGGAATGAGATGCATTTTCTCATGAAAATTCATCTTGAGGAATTCTAAGAGTCACCATGTGAAGACAAAAGAGGGTATGGTGCATTTTTTATGAAGGAACACTTTGAGGAATATGAAAAGTCACCAAGATAAAGACAAAAGAGGAAAGGATGATTTTGACTATGAAGGGTCACCATATAACTTTTAAAATGCAAGGATATGAAGGGTCATGCAAGTTTGGTCCCATTTTCCATGAGGATTGAAGGGTCATAAAGGGTGAATGCCAAAGGTCATTTGGAAAGATATAAATAAAGGATTGAGAAGCCATTTATAATATGCAAGAGAGTGCATGATTTGTATTTATTTTTGAAGAGAGAAAAGCATGAGATATTTTAGAGTTCTATCATTTGTTGAGTAAGTAACATTGAGAGATAGTTGTGTTTTATACACAAGAGGGGATGGTGCTCATGTGGGTTGGTGCTCAGCAAAGGGCTTGGTGCTCTTACAAGTTAGTGCTTGAAAACTTTGTAATTTGAGTTGGTGCTCATTCATATACTTGAGATTGTTCTTCATGGTTTTTCCCACTTTGGGTTTCCATGTAAAAATTTGGTCTCTCTCTCTCTCTCTCTCTCTCTCTCTTGTGTGGTGCATATTATTGTTTTAGTTTTATTACATATATTGAATGTGTGATTAAGTAGTTAAAGAAAATAAATTAGATTAAGAAAAAATATATAATATACTGATTCACCCCCCTCTCAGTATCTTTCATGCTTAACAATTGGTATCAAAGTAGGTTCCTTTTGAAAAAAATTTACAACTTAAAGGTAGATCAGGAAAGCACGATGGTTGGATCACATGAAGGTTTTTATACAAATAAGGCACCTTTGTTTGATGGGACAAATTATTCTTTTTGGAGTATAAGGATGAAGACTTATTTGATGGCCCTTGGATTTGACATTTGGCAAGCAGTGGTGGAGGAATATGAAGAGCCACAGACACTTGTAACTACTCTGGTAGAAAAGAAGGCAAGTGAAAATAATGCTAAATCTTTAAATGCTATTTTATGTGGTTTATGTAAATTAGAATTTGTTAAAGTTATGCAATGTTAATTTGGTCATAAAACTTGGGTAAAACTTGAGAATATTTATAAAGGTGATGGAAAGGTTCAGCAAGCTAAGCTTCAGACTTTTAAAAGATAGTTTGAGAGTTTGAAGATGGAAGAGGAAAAAAATATAACAAGTTATCTTTTACGAGTTGATCAAATCGTTAATTAGATTCAAGGTCTTGTAAAAAATTTAAAAGAATCAATTGTGGTTCAAAAAGTTTTGAGATCTCTACCATTGAGATATGATGCAAAAGTTTTGGCAATTGAAGAGATGAATTTAGCCAAGCTTAAGATGGATGAGCTACATAATATTCTTACGGCATATGAGATATGAACCAAATAAGAGAAACCCTAAAAAAGAGAAGCTAATTTCAAGACATCAAAGAAAAAGAAGGCTAAGATTCAAGAATTAAGTGACAGTTTTAGTGATGATGAAGATGAAAACAGAGCTCTATTCATTCACAAGACAAAAAAGGGCATAAATAAATATGAAGAAAAATTACCTTTTCAATGTTTTAATTGTAGAAAGATTGGACATTTTGTAGTTAAGTGACTAGATAAGGGCAATGGTGAAAATGAAGAAGGAAATTCTACATACAAGAAGAATTTAAAAAGAAAATTCAAGAAGGGATTCGAGAAGAAGAGTTTGTATTCTAAAGATCCTTGCTCAGTTGAAGATAGTAGAGTCAATGATTCAGAAGAAGAAGAGATTCTATTCATGGCCATACATGAAGATGCCTCTATAAGAAAAAATACAGTTGATCAAGAAGAAAAATAGGATGAAGTCAAAGTAAATTTAGAAGGAAAACTCATTTGTGCCTTAGAAGAGTTAAAAGCTCTTAAAAAGAAGAATCAAAGATTAAAGCTCCAGATCGAGAAAAATGAAAAGGAGTCAAAGGGAATAATTGAAGATCTATAAGGACACTTTGAAGAAGCTAAGAAGAATGAAGAAGATATAATGGCACAGTTGTAAATAGTAAGTAAAGAATGTGAAAGATGTGTTATTGAAATTGCTTCTTTAAAAGCATATCTTTAGAAAACAAATAAAGCAATCAATGATAGAGCAACCAATGATTCAAAATTTAAGAATAACACTAATATGTTTAATAAGATATTAGAAAATCAAATATCAATGTCAAATAAGACAAGTATTGGATTTGAAAAAGAGAAATGGGAGGCCACTACTTTCACAGACAAGGAAAAAGGAAAGAGCTATGCTGAAGCTCTTACAAAAGAGGAAATAAAAAGGGAAGAAGTTAAGAATACAAAAGAGATCTCAAACAAAGAAGGTTGGAGGGAACATAAATATAAAAGGCCATCAAGTCAGAGATACACAAATAGGTCCTATTTTTATGGTTACTATTTTTATTGTAATGGATATGGTCATAAGAAATAGAATGTCAAAAAAGGGCTAACCATTTCAGAAATAAGGAGAAAGAAAGTCATGCAAAGTCAAGCAGAAGCCACAACTCTTTTGCTCCTCTATCATAATTTAATGAAGAGGCCATAATATGTTACAAGTGTAATAACTTTAGACACATATCCTGACACTGTAGAAGCATGTTTGAGTCAATCAAGAAGGACTAGAGTTTTAAGGCTCCATTCATCAAGAAGAAAGTTCAAATAGGTTAATGGTAGAAGAAACAACTTGAAAACTCTATGTTGGTATAGATAACTTTGCATGCAAGAAATGAAGAAAAGCCATGGTTCATTGATAGGGATGTTTGAGTCACATGATAGGAGATGAAAGAAAGTTGATAACCTTGAAGAAGATCAATGGTGGCATAGTGAAATTTAGAGATAATACTACTACTAAAATTACCGAGAAAGGTATACTAAGTTTGGATAATGGTAGAACTAAAACTGAAAATGATTTGTATGTAGAAGGTCTTAAGCATAATCTTTTGAGTGTAAGTCAAATGTGTGATAAGGGGAACACACTAAGTTTTTATGCAAAAGGTTGTGAAATTAGGAGAAAAGATTCAGATATGTTGATTGTAGATGCTCAGAGAATAGACAATAATTTATATATGTTATCAGACATTAAAGCTCAAAGATGTTATTTGAGTAAGATTGAATAAAGTTGGCTATGGCACAGGAGAATGGGACACATAAATTTTGATAATCTTATCAACATCAACAAAAAAAAAGTAGTCAGAAATCTTTCAAATATTACAAAGCCATTCGACACGCTTTGTGAACCTTGTCAGCATGGGAAGTAGGCCAGAAGGTGGTTCAAAACAAAAGAGTACTCGACCACTCATATGTTAGAGCTTGTTCACACTGATCTATGTGGACCCATGAGAACTCAAAGGACTCAAGGTGAGAAATATTTCATGTTGCTTATTGATAATTTTTCATGTATGACTTGGGTAATGTTTTTGAAGAAAAAATCAAAATCTTTCAGACATTTCAAAACATTAGTTGAGAATGAAATCAGTTTGAAGATTAAGTGTCTAAGATCAGATCAAGGAGGAGAATTCATGTCAGATCAATTTATTAAGTTTTATGAAGACTATAAAATAAAGAGACACTATTCAGTAGCCAAAACTCCATAATAAAATGGAGTAGTTGAGCAGAGAAATAGAATAGTTCAAGAGATGGTGAGGACAATGCTAAATGAATCCAAGATACCAAATAAATATTAGAGAGAGGTATTTGCTATAGTAGTGCATATTTAGAATAGACCATTATTGAGAGTCAATAGTGACAAGACTCCTTATGAGCTATGGAAAGCCACTAGTAATAGTTAATTATTTTAGAGTTTTCAGTAGCAAATGCTTCATAAAAAGAACTAACGAAAAACTTAGGAAGTTTGAATCTAGAGTAGATGAATGTATATTTCTTGGTTATTCTTAAAAAAATAAAGCTTATAAATGTTATAACAAAAGAAAAAAGAAAATTGTTGAAAGTGTAAGTGTTAGGATAGAAGAAGATGGAACACAAAGAATCAGTGATCCAATAGACATTCCTAAAATCATTAAAGAGGAAGATTTTGAAGAATCAAATGAAGATGAGAAGGAGAAAAAGGACACCAAAACTCATCCAAATATGTTCAGAGAAATTATAGTGAAAGTGACATCATCACGGACATAAATGAAGGAATTCACACTAAAAGAATGATGGTAAGTGAATATGAGCAAGTTTATTTCTCTTTTTTATCCAAAATTCAGCCTAGAACTTTTTCAAAAGCTAGACATGATAAGCATTAGGTTAAGGCTATGGATGAAGAATTCAATTAGATAGTAAAGAATGATACTTGGGAATTAGTGCCTAGACCAAAAGATCACAATGTGGTAGGAATAAAATAGGTTTATAGAAATAAGTTGAATGAAAATGGAGAAGTGACCAGGAATAAATCAAGATTAGTATGTAAAGGATATGCTCAAATTGAGGGAATAGATTTTGAAGAAACTTTTGCACTAGTGGCAAGGTTAGAGGCTATTAGAATATTTCTTACATATGCAGTGTTTAAAAATTTCAAAATGTTTCAGATGGATGTCAAATCTGCCTTCCTAAATGGGAATCTATAAGAAGAGGTCTACATTAAGCAGCTTGAGGGATTTTCTCTCTCAAATACTAGTAACCATGTATGCAGATTGATGAAAGCATTGTATGGATTGAAACAAGCTCCCAGAGCTTGGTATGTAAGACTTAATAAGTACCTGTAGGATCAAGATTTCAAGAGAAAATTTGATGACAATAATATCTACATCAAAATAGAAGGTGAGCATCAATTGATTGTTGTGGTATATGTTGATGACATCACTTTTGGAGGAAACATTGAAAAGATGACAAAAGAATTTTATAATAATATGCAAAAGGAATTTGAGATTTCTATGCTTGGAGAATTACCATTTTTCTTAAGATTGCAAATATTTCAATCAAATAAAATAATTTTCATATCTCAAAGTAAATATGCCAAAGAAACGTTAAAGAAATTTGGTTTTGAGGATCGTGCGCCAGTTAGCACACCAATGTGTACAAGAAATAAGGTGAGCAAGGATGAAGATTCACCTATTACAGATCAATCTTTGTATAGATCTATGATTGGCAGTCTTTTATATTTGAGAACATCAAGGCTAGACATCATGTATGTAGTAGGTATGGTTGCAAGATATTAGTTATCTCCAAAAGATAGTCATGTTCAGTTAGTGAAAAGAATATTCAAATATATCAAGGGGACATTAGATTATCGATTGTGGTATCCCATAGGTAGAGATTTCACTTTAGTTGCTTATACAGATTTAGATTGAGTAGGGTACTTGGATAATAGATTACAAATGATGAACTTTTTTCTTTGGTGATAACTTATTATCATGGCTAAGAAAGAAGTAGCATTTAGTATCACTTTCTATAGCTAAAGTAGAATATATTATAGCAGTATTATGTTGTACTCAAGTGCTATTAATATTTCAAAGAATCTAGTGACGTATTTAAGAAAAAATATATTCCAATTAGATATCACTTTTTGAGAGAGCAGGTTGTAGATTAATAGGTTAAGATGGAGTATATCATTACTATAGAGCAAATTGTAGATATTTTCACAAAGGTACTACCAAAAGATACATTTGATTATCTTCGAGAGAAGTTGGGAGTAATTTTTTTTACTTCCTACCATTGAGGTTTAGCATCAGTTGAGGGGGAGCTAAGTGTTATCTCCAAGTAGGACCTTTGCCATTGATGTCAAAAGGGGAGAAGAACAAAAATAGGTATAGGTACAGGTGTAGATACAAGTGTAGAAATAGGTATAGGGAATAGGTACAAGTTGCTACAATAAGGGGGAGTTACTGTATATTTTTTAGATGGTAGTATGTGTAGGTTTCAGGATATGGTAGTTTCAATTTGCGGTTGCCATCAATGACAAAGGGGGAAATTGTTGGAAATATTGTCATTGATGTCAAAGGTCTAGCATTATTGGTGATAAAGTCCCCATTGCATTTAATGGTGTTTTTAATATTCATAACTTGGCTAATATTTAATATTAATGAATATTTTTTGATTGTATATAAGTCAAAAGAGGGCCCATGGAGAAGTCAAAGAGTCACGGGGTAAAAGATAAAAGAGGAATGGGATGCATTTTCTCATGAAGAGTCATCTTGAATAATTTCAAGAGTCACCATGTGAAGACAAAAGAGGGTATGGAATATTTTTCTATGCAGGGACACTTTGAGGAATAAGAATAGTCACCAAGATAAAGACAAAAGAGAAAAAGATGCTTTTGCTTATGAAGGGTCACCATATGACTTTTCAAATGCAAGGATACAAAAGGTCATGCAAGTTTGGTGCCCTTTTCCATGAGCATTGAAGGGTCACAAAGGGTGAATGCCAAAGGTCATTTGGAAAGCTATAAATAGAGGCTTGAGAATCCATTTGTAATATGCAAGAGAGTGCATGGTTTGTATTTGTTTTTGAAGAGAGAAAAGCATGAGATATTGTAGAGTTATATCATTTGTTGAGTAAGCAACATTGAGAGATAGTTGTGTTTTAGACACAAGATGGGTTGGTGCTCACAAATCTTTGCAAGGGGTTGGTGCTTCTGTGGGTTGGTGCTCACAAATAGTTGTTGTGTTGGTGCTCAATAAAGGGGTTGGTGCTCCTGAAAATTGGTGATTATGAACTTTGTAATTTTATTTGGTTCTAATTCATATATTTGAGATTATTCTTCATGGTTTTTCCCACTTTGGGTTTCCTCGTAAAAATCTGCTCTCTCTCTCTCTCTCTCTCTCTCTCTCTCTCTCTCTCTCTCTCTCTCTCTCTCTCTCTCTCTCTCTCTCTCTCTCTCTCATGTGGTGCATATTATTGTTTCAATTTTATTTCATATATTGAATGTGTGATTAAGTGGTTAAAGAAAAGAAATTAGATTAAGAAAAAGATATATAATATACGGATTCACCCCCCCTCTCAGTATATTTCGTGCTTAACATAACTAACAATGTATTATGTATATCAAATTTTAAGCATAATATGGGATATAGATGATTTAGGTAATTATAATATTGGGTTCAAACTATAGGATAAGCATTTAGGCACAATGAGATGGAAAATGTGAGTCTTGTAGTAGCGAAAAGGTCCTAAATTGAATGGTTGAGCCATGAGTGACATTTTTCAAGTGTAAAAGACTAGTTTATCATATAAGATATAGATTTAAAATCTACATTTTCCCCTTATAATCTCCTAATGCATAAGGATGAAATTAATAGTTTAAAGGAAAATAAATGTGTACCATGGTGTTTACAACACACCTTTATTTGACTTGAGATACATTTTAATTTGTTTTTTGTGTACTACCTACAACCAAGAGCATGTTATAATGTAATTATGCATATAATCTAAAAATTTAATAATTAAAATTCTTGAAAGAAAAGAGATCAAGGAAGGAGTACACATGTGTGTCGATGTAACCATGTTTCCCTTTAATAGTTTACTTTAGTAATGATGCTTATTTTTTGAAACATTGGAAAAAGGTTCACAACTAAACCTTGAAGATGTGAAGAGGAAAATTTTAGGGTGATCATGCCCCTAGTCTGGTGAAAATGGGTGAGTTATGCCAAGGCCATCTATATTTTTAAATCTCAATCACACAACTCAAGTGAATACATAATCAAGCCAATCTAGCTAATATTGCCTAGGTTAAATGGTATAAACATATAAACCTATAAAATGGAATTAGTGCCAAGGCAATCGAGTGCATTGAATCAATATTGCACTACTTAAGGGAGCTAACTACTATTAATAAATGAAAGATTTAATGGTACATATTGGTAAGGTCAGTGCATAAATAATATAATCTAAATATGTATTTATTATTTGGTGCATTTTCATAACATATGTGCTTCTAATGTGTCTCAAGTTGAAGTATCTATCAAAATGTAACCTCTAATTTGTAAACTATGTATAAAATTTGTCATGAATCTTAAAAAAACTTTGTCCCAACTATGTGAAAATCAGTGCCATGTACATAATATTATGACCCAAGTGTATATCTAAATCATGTAATTATATCAAATTATACTAATTCTGCCAACTATGTGTATGTGGAATCATGTCTCTATCTCATGCCCCTATTGATATGCCCCCATTTTGAGGTGAGGGTAATTTTATATGAGAGTAACCTTATCTCAAAAAGATAATATAACCATGATATATCTATATAAATCATCTAGTAAATAATCATATAGTGAAATCATGTCTAAGTATATGTATCAATGAAGCTCATAGTATCTAACATAACAAAACCTAAGATGTATGGTATGGATCATGGCAATGTTTATAAGTAACAAACATAGGCTTAGAAGAAAAGAAAGCACACACATGAGCACTCAATGTCATGTAGAATGGGTCTAAGGAGACCATAAACAAGGGGTGTGTTAAAATTTTGCACACTCAAAGGAGAATACATGTTCAAATGTTTGCACATAAAATAAACAACACTCAGTAACACTGGGGCCAATAAACAAATAACATGTTCAAATGTTTTAGTCCAAACAAGATAACAAACAATAAGTACACTCAATTAATTCATGTGACAAGATGAGTAAGTGAAGTATAATTAACTATCATACACATATCATAATAGTTCCTTCATACATGTGTTAGCAAAATGTCTTGTATAATAGCATATCTAACACAATGTGTAAGATGTAAACATGAGTATATACATGTCTAAGTGTAGCTATATAAACTCAACATGGTAATATAAAATTATCATAAAATTATAAAACATGTATCAATTGTGATCAATATAAGTAAGATGCCTTTAATGTAATGTGTCATGCAGGGGAGGAAAGGTCTAATATATGTATGTGCATGTATCATGTATTATGTATCATGTATCTAGTGTATGTTTGTATCACACTTAATTACCCATGAAACATATGTGTGTATAGAAAGTAAATGATATGCTATCTACTAACATAAAGTAAATAACATATACAAAAGCTATTAAACATGTAAGTGCTTTTTTTTTTTTTTGTATTTTTGATTTTTTTGAATGTTTTTGTATTTTCTTGATTATTTGATTTTTTTGAATTTTTAGAATATTTTAAATTTTTAACAAAGGCTTTAAGTACAAGTAAGGGTGTTTTTAGAAGTCAAATATGTCATAAAATGGATGTCTCTGTGTAGTTCTTGTATCATGTGTCATATTCCTCAATTATATTTCCATGTCATGATTAATTATGTCATTCAAATCATCTTCTACATAATCATAGGAATTATAGGAGGGGATTTTATTCTAAGGTTTTTCCTAAACTTGTGATGTACCCTTTTAGGAATCTATGTATGAAAAATCAATTACACCATAGGTTGAAGTTTCCTTCTTGAAAGTTTATTTTTCTTGAGTATGTTCATTATTATCAAAATATTGCATGTCATTATGGACTAGAGAAGAGTCATGTATCCTTGTTTGAATGTTAGGAAAAGTTGTAATATGTGATTTGACTTCTTGATATTTTTTTAATAATGTTTGCTTTAGCTTTGTATTTTGAATCTTTTCTTGCTCTAATATTTCAATTTTTTTGTTATAAATGATCCTTTGGCGTGATACTTATTATTTTTGTGCTTGTGTTTTAAAAGATATGCTTATAAAGTGAAAGGGTTTCTTGATTGATGTATTTTATTACAGGATTGCCACTATTAATTGTATTTTATATTTTGTTATGCAAATATGAATAATAATCTATATGTGCCCATACATTCTATGATATTCATAATAGTATTTTTTATCTCATTATAAGATGTAGAGGTGTTAGTTTCATCAACTTATTTCTAAGAATTTCCCTTAGAATTTCACTTGAGCTCTTATTAACATTTTTCAAATTTTTAAATCACTAGTTGTAGATGTATTTTTTTATGGCTTCCAATCTTAAAATGATATCTTGTTGGGCAATTTCTACCTAAGGTTGCAAACACATGATTAACACTAGCATATTTTGGATTTTACATGTATGTAGTTTGATTTTTCAAAGATGTGATATTTGAATTAAAATATTTTTATAACTCTTCTATGATCCTTCCTATAGTGACGATTTGATCTTTAATAGCTTCACAAGCACAAACCCTAGGAACTTTGGATTGAATACGCTTACACACACCATTTATAGGATATGTGGGAAGTAGAGGGGTTTTAAGAAGGGTAAGTTGGTTACCTTGTTTTGGCACTATAGGATGGGTTGCCATACTCCTTCAAGTAGTGATAACATGGACCTAGTTAGAAGAAATGCCCATCCTTAGGGTTAGGAGAAGGAATAGTCTCTTTTTTATCCATTTTAAATGTTCTAAAAACTAAGATGAGTAAAGGAAAATATAGACATACCAATGCTAGTAAATAATTTAACATGATAAGAAAGTTAGAATTAAATTTGAAGCCCTCAAGCAAGCTAGTATTGTGAAATAAGAATCAGAGGTTGGGCTCACCAAATATTTAACCCTTTTTAGAAATATTTAAAAAGAGAATAGTCTAATCAAATAATGAATAGACTATTCTAAAATTAGGCTAATTAAATAATTTAGATTCATAAAATATTTTGATATAATGTTGAATTATGAAAGAATGATAATTATAGAAAGTATAACATCAAACAATATTTTAAAACGTGAAACATAAAGGAGAAACAATAATTAGATTATTGAATAATATGAAAGTATATCTATGAAGTACAAGTGCAAAAATAATCAGGATAAAATTTGACTATGATTCATCAGATTATGTAAATCAACTCTTTGTCAGCTTGGACACTACCATCAAAATAGGGACACTAGAATTAATGCTTCTATCTAAAAACCAATGCTTTATCCTTACATAATACATGTAATTTTCTTTAAATTATACCCGCACCTATTAGGGTTTATTGTCACCTTATAGATTGTCTATTCAAATCATGTGTATAGGTTCTATATATCTATGTGTAGCTCAAAACCCTATGTCCTCCAATTAGGGCATGCCACCTTTACAAAAAGGGGTTAATGGGCTCAAGTGAATTCAAAAAAACCTTAAATACCACTATATTAGTGAGTGATGCCTACATAGTTGATACTCTAAATAGGGATTCAAACTGATGTTATTTATCCCCTTTATGTGGGCTTATGTGAGAACAATTATGTAATATGTTATATGTAAGTGCATGTAGTGATCTAGCTTGTAACTTGAAAAATATTTTTCATGGGATAACTTTTGAATGCTTCAGACCTAAAATAATACTTATCATATAATTGATTTATAAAATAAGGAAGAATTGGGTAGTTTTAAAAGCTTAAGAGGTATTTTGTTTTTGATATTAATAAGCTACTTAAGGGACAGAACCCTAGTACAAAAAGCCACAAGGGAAGCGAAATAGGCTAAAGGCCACAAACAAGAGAAACATAGTAGGCCAACTACCAAAAAACATAGAAACCCAAGACCAAAATAAGAAAAATAATAGATTAGTTGAACATATAATCCCAGTCTTTCTTGAGGAAAGCTATCATTTCCTCCCTAGTGGTAACCTTTCCTTTAATATCCATATCTTCACCCGAGTCAGCTTGCAGGATAGAAAGAGTTTTAGTATCACGGTGAACAACTTTAATTCATAAAGTGGTAAGAATTTTCATTTTATTCTTGAGACATCGAAGTCCATTCTTGACATCCTCCAATTCTTTCCTGGTCTGGTAACAATTATCATAGGCTTTGTCTTTAGTAGCTTATTTAAAAGGAACATCCATGTCTTTCATAACATCCTTATCAAAGTCATAATAGGATTTATTTAACCCTCAAAGTGAGTATCACCCTCCTTTTCTCCACTTTTTTCATGGGAAGATTTGAATTTAATGATTTTAACTCCCTCCTCATGATCCGAAGTAGAGGAGTAATCAATAATTTTCAAATCAGGGGTCCTACCACCTACCAACCTGATTGATCTTCTAATGCTCTATTTTCCATTAGTGTTTTGCTTCTTATTAGAAGCAATATCTTTACAAACATTCATCTCCTCATCTTATTGCTTATTTTCCACATTCAAATTGAGATACTTTTTTTGCAATAGCTTTTTTGCCTTCTTTCTTACTCACTAGTTTAGTAACAAATTGCTCTCTATTGTCACCCTTTCTTTTCTTCCCACTCAAGAATGGCAGCATGTTTTTAATTTCACACAAACCTTGTATCGTAGTATGACCAGGGGACCCAATTAAAGCACCCTTTGGGGGCAATGAGGCCATCCCCTACAAGCATAGGGATTTGGAACCTTTAAAAGAGAGGGGATGAGGGGATGTGGACCCAGGGAAATATTGACCAGCTCCTTGGGCTCTTGTGGAGGATCTATGGGACCCAAATAATCTTTAGGGTTGGGACAAGAGACCTTGCTTTTCAGACAAAAACCAAATTTAACACTCAGAGGGACATTATCCTCCTAGTCGTTGTTAATGGTTTCCTTAACCAAATAGGTAGAAATAGGTTTAGGGGAACAAAGCTCAATATGGAATTGATAAAGGTGAAATATTAAGCCTTGATGGAGAGGGATGGCCAAGTACAACCAGGTTACTTTCAGAGGTAATCTTGGCAATTTTAATAGATGACTCGAGTAAAAACAATAGGTAATATGGAAAATTCACCATCAGCTTATGATGGAAATGATTGAGAAAAGCAAAATGATAATGATAATAGCATTTGAATCTTCCTTCCAACATAATATATTTCATGATGAGGAAATAAACCTTATCCTAGGGATGAAGCAGGCTTTCCCTATCAAAACCTCCTTGCACCCAGATTAGAGACTCACCTTCCTTGAATAATTTCCTCATACCCTCTGGGTCCTATAATTTAGTTTTTTTTTTAGCCTTTGACCTTCACAACACAAGCTCATGGCCTTATCAATTGACTCCTCACTGGTATCGAACTGGAGGCCTCTAACATGAACCATTCAATTTCCATCCTATAAAGCTACAAATTGAGCAGATAGGTTTTCATCAAAGCCATTTAGGCATTCCAAGTAGGGTGAAATACCTCCTTCACAACATATACTCTATGGCATTTTGTCTACTTTGAATTTTTTATAGGACCGAGGCTTTGTTCTTACTTTATCTACTCCTATGATTAATCTCTTTTTATGGATGGAGGGAGGATGGTTGTGAGTAATATCTAGCCCCCAATACACAAAGAATTAGAAGTTTCTTGATAAGAAAATATACTAGTGATTGATTAAGAAGCAGAAGTTTCTCAATAAGAAAATATACTAGTGATTGATTAACCCACACTAAGAGGTGTTTTTGTTATGTGTAAGATAGATTTGTGATTGATTTATACTTGATGATAATGAATGGTATTTGAATTTTATTTACACCACACCTTTTAAAATTATCTCATAGGAGGGTTAATTATGATAAATATGCCAACCCATACATGTTTAAATATTTTAAAATTTGAGTCTTTGTGAGGTTTGAATGCTAGCATCAGACATGGGACACTAGCATCAATGCTAGTGTCTTAGTCTATATGGTGGTATCCTAAAGAATAGAGACTTATTGAATAAATAACTGACTGTGTCATAAATTAGGTTTTAATCATACTATGGGATATGAATAATATAGGTAATCAAAATATTAGGTTTGTGATATAAGATAATCATTTAGAATTGAAAGATCTACCTTTTTACCTATCCAAGCCTCTTTTGGTATTCCACCATCCAGAGCTGTAGAAGGTCCTCTGTTAATCAGGTAAACTGTAGTATCCATAGCTTCTACCCAAAACTATAAGGGCAAACCAGCATGCAACCTCATACTCCATGCATGCTCCATTATTGTTCTATTCATCCTTTTAGCAACTCCATTTTGCTGAGGTGTCCTTGGAACTATCCTTTCCTTGCATATTCCACTCATAGAATAGTAACTGTTGAATTTATTACTGTAGTACTCACCATCATTGTCAGATTTAAGGCACTTCAATCTCAAACCTGTTTCATTCTCAACCAAAGCTTTCCATTTCTTAAATGTGTCAAGAACATCAGATTTCCTTTTTATGCAATAAACCCATACCTTTCTTGTAGCATCATCAATGAAAGAAACATAGTACTGTGATCCTCCAATAGAAGCTACCTAAGCTAGTCCCCACATGT
Source organism: Torreya grandis (assembly GCA_037957365.1). Lineage (NCBI taxonomy): Eukaryota > Viridiplantae > Streptophyta > Pinopsida > Cupressales > Taxaceae > Torreya > Torreya grandis. The sequence goes on along the minus strand of JARHVA010000501.1, from coordinate 4,233,713 downwards.
CTGTGTGAACAAGTTCCAACTTGTGCTTCTTCTTTGTTGACCCAATTTTCAAAAACCTTACTTTCTTCTATTTCCCAAAAATACAGTGCTCACAGAAATCTAGATCTATGCTTTTCAGATCTGAAAGATTACCTTTTGACTTAAGAACATTCATTCCCTTCTCACTCATGTGACCAAGCCTGTAGTGCCACATCTTTGTATCTACATCTGAAGTAGATAGAATATAAGGAGAATAATCAATAACACAAGTAGATAGATAAAGTGTACCTACTCTCTTACCTCTTGCTAATACAAGTGCACCCTTGGAAACTTTTCAAGATTCAGCTGTGAGAGTTACTGTGCAACCCTCATCACCCAACTTTCCTACAGAAATCAAATTCCTTTTCAAGATGGGTACATGAATGACATCCTTCAACACCCATGTGTTGCCATTCTGTAATTTCAGCTGCATTTTTCCTTTGCCAACAATTTGAAAAGGCTCACCATCCCCTAAATAAACTTTTCCAAAGTCTCCATGGACATAATCATTGAAAAATTATTTATTTGGGGTTGCATGGAAAGAAGCACCAGAATCTAAAACCCATGATTCTACTTGACTATCCAAAGAAAATATAAGAGCATCCTGTGCAACAATACTTGCAACATTTGCTTCTTTATTACCTTCATGGTGATTTTCTTTACTATCCTTCAACCAACAATCTTTCTTTGCATGTCCTTTCTTTCCACAATTCCAGCAGGTTATTCTGCTAGTTCTGGATTTGGATCTCCTATCCATCTTTGACTTTGATTTCTCATGCTTGCTCTTCTCTTTTTTCCTTCCCCTGCTTTCAATACTTAAAGCATTACCTGATGTTTTACCTGTGTTTTTCCTGTAAATTTTTTCATTCAAGATTACACTAACAACATCTTCAACTTTCAAGATATTTGAAGCAGATGCAGTATTGCTAACTGCCATTACCAAGCTATGCCAGCTTTTAGGTAAAGAACATAAGATCAAGAGAGCCTTAACTTCATCATCAAAAGCTATTTTGATTAAATTTAACTGATTTACAATTTCATGGAAATCATTAAGATGATTATATACAGATCCACCTTTCTGCATTTGCAAACTAAATAATTGCTTCATAAGATATACCTTATTCGAATCTGAGGGTTTTTCATATAAGTTTGTTAGAATATTCATTAACTCTACCATTGTCTTTGCCTGTGATTATTTAGAAATCACAGAAGATGCCAGGCTCAACCTTATAGATCCAAGAGCCTTTCTATCAAGAACATTCCATTCTTCATCTTGCATATTTGTGGGCTTGCTAGAAACCCCACCCAACAATAAAAATAGATCTTTCTGATACAGATAATCCTCTATCTGCATCTTCCATAATTGGTAATTCTTGCCATTGAATTTCTCCATTCTTAGCTTACTTTCTTCTACCATTGCTTTATTCCCACTCAAATAGAAACCCCTGTGAGTGACCTGTAATCAACAACCACTAACCTAATCTGATACAACCTGTTAATGAACCTGAAGCTCTGATACCACTCTTTAGGATCTATCAGCATAATTGATTACTTTTTTTATATAAGAAACTAAACACGGAATTGAATCAGAAGTAATAAGTAACTAGAAATCAGAAATAGCAAAGAATATGAGATACAAGAAATAACCCAAAAACTTGTATTAACACTCTTCCAGAATACAATGAAGAAATCACACTCTTCCCACATGTCTTGGGTGTACAGTATTTCTCTCAAGAGTTCTCTCTCATCCAATTCTCCACAGACCTTCTTTATCTTACACCTTGCAGATCTACTTGGTCTTGCTTGTGACTTGATTTACAATACATGCCCCATGGGTCTCTTAAATAAGATCCAAGGCATATAATAATTAGACTTCCTAATTACAATAATTAGAAACACAGACCCAAGACTTAAATTAGTCTTTACATGCAAACACTCAGACCTCCTTAAATTAGACCAAGTCTAATTTTGGAAATGCATGCAAATGCATGCACATACACAGGTGACTAACGTCGGTTGCTGTCAGTCTGCACATGATCGATGTCGGCTGACCCTAGCCACACCTAATTGATGTCAGTTATACTACTGACATCAGTTACTGGTTGAGTCCAACAACCTCATCATTTGCATCACTGGTGAAGCTTTTAGCTCCACAACTTAACAATCTCCCACTTGGAGATAAACAGTTGCACCTGTACCTATACAACAACATTCTCTATCTTGTTTGCATCTCCATCTTCAAGGTCAATCTTGAAGACCAACTAGAGTTGAATGAAGATTCAACTTCTCCTTTGTTACCAACTTTGTTAACATATCTACAGGGTTCTCATCCGTATGGATCTTTTCCAGCTTCAACTGTCCATCCTCCAATACCTGTCGAATGAAGTGGTACCTAAGCTGTATATGTTTGGTTCTTGAATGAAAGGCTGAATTCTTTGCTAAATAAATTGCACTTTGACTATCACTATATAATTTGAAACTCTCTTTCTCTTTTCCCAACTCTTCCATGAACCGTGTCATCCATATCATTTCCTTGCTAGCCTCTGTGACTGCAATATATTCTACCTTTGTAGTAGACAGGGCAACAACCTTTTGCAACTTTGAAATCCAGCTAACCGCTGTTTAACCAACAGTGAAAACATATCCTGTGGTGCTTCTCCTGCCATCCAAGTCACTTGCCATATCCAAATCTACATACCCATGTAGAGAAGTGTTTGACCCTCTATAGCATAAATGCCTACTGCTGGTCCCTCTTAGATATCTGAGAATCCATTGAACTACTTTCCAGTGCTCCTTTCCTGGATTGGCCATAAACTTGCCGATAACTCCCACTGCTTGAGCAATATTAGGTCTGGTACATACCATAGCATACATTAAGCTCCCAACTGCTAAAGCATATGGAACTCTACTCATGTACTCAACCTCATCATGTGATTTAGTACACTATTCTTTGCTCAACTTGAACCGTCCATCCATAGGTGTGCTTACCGATTTTGCATCCTGCATATAGAACCTCTCCAACACCTTATTCACATAATCCTCTTGAGACAAAATCAGCCTGTGATTTTTTCTGTCTCTCAAAATACTCATGCCAAGGATTTTATTTGCTGCTCCTAAATCTTTCATGGCAAATGTGTGATCTAATTTTACCTTTAGCTTAGTAATTTCCTACATGTGTGAACCTGCAACAAGCATATCATCCACATACAATAATAGTATAATATAATGACCATTATCTAATCTGGTAAAATAAACACAATGGTCATATTGACATTTACTAAAGCCATGCTCTGTCATAAACCTGTCAAACCTTAAATACCATTGTCTTGGAGCTTGCTTAAGACCATATAAGCTTTTCTTCAACCTGCACACAAGTTTCTCCTTACCTTTGACCTCAAAACCTTCCAGCTGTTCCATATATATCTCTTCATCCAAATCTCCATGAAGAAACGTTGTCTTAACATCAAGCTGCTCAAGATGCAAATCCTCAATAGAAATTAAAGACAATACAGTCTGTATAGAAGTCATCTTTACTACAGGAGAAAAGATTTCACCAAAGTCAATACCTGGTTTCTGTGCGAATCCCTTAACTACCAACCTGGTCTTATGTCTCATCTGTCCATTCTCTCCTTTCTTTAACCTGTAAGCCCATTTGTTTTTTAGTGCTTTCTTTTTGGCTGGTAACTCAACCAAATCCCACGTTTGGTTCTCTCCCAAGGAATTAATTTCCTCATTCATGCCATGCTCCCACTGTTTCTTGGATTCTACCTGTATTGCCTCATCAAAACTTTCTGGTTCTCCACCATCTATTAGCAACACATAGTATAAAGAAGAGGAATAACGAATTGGAGGTTTACTTACCCTTACAGTCCTCCTTATGGGCATTTGAGACTCATTCACAGTTTGCTGTCCACCCAAATTTCATTCTATCAGTGACCAATTTTGGTCATCTCTCTGTCCGGACCCGACTGGTGTCAATTCTACCTGACTGATGTCAGTTGCTACTTGACCGATGTTGGTTACTGTCTGACTAATGTCAGTGCCTGTGTTTTCCTGTGACTTATAATTTTTATTCATGAGCTCATTTTGGATCATTACCTCGTCTAAATCAAGATTGCCCTACTCAGTATTATTCAGCCTCTTGAACTGATCACTATACATCACCTTCTCATTGAAAACTACATCATGGCTTCTGATAATTTTATTAGTTTCTAAATTCCACAATTGGAATCCAAAATCTCCAAAGCCATAACCAATGAAAGTGCACCGCATAGATTTAGCATCCAGCTTCTTTCTATTTTCTTTATCAACGTGCACAAAATCTTCAAAACCAAAAACTCTAAGAATTGAAAGATCTACCTTTTTACATGTCCAAGCCTCTTCTGGTATTCCACCATCCAGAGCTGTAGAAGGTCCTTTGTTAATTAGATAAACTGCAGTATCCACAGGTTCTACTCAAAACTATAAGGGTTAATTAGCATGCAACCTCATACTCCGTGCACACTCCATTATTATTCTATTCATCCTTTCAACAACTCCATTTTGTTGAGGTGTCTTTGGAACTATCTTTTCCCTTTGTATTCCACTCATAGAATAGTAACTATTGAATTTATTACTGTAATACTCACCACCATTGTCAGATCTAAGGCACTTCAATCTCAAACCTGTTTCATTCTCAACCAAAGCTTTCCATTTCTTAAATGTGTCAAAAACATCAGATTTCTTTTTTATGCAATAAACCCATACCTTTCTTATAGCATCATCAATGAAATAAACATAGTACTGTGATCCTTCAATAGAAGCTACTTGAGCTGGTCTCCACACGTCTGTGTGATCAAGCTCCAACTTGTGCTTCTTCTTTGTTGACCCAATTTTTAGAAACCTTACTTTCTTCTGTTTCCCAAAAATACAGTGCTCACAGAAATCTAGATCTATGCTTTTCAGATCTGAAAGATTACCTTTTGACTTAAGAACATTCATTCCCTTCTCACTCATGTGACCAATCCTGTAGTGCCACATCTTTGTATCTACATCTAAAGTAGATAGAACAGAAGGAGAATAATCAGTAACACAAGTAGATAGATAAAATGTACCTACTCTCTTACCTCTTGCTAATACAAGTGCACCCTAGGAAACTTTTCAAGATTCAGCTGTGAGAGTTACTATGCAACCCTCATCACCCAACTTTCCTATAGAAATCAAATTCCTTTTCAATATGGGTACATGCATGACATCCTTCAACACCCATGTGTTGCCATTCTGCAATTTCAGCTGCACTTTTCCTTTGCCAACAATTTGACAAGGCTCACCATCCCCTAAATAAACTTTTCCAAAGTCTCCATGGACATAATCATTGAAAAATTCTTTATTTAGGGTTGCATGGAAAGAAGCACCAGAATCTAAAACCCATGATTCTACTTGACTATCCAAAGAAAATATAAGAGCATCCTGTGCAACAATACCTGCAACGTTTTCTTATTTATTACCTTCATGTTGATTTTCTTTACTATCCTTCAACCAACAATCTTTCTTTGCATGTCCTTTCTTTCCACAATTCCAATAGGTTATTCTGCTAGTTCTGGATTTGGATCTCCTGCCCATCTTTGACTTTGATTTCCCATGTTTGCTCTTCTCTCTTTGCCTTCCCCTGCTTTCTATACTTAAAGCATTACCTGATGTTTCACTTGTGCTTTTCTTGTGAATTTATTCATTCAAGATTACACTAACAACATCTTCAACTTTCAAGATATTTGAAGCAGATGCAGTATTGCTAACTGCCATTACCAAGTTGTGCCAACTTTCAGGTAAAGAACATAAGATCAAGAGAGCCTTAACTTCATCATCAAAAGTTATTTTGACTAAATTTAACTGATTTACAATTTTGTGGAAATCATTAAGATGACTATATACAGATCCACCTTCCTGCATTTACAAACTAAATAATTGCTTCATAAGATATACCTTATTCAAAGCTGAGGGTTTTTCATATAAGTTTTCCAGAGTATCCATTAACTCTACCATTGTCTTTGCCTGTGATAAGTTAGAAATCACAGAAGATGCCAGGCTCAACCTTATAGATCCAAGAGCCTTTCTATCAAGAACATTCCATTCTTCATCTTGCATATCTGTGGGCTTGCTAGAAACCCCATCCAACGGTAAAAATAGATCTTTCTGATACAGATAATCCTCTATCTGCATCCTCCATAATTGGTAATTCTTGCCATTGAATTTCTCCATTCTTAGCTTACTTTCTTCTGCCATTGCTTTGCTCCCACTCAAACAGAAACCCCTGTGAGTGACCTGTAATCAACAACCACTAACCCGATCTGATACAACCTGTTAGTGAACCTGAAGCTCTGATACCACTTGTTAGGATCTATCATCATAATTGATTACTTTTTTTTATATAAGCAACTAAACACGAAATTGAACCAAAAGTAATAAGTAACTAGAAATCAGAAATAGCAAAGAATATGAGATACAAGAAACAACCCAAAAACTTGTATTAACACTCTTCCAGAATACAATGAAGAAATCACACTCTTCCCACACCTCTTGGGTGTACAATATTTCTCTCAAGAGTTCTCTCTCAACCAATTCTCCACAGAGCTTCTTGATCTCACACCTTGCAGATCTACTTGGTCTTGCTTGTGACTTGCTTTACAATACATGCCCCATGGGTCTCTTAAATAGGATCTAAGGCATACAATAATTAGACTTCCTAATTACAATAATTAGAAACACAGACCCAAGACTTAAATTAGTCTTTACATGCAAACACTCGGACCTCCTTAAATTAGACCAAGTCTAATTTTGGAAACGCATGCAAACGCATGTACATACACAGGTGGCCGACGTCGGTTGCTGTCAGTCTGCACATGACCGATGTTGGCTGACCCTAGACCACGCTTGACCAATGTCGGTGATACTGTCGATGTCAGTTACTGGTTGAGTCCAGCAACCTCCTCATCTGCATCACTGGTGAAGCTTTTAGCTCCACAACTTAACAAAATCTAGATTTATGATTTAAAAATACATCTTAGGATAATAAAGATAAAGATTCTATAGTAGATACTTGTTTCAATTCTAATAAGCTAAAACAAGCTCTTGTCTTGGTTCAAACTGCTTTAGAAAAACATAGATTTCAATTTAAATGTATACAAATAATGAGATATAAACTTTAAGATTTAGGTAAACATGAGAAAAGTATTAAATATCCTATCGATCCAAATAATTCCATCATATTAATAGAGGTCTTAGATATAGTGAGGATTCTTAAGTAAAATATGTGCCCTTTCAAATTAATCTCATATTTATTCATGCTCGTAATCATAAAAGTGTTATTAAATAAAAAAAATTACATATTTTTACAAATCTAATACAAAACATATACAAGAGGAAAATGTTATCAGAGTATTACAAGTCATATATCTAGAAGTAGTTGATGAGATGGCTTCACCTGATATTATGCTTATCGATGTTTTTTTAAATGATGAATCCATTCAAGAATATTTTAGATCATATCTAGATATAAACATTCCATTAAATGGTCCTGACTCTTTACTAAGTGCTCCATATGTTGAGGATTAATCTACATTGTTAAATGAAAAAATAACTAAATTTAATGATGTTACTAAGGAAGACCCTAATATTTTATTTTTGAGTGCATTTATGACTCTCAAATAAAAATAAGAACATATGGAAATATTACATGATTGTCCTATTATCACAAATTTTAATACCTTAGTTAAAAGTTTTAAATAATTCAAACTTTTGTTATACCACATTTAGAACATTAATTTTGGTGGGGGAAAATTTATTTTATAACACCTTTTTGTCATTGTAATTTTTTTTACTAAGCATTGATTATTGTATGTGATTATTTATAATATAATTATCAGCTGATATCATAACATGTTTGATCAAAAATAATAAAGAGTATTGTGTTAGTTTATTTTGTTACAATATTACTTAGTTTGCATTCTTTACCTTTTTGAATGATGATAAGTCAAAAAAACAATGTAAATGATCAGAGTTATGTAAAGTTTTATCTTATAAGAACTTCAATAAAATTTGACAATAACAAACATTTTTTTCATGTGAATATATGATTTCATTCTTCCCACACAACTTTTCTATCTTCGTAACAGTTTTCTAAGTTCAAATTATTTTAACCTAATACTTCATTGCATCTCATTTACCTTCAATACATAACTTAAATATAATCTTTTTAAGTTTTTCATGATTTATAATAGTTTTAATATTCATTAAATCACTAAGTAATAAAGTCCTAATCCCTAATGACCTATTCCTAAGAACCTAAACCTATCTTATATTAGCTAAGGCTATGATCTAAATGGTTCTTAATTTTTAATGTAGTCATGATGATTATATTTATCAACTATCATAATGTTTTCATATTTATATTGGCGATGGTTGTCATGTTGAATATGTTCATATTAGCACATTGACTTGATCATGGTCATATATTTTTCAAGGCTTTCATTTTAAAGATATTCAAATATATCTCATGGGACTTTGAATGCATATAGTCCTTGTCACATTCAAATCCTATTAATGGTTTTGATTTCATTTTATTCTACATTTAATTCTCAAAGGACTATTTGTAGTCTTAATGAAATATTCATGCATGTCATTTTAATGTTTCGAATTGGCAAGATATTTAGTTGGCAGTAGAAGTTTATGACAAAATAAATAGAAATAAAAATTTAGTGGTAAGTTTGGTTATGGTTAACATTGACAGCAATAGATTTTTTTAATGTTACTAAAATTGTCAAGGTAGTTGGTTATGGTTGCTAATTGGGTTTTTGATTAAAAAAGACAATTGGCACCATTTTCGTAGAGCACGTACATGCCAAACATTAAATGAGACAACATCAATTCAATGTGACTTTGGAAATGGGGTATAAACAATTATTTTCATTTTCACTTGATCATTTGATTTTGGGAAGCTTCTCAATGAAACAATGCCTTCTTTCTTCTGACAAGTTTTTGACTTGTTTTGAGTTGTATACTTATGTTTTGAAGTCCTGTATAATTCTTGGATTTTTATATGATTTTCATTGAGGTCTTCAATGATGTTTTGCACTCATAATATCTTTAAAAAAACTTGTAGGTTTGGGCTCGTTTAGTTTCCAATAAAAGGTTTTGGGTTTTAGTTTCAAGCCATGAATTCTAAAATGAAAGCGGTATTTTCAAGTAATAGTGTTTTGGATGCAGTTTGGATAGTTTTATATTTTGAGTTTTCAAAATGAAAATGTGGTTATTACCTTTCACTTGGTACAATATTTTTCACATAAAATCTGAAAAATGATAAATTTTGAATGAGGATGGGTAGTTTTAATATGTTTCACATAGAATACAATTTTGTTTTTTTAGTCGATTTAAGGGTTTCTAAATTATGTTTTTTTGTTTGCAATTTTGTTTTTTTAGTCGATTTAAGGGTTTCTAAATTATGTTTTTTTGTTTGCAATTTTGTCATTTTTTAGACATTATAGATTTAAACTAAATATGGGTATTATTCATTTCCATCTAGTAGATATATTTGAAGTCTTATATTTTTGCATGTAGTTATATTGTTTGCATGACATTAAGTTTAATCTTGGACATTTACTCTTTTGTATTTTGAGTTTCGAATTTGAAACTTTCCTAAAAAAATTATGCATGCAAACTCAAACATGTATATAGTGTTTATTTTTGTTTTGATGGGTTTTTTTTAATGAGTGTCATGATTGAATATTCATGATCTATAAAGGTTTTATTGGAATTTCTTAGTGTTTTTCATAAGTTTTAGAATGTAATAGGTTGATGATTGTGCATTTAACTTGGTCTATCTCAAAAAATATAGTTATTTTTATTTACATGCAAATATTTTGAAGTTCAAACCTTACATGAATTTTTGATTTTATTAAGTTTTTACAATTAGAATAATTTGATGTTGTTTGTCAGTAATTGATATTGTGTGCTACATCCCTGAAAATGCCATGTTAGCAATTCAAAATTAAGCCACTTCCATATAGGATGATGACATGGTAGTCACACACACGGATTTTACAACCTAAGCGAAGGCATTCAAAAAAAAATCTCTACCATTAGATCACCGTGTGGAGAATTAATAACAAAGGGTTGGGGGAAACTTACACTTCAAGTTTCTTTGAAGCTGTTGGTTCTAAGTACTATCAAAGCTTGGTGAATTTTTTTTTCCCATTCAATCTTTTAGTTCGCTATCAAGAACAACATGGGAGGCGATAAGGACAGAGCATGAAAAGGGTTTGGAGGAAGCTATAAAGAAAGGGTCTAACCAGATTTATGAAGAGGGTCATTGGTCATGATGATGACATCTCAAAGTAATTCATGACAATGTGGAATGAGAGGACAGTGGAAATAAAGGGCATAAGAATTTATGTAATAAAGGATTTGATAGGTGAAGTTACGGTAATGTCATGTGAAGGGGCTAAAGCCTTCAACGACCAGTCAAAAATGCTAGAACTCATATAGAGGTTTTTTAGAACCAATGAATTCATTAAAATAGACAAAAAGGTTTTTTGGAGAATGAATTCATGCTTTATTACTCTTTGCTTTTATGTCTTGACATGATATTATGATCCCTACACATTTGCATGGTTTTAAATCCATCCTGTTGGACTTACCTTTTTTCCTCTCCTTTGTGTACTCCTCACCACCCCAACTCCACCTGACTCACCCTCGGTTATCTCAAACTCCCTAAGGATCTACCTAGACCTACCTCCCCTTGACACTCCCTTCCATGTAATTTATTAACCTTGATGACTCTATAAGTATTAATGACCGAGATATTTGGTCATTAAAGATTTTAAACATTTTAGAGGCATTTTAAATAATATCAATTTTATTATTTTAATTGTTATTAATGGCCTTTATCATATTGGGGCTTTAAACATTTGATTAACATTTAAATTATATATTTTATTATTTAAATTACTAATAATTATATTTAATATGTTATTGACCTTTTGAATCAATTTTGAAAGGCCATTAATAACTGTGCCTTTTTGGGAGTTGGCAGTGGGGTATTTGAGGTGTGGATCAATGGTTTTGGGAGGATGGTGAGTATGGCGAATTAAAGAAAGTCAGATGGGGTGGTTGAGAAAAGGGGGATACGTAGGAGAGAGGAGGTGTGAGAGAGATGGAAAGGG
>JARHVA010000501.1:3975000-4217500 GCA_037957365.1 Torreya grandis | reverse complement strand
TGAATGAATTGCTAACTTGAGAATGAAGAAAGTAAGCTGAAACTATTTTCAAAATGAAATTATAATGCTATCTGAGGCCTCCTCCTTTGCTAAGATGTGTATATGCATAAATGTAATTGAATGTATATGTTGGATATCATTTTATCAACTTTATGAATGCATGTTTACCTTTTATTTGTTCTTATAGAAATACAATTACCAAATCATGTTGAATATACTTAGTATGATGTAGGGACTACTCCATTACCAAACTTTTTGGTTATAGGAGAGTTTGATGGATTAAAATTTAATCATACTTAATGAATTCTGGATTATATGCATGGATTAAATTACTTATGTAGGTGTGTAAGATGACTTGGATTGACATGTTTCTTTACTTTAAATCATAGGGGTTTGAATAACCTATGTTTGGGAAAATACATTACTACAATGTACTTTGGACATATGGATTTCCCTTAATTTATTGTATTACATTAACTATTTTTCAATACGAAATCATTTAATATTGATTCAATGGTTGGCCACAACTAAATCCTTCTTATTAGATGATGAATAAGAAATGACTATACCTGCATCCATCTATTTAGTTCATGACAGGCATGCTTGTAAGTTGATTAAGAAATCTTTATGCAAATTATACCTTGTTAAGTTCTTTAGAGACCTTGATTAATCTACATGTGTTTAATTGATAGATGGGTTGTAATGAATGTTTATCATGCTATATTTTTACCTAATTATCATTTAAGATGATGTTTTATTGGTTCTCATGTCATCGATTTATTTGACCCAATGATGGAATTGAATGTTAGTATAACTATTTTGGATGCATATACATGAGTACGCTAAGTATGTATCACTTATTTTAGCAAGCAAGGTTTGGGTCTGTTATGCATTTGAATGCATACTCTGATATGCAACTTCAAAAACAAATTAGGGTTGTTTCATCTGGTATCAGAGCAGTGTTTTTGATCTAGGTAACTCTAGGATTGGTAGAATTTCTACTTGATGACCATTGAGTTGTCCCAATTAGGAAGAATTGAGAAGCAATTCCCAAGACACTTAGCCTTTAGGGTGAAGGTTAAGGTGTTGTGTTTCATTTTCTTGTTTTTATTGTTATGTTTTGTGCATCACTCAAAAGTAATGATTGCAAGGAATCTAGATTTTATTCTATGTATATTATTACTGCCCTTAGCCTTGGTTGGGGTAAACCCTTCCTGAATCTAGTTGTATCAGGGAAAACTTCACCTGTCAACCATTGACTTGTATGGGTGGGTCAATAGGAGTTAGTTGATAGAGGGTTTGCTCTTAGAATTAGGGGAATGATGTTTGGGTATCTATGGTCATATTTTATGGGTGAGCCTTCCTTAGATACTTGGAACATTATGATGTAAGGAAGTTCAAGGGTTTAACCTAAACCTTGAGGGCATAATAAGGTGTGAAAAGGATTAAATTCTTGGGTAAGTCGACAAAGATTGAGCTCTCCACTCATATAAAGGATTGCCTTGAGTAGTTGGTAGCCTATAAACTTTCATGGATATGTTAACCAATGTTCGTAATATGGATGTTTTTAGTGGAGTGAAAATGTCTCCATGGGGTGAGTTTTTTACAGATAGCAAGGCTTACCTACCATTTTATTTCTTTTTATAATAAGTTGTTATGTAGAAGATTCTTGCAGTGTCATTATGATAAAAGTTGTGGTAAATATCCATAGATTTTTGCTTGGCTTGGGTGTCACTATAAGTGACTGGGGGTAGAGTTACAATCATTTTATTGAGATGAAAATGCCCAAGAGGCATTGGTTCATCTAAGGTAATGGAATTTTAATCAAATCTAGAAGGTTTTGTTGTCTAGTTGGTTGAGTGGCAGTTGTTACACATTTTGTAAATAGATAAACCTATGTGATACTAATAATTTATGTATTTTAGCTAGGTTAGGCTTGGTTTTGTTAGACTCTTGAGTTAAATTGATGAAATCAATAGCTTCATAACTTCCAAAAGAGTTAAAGTTAACTATTTTTGATGTATTTATTATGATCATGGATCAGTTTTACATCTATGATGTGTATTTTATGCATGGATATGCTTGATTTCATGTGTATATTGATTGATCGTGACTGGGTTATACACTCATGGGGATGTCTATTTAGACTTGACCTCATCTTGACACCTATGAGAATGTTTTTCGAGACATTAGATATGTCTTGCATCTATGAGGATGTTTATTACAAGTTTTAAATGAATTTGTTGATTATGATAAATTATGATTTCTAAAGTAGTGATTTCATATTCACCTTGAGCCTTGGCTAAGCTCACCCTTTATCAAATTGACATTATATTAAAAATAAGCATCTCCATTCAAACTTTGACATATTGGATTTAGTCAATCGATTAAATTATGATATAAAATTGTTGTGGGAATCTTAATATGATGCTTAGATGTCCATCAATTGCTTACATAAGCAAGCCATCTGATGAGGCTAAGGTATGATATCTTGAGAGGACCAAAGATGCAACTCAAGCCTGGAGGGTCTGATGGGGTGAGTATGATTGACTTACACAAGCAAGTTAAGAGTTTTGTGGATTGATTATGTGATACCATTGATAGGTATTTGATGTCATTTTCATGACATCTACACATCAGGTGGATCGATGTAGATTCATGGACCCTTGTGCTTCACAAATCTGTGTGTTTAACTATTTTGATGTGGAAAATACCTTAGCATAGTTACCTATACCCGAATGTGTACTTATTTTGCATAGCCCCTTTATTCATGTACATTGTTATGTGTTTATTGTATAAACCTTGTGAGATGTGAAAATTCTTAACCTCATGAATATGTGAATTTTTTGTAATATCCAACTGATTGTCCTGATGTTCTAGTTATGTTATATTTATGTGTTATTTTATGTTGTTAAATTATAATTATGAATCTAAAGCACTTGTGTTGTGTAAATCCCTTTTTGAAAGATGAATCACTTGTTTAGGCTACCAATGTATAATGTCGTGATGTATTTTGTAACTCTACATCATTACTTCAGCTATGAACCTCAATGTAAGTATGAGCTTGAGGGTAAATAAACAATATTTTTATAATGGTTTAGATTGGGTATGAGCTATAGAGTGGAGTCTCTCATAGGTTGAAAATCCACTCCACCCATTTACATGAGGTAGTTCCCTAATTCAATCAGAGTGTGCGCCATGAGAGCTACACATTGGACGTGGGATCCCCCTGCATAATGATCACCTTATGGATCAATGTTTACTTTAGCCTCCTCTAAGAGGTTGTTGTTAAACAAATTTCATGAAATTTTATTGTGTAAGTCTTGTAAATAACCATTTGGTCCTACATCGTGGATGTGTAATGCAAATCAACAAAGATGCACTTACCAAAATGCATGCACGTGTTGGCATGTGCATGTAAACATGTTGTGATTGAGGTGTCTCCTTGTTATATATATATATATATATATATATATATATATATATATATATTGGTATGAGTATATTTTTATATAATTTAATATATGACTAAAAATTATGTTGGTTTTATGTTTGAAATGCATATTATAAGTCCTGATCGGGTGGATTTAGTATTCATGGGTACTCATTTCTTCTTTTTTTTCTTATCTTTTTGATGTTATGAGATAAGTATAGTAAGATGGTGGAGCTATGATTCTTGTAACCATCATGTGAGCTCACAAAGTTATTGGAGAGCATGTGATAAACCTTTAGGTAGCATGTAAGGCCTGGGTTAGTTTCTCTTATTTTTTAATGTAGATAGTGTGGGACACTGCACTATCCCCTAAATGATAATTATTTGCTTTGGAAGTAACTGTTCAAAATGGGTTACTATCTTGTGGTAGAATTCTATGATGAATTTTGATTTAATTATGCATAAGGCATAATGTGTGTTAGTAAAGACACTATTTCAAGTTGTGTATATATAATTGAATCCCAATGGGATTGTACAATGTGAAACTATCATCATAAAAGTTACAAATTTTCTATGTTATGTTCTCCTCTTGATAAGAGGGATGTCTAGCTAGTATTTGGTTTTCTATCAAACTTTCAATTTGTTTAGTCAAAATTTGTTAAAGATGCTTATCTTTCAGAAGACTTTAGTTGAAAAAGGCATGCTTGGAAGGCAATGAAAGCTTTTGTTAGCATTTTTTGAGGTGTGAAAATTTCATTTCCATGGTCAGTAATGTTGTTTTGTTTAGAAATTCATGTCTATATAGGTGGCTGAATTCTAATAGTTTTCTTCGAACTGTGTTTAAATTGCGGTATGTCATTGGTATATGCACTAAATAAGAACAATTTTAGAGTTGTTAGACCTTTTACAAGGCTAAAATTGTCTATTTTTTTATTGTTATTAAGTGACATGTACATCATTAACATGGAATTATACCCTGAGTTGAGATTTGTGTATGAGCATCTATTGCTATAACAACTTGTTTTAAATCTCTAGTATTCTTTTAGTGTTGTATAATGACACATTAGTCAATAAAAAAATTTATATGGTTATAATTATAATTATGATTTCAATAACTAATGTAATTTACCTAGATGGAGTATTACATCCTCTTGTTTTAATGATATGTAAACTAATGGTGTTTTAATTACTATTATGATTGAGTAGTGGAACATTTGCATAGAGAGTGATTAAGTCTTCTAGGACAATCGGGTCCTCAGTTGTTGATATGGTCATTAGGATGAATACTCTCTAAAAGAGGGAAGATGTTAGGATCCCACCCTTACATATCCTTACATGACTTATTAATTGTTGATATATCATAGGTTTATCTATTAAGCATTAATATTATCATATGTAAAGTTGATTTATGTACTCCCTTGCTTAGTTTTGTTATGTTATTAGATCTTGATTCTATGATATTCAACAATATATTGATGTATTAATCATGTTTATAGTTTTACATTGGTGTTGTATGGATTATTTCATGTATTTTATAGTTGATTATAGTTCATTACTGCTTTATCATTTTATCAAATTTTGGATTAGATACTATTGATGAATACACTTAGTGGCTCTAAGTACTGACTATGAGCTATGTTGGATGTTGGCATTAGATTTTGAGGTAGTAGAGTGGTTCTGAGCAATCTAATGAGTGGTGATAGGTACCTTAGTATTCTTGATTAATGTCATACCTTTGAAAAGTCATGTTGATCATTTGTACAGTCTTATATTATTCATGCTTTTTTGCTCTTTGATTTTATGTCTTGATGTGATATTTTAACCCCTACATGTTTGTGTGGTTTTGAATTCATCCTCTTGGACTTCCCCTTTTCCATCTCCTTTGCATACTTCTCACCACCCCAGCTCCCCCTGACTCACACTCACTTATCTCAAACTCCCTAAGGACCTACCTAGACCTACCTCCCCTCAACACTCCCTTCCACCTAATTTATTAATCTGGTGACTCTATAAGTATTAATGACTGGGTTGTTTGGTCATTGGATCTTTTAAATGTTTTAAAGGTATTTTAAATAATATTTATTTTACTATTTTAATTATTATTAATGACCTTTATCATGTTGGAGCTTTAAACATTTAATTGGCATTTAAATTATACAATTTGTTTTTTAAATTTTTAATAATTATATTTAATATCTTATTGACCTTTTGATTAAATTTTGAAAGGCCATTAATAACCATGCATTTTTGGGAGTTGGTAGTGGGGTATTTGGGGTGTGGGTCGGTGGTTTTGGGAGGAGGGAAAGTATGGTGATTGGGATAGGGAGTATGGTAAATTAAAAAAAAGTCAAACAGGGAGGTTGAGAAAAGGAGGATGCATAGGAAAGAGAGGAGGCATGAGAGAAAAGGAAGGGGAGTCGAGAGGTGTAGGGATAATTTCAAGGAGGTAGGGACAAATAAAGTAGGAAAAAGGGAGAAGTGAATATGTAGAGGTAGGTAGAATAAAAATGCAAGAGAAGGGAAGAATAAAAAAATGCAGGGGTGTAGGAGATAGATATACGCAAGGGGTTTAGAGTCTTATCACTTAGCCTTTACAGGGGCATTAGTTTTGGAGTGAAATGGATTCACTGTGAAATAAAAGAGGGTAAGCATTGATGTTTTAGTTATTTCTTCTCTACACAAAATGGTAAGTCATTTTTGGATGGAAGTTGTTTACCTTATTAAATGGATACAATTATTAGTGAAGTTAATATAAATCGATATCATTCTCTTGCATATAATCTTTCCAAAGGAAGAATGATTTTATTATTTATTTTCACAAACCCTGATATGGTTAAACTCTTAGCATGTTGAATGGATTATTTTTAAAGAACTATGCATTTTAATTTAATGGGGGAATGCCACAACCTAAAAAATTTAAATCTGCGATTGCATTTAGTATGGTTGGATGTTTGTCTAATATTAAACCTTCTTTTTTAAGAAAGGTCATGCATACATAAGTAGTTCTATGGAATATTTGTGGTGGTATTAAATATATGGATTTGGCTTATTAAAACCTTCACTCTATTTCAATAATATTGGTTACCATGTTCTTCTCTTAAGTCTATTTAGCTTGTTATTATCTTGCTAAGTTGTTACACCCTATTTCCATTTCACTGCACATACATAGAGGTTCGACCCATGAGTTAACAAATAGAGAAATTTGTGTTTATATTATGTATGTGAGGCAGCATAATCATGTGATATTATAATTTTTCAAAATTGAAGCAAATAAATTTGGGGCTTTTCCTCCTTGCATTAACTATTTGACTATAATTATTTTTTTAAATATAATTCAATTAGTTCAGGTATTTAAAATGTTATATATATATATATATATATATATTCCATTTTGACCTCCTTAAGTGAAAAATTATTAGGGTATATCTGATAAAATGGGTAACAGTACCCTATCTCTACATTTTCATATTAAGCCATTTATTTTGTCAAAATTGGGAAATTCAACTGGGATTAGATTAAAACTTATAGGCAGAATTATTGTTGGTATTTTATTATTCTAAACCATAAAAACCAATTGGAGCCCTCTAAATTTTAAAGCTAAGTTTGACATGTTACTTATGCACCCCTTTGAATCACTTTTTGATTAGGATTCTCCTTGAGTTAGTTGTGTGTGCAAATTGGCTAGCTCTTTCTGGTTCTTAGATTTATTTTCAGTTTCAAGGATGAAGATACACATATTTATTTAATGTAGAACCAATTAGTACATATATAATCAAAACATGGACTAGTTCTTCCCTTTTTGGCAAACTAATTATTTTTATCCCCTTGATTAAGCTTGACTTATGAAACATATGCATATGATTGTGGAAGAAGACCTTTTGTGTGTTAATTAAATGACTAAACCTTATTTGTCTTGCATAAGAGCTTTATATTATTGTATATTACTGAGCCATGGGAATTGGTCCAAACCCTATTATAATCATCCCTTATAAAGAGGGTTTTCAGTTTTAATTTAACCCATTTTAATGGATTGTTATTTCGTAACTCATATGTTTTGTTTTCAACATTTTGGATAATATGAGGTCATGAGCCCTCATAATGATATCCAAAATCCCCTATGTCAATTATTACTTTAAAATTAATTTATGGTTTGTATTCTTCTTAAAATCATTACTACCCTTATGGATTATTCAAATTATTGTATCAATTCTTGATTTTAAATCAATTATTATTTTGGATTACTGTTTCAAGAAAGTGGTATAGCTGAGTTACATATTTTCCCTGCTTGTATGATTTTATTATTGGGTTTTGGAATTATTTGAATATAATTATTAAGTTATATGTTGTGCCTTCTATTTGGTTTTATGATTACTTGAAGTATAGCCTTGTTGGGTCACCATTCCCATACCAGACTTGAATAAAAAGGCATTAGTTGGTATGCTTGTATGCCTGCATTATAAATTGTAGTCGAGAAGTTAATGGGATGACCATATACTTAGAATAGATCCAAGTTGGTTATTCTATAAGCTATAGTAATGGATAGATTGTTAATCCCTTACTATACCCTTCAACAGCCTATGATTATTTATCCTTGCTTCTAATTTATATCCATGATGAGTTGGTTATTCCCATCTCACCTCAGAATGGTGATTGTGCCTTTGTCGATGTTATGTTAGTGTGTTGTGATGTCCTTTGGTTTGGAATCCAACTTTATCAGAACTTCCTCTTTGACCCTATTTTCTGAAACCACCATCTAGTTGATGGTTGGGGTGGTAAGGGCCACTGATGGTTAGGCTCATAGGGTTGGTTGAGAGGGTTTGTCTAGTTTAGTTACTTGTTGCTCTATGCTTGTATGATCTTACAAATATATTAAGTAAGTTGGTAATGAATTATTTATGTTATTTATTTATTCTTTAATTAATTGATAATGTGTAATGATTATTTGACTTCGGACATAGTTAGTGTTTTATCCTTATTTAATGTTAGATAATTATGTTGATATGCTAACCTAAGTTGACAGAATGCAGAAAGAGGAATGAAATCTTAATTAACAAGAAACTAAAATTTTTACTTTGATGTGGGTAATTCATATCATATGATGAGTTATTGGATGCTTAATTAGTGTATCTTCCTATATATAAAGTATGTTATTGATATAAATAATGTAGAATCACTCTTAATTAATCATGTGATCTTATTAAGTTAATATAGACTTCATGTTGTCACTAACTTAGAGTAACCCTTCGACTATATCATTAAATTGTGGGTTTATTGATTTAGTCATATAATCTTGTTAGTCGATTAAGATTGTTGATGGATAGTATGAGTAAAGTTACTCAGGCATATACAAATGCTCACTTGATATAAAAACCTATAGGATTGTTTAATAAATTAATTTGGTGTAATGATTATCAATGGTGTATGCCCACAGATCACTTACTTTGGTGTGTAGGCATACTTAGGTATGCTTGCTTGGATTAGTAGTGAGCATGAAATATTAAATGGATTGATAACTGTTGAGAGATATCTAATTATCTCATTTGGATCTATATTTATGCTTTGCTTCATTTTCCTTTTTATACATTGGAACTACTCTTATATTAGCATGAGTAAATGGAATTATGATTTAGTTGTTTTACAACTTGGGAATGGAGTTTAGATACCTTTATATGTTTTAGCCTGTATATAATATATATGAACAAGTTCAATAGAGCTAGTTGTTATACTTATTTGTAAAGTGTAAATAAAATTCTTGCTTGCATACATGTGACTTGTGAGTCCACATAAACAGAGATATATGTTGTTGATTAACCAATTCTTTTGATGAGTATTTCCCACTCTTAAACTTAGTTAGTTATATTGTTTAAGCAAACTAGTTTCTATTTTGGTTTCCATTTTAGAAGGCTACCTGTTATGAGAATGAGTTATTTAAGAATTTGAATGAATTGTTAACTTGAGAATGAATAAAGTACGCTGAAACTATTTGTAATATGAAATATTAATGTTATGTGAGGCCTCCTCCTTTGCTAAGATGCATATATGCATGAATGTGATTGAATGTATATGTTGGATATCATTCTATTAAAATTATGTATACATATTTAACTTGTATTTGTTCTTATAAAAATACAATGACCAAATCATGT
This sequence comes from Torreya grandis, assembly GCA_037957365.1. Lineage (NCBI taxonomy): Eukaryota > Viridiplantae > Streptophyta > Pinopsida > Cupressales > Taxaceae > Torreya > Torreya grandis. The sequence goes on along the minus strand of JARHVA010000501.1, from coordinate 4,207,921 downwards.
TGAATATACTTAGTATGATGTAGGGACTACTCCCTTACCAAACTCCTTGGTTGTAGGAGAGTTTGATGGCTTAAAATTTAATCATATTTATTGAATTGGCGATTATATGCATGGCTAAAATTACTTATGTAGGTGTGTAAGATGACTTGGCTTGACATGTTTCTTTACTTAAAAACATGGAGGTTTGAGTAATCTATGTTTGGTAAAATACGTTATTGCCATGTAATTTGGGTGTATGGATTTCCCTTAATTTATTATATTACATTAGCTATTTGCCAATATGGAATCATTTAATATCGATTCAAGGTTGGCTGCAACTACATCCTTCCTATTAGATGATGAATAATAGATGATTTTACCTTCATCCATATATTTATTTTATGGCAAACATGCTTGTAAGTTGATTGAAAACTCTTTATGCAAATGATATCTTGTTAAGCAATTTAGAGACCTTGATTAATTTGCATGTGTTCAATTGATAGATGGGTTGTAATGAATGTTTATCACGCCATATTTTTGCCTAATTTTCATTTAGGATGATGTTTTATTTATTCCCATATCATGAGCTTGTTTGACCTAATGATAATATTGAATGTTAGTATAACCATTTTGGATGTACGTATATGAGTACGCTAAGTGTGTATCACTTGCTTCAATTAGGTTTGGGTCTGTTATACATCTTAATCCATACTCTAATGCACAAATTTTAAAAAAAAATAGGTTGTTTCATCCAATAATACCCCTAAGAAGGAACATTAGCAAAAGATACCTAGAATGATATTGCCCAAGTAGGACGATGAAGGCCCGAGCAACATAACCTAGGCCAAAATCACTAAGAACAAACTGACTGAGTAGGAGAAGGAGATTGAGGATACTAAGGTACTCATGGAGGGATCCTCCCTCTCAGATTAGTTTATCCTTTTAATTTTTGTTTGTTTTTCTCCTCTACTTTGATAATTAGTTGTTCATTTTGATGCTATGACTTTTGGATCTTAGCCCATGGGGCTTGCTACACTCTATTTCATTTTGTTTATACTCTAGTTCTTCATCCCTATAAAACCAGGTCTTTTACCTAATCAAAAGATCAAGTTAAGTAGTTTTCATATATTATTTTCCAAAACATGATATACTTGAAATAGAATGAATGTTTAAAGGTAGTGTGTATTATGTTGACTGATTGAATTTTAGTTTACATTTATCTCTTTGAAATAGGAAAAAAAATGAAAGATACAAATTTGCATATGATGGTTGTTTCATTTCAATTGATATTGTTTGGCATGTTGAAATGTTTGGGTAATCGCTTTCTTTTAGCATTATTTTGAAATATGACAGTGATATTTGACATACAAATAAACATAATAATTTTATCTTGTTGCTCTTTTATATCTTCATTTTAGAGATAAACTATCGAATTGGATTAGAGGTTATCAGAGTTTTGATAAAAACAATGTTTGGGAAATATCTCAACAAAATGAGACTATGCCACATGTTAAACACAATTACCAAGGTAGAACCTTCAATGTCCAAAGGGCCTCTAACACATTTATGCATGGTTTCAATAGGGACACTCATATTTCCTATCATTTTAATGTTAGTGATCCTTCATTATGTAATATTTTAACATTTGTACCTTTTATTTATTTGTCATCCCATGGTATTTGTCCTTGGTTACATTTTCATATAAATAGTTGAACTCATTCTTATGAAATTAGTTCTCCCATTACTTCAACTCATCATACATAGCCTGAAAATAATGTGATAATTCTATATGTTCACCTTGTACCTAAAAATAATGCACTGTGACACTTGAATCCTAAAAACCTATCAATTATCTAGCCAATGTTGCTTCATCAAGTCATAAATGTGTTAGGATCTCTTCATTCCTACTTGTGGTAACTCATATTATGAAAAAAATAAGTTGAAAGTGGATGATGAATATGGAGGCATTATTAGGATCGATATGCCCACTACACGTCTTAGATATACTGAGTATCAAACTAAACAAAGGAAAACTTTGATTAACTTAGATTTTGATGAGTAAATTGTTTACTACTCTATTTTATTTAATAATTTTAGAATTTGGTGCTTATGGTAGATCTGGACTACTTTACAATATGCAATATTTTGTTTGATTTGACACTCGATAGATTATTGTTTTTAAATTTTGTTATCATGATTTTGTCATTATTATATTATGGTAATTTTGATAATTATTAGTTATGGTTTATTTGTATATATTGTTTACTATTTTCATTTGAAAATTTTAGATCAGATTTAGTGAAATGTTTTAGTAGATTGATTTCAGTTGATTGTTTTGAATAGTGTAAGTTGATTTATTATGTTTTATCATTATTGAAGAATAATTTTGATAAATTAAAAGTGAAATTTAAAGATTTATTACTTAGAATTAATTATTTATGATTGATTGATTCATAAACTTATAATCATGATTGATCAATTTATTATAAGTAGGGCCCCACCCTTCTCAAGAAATATTTTTTGGTCTATTAACTTAATTAAGATTTTGAAATATAATAATTTCACTTTATGGATATATTATTTTTCATTTGATAGGGTAAAATTATAAGTTTTAGAAGGATCTTGTAACTGAAATAAGTTCAATATATATATAAGACACATCATAAACAAACAAAGCAAGACAGACTAGTCCTCTAGACTAAACCAAGAAACAACGAAACTTTTGATTAAAAAAATCATTAAACATTATAAGTTCGAAGGTAAACTTAAGCTAAAAACATAGTAGAAGATAGATAAACAAGGTAGTTTAACATTAAATAGTTGACTTGTTAGAGTCTAATTAATCCACAAGAGTAGTCAAACTAGTATTGTCTTTATCCTCTTTGATATTTTATTTTGTTACTTGTCCTCTTCTGTGTTTACGTGGGCCTTCCTTTGTGTCAGTTGCATCCTTATTTTTTCCTACACTTTTGGAGAAGTTTCAATTGTCTTATCCTAGATAACCAACCTACCTTTTCTACCCTTCTTATTTCTAATTCCACTCTAAATTTTCTTATTACTCGTGGGGTGGGTTTTAGTTGGGGCATGTTTTTTCTCTCCCACCTAATTTTCCTTATTGGGAGTTCTAGTTTCCCCCACAAGCTTGAGATCTAACACCCCCACTTCTACAACTATCCAACTCATTTTTAATTTTGTTAGCCTCAACCTTCAGATCATTCTAATCTTTTATTTTCTTCATGATGATTCTTCCCTGATATTCTAGCTTGTTATTTAAATCCAACAATTTCAACCTATTAGTTGTAGAGGGTTCCACAACTTCTTTCTTCCCATCCTTTTCCTTATCTTTGGCCACATTATTGGCTTCTTTAAGTGGTAATAGGGATATGCTCCTCCTAGCTTCCTTTAATATTTTTATTTCTTGCTCTTAAGGTTATGAGAGTCTTAGGTTTTTATTTTTCCCATTTTAACCTTAGTTAAAAACTCAACCAAGTGATTTCTTTCAGAAGGGGTTCCAACCAGAGATTTCTTAGAGGACTCTAGGATTCCTTCCCTATCTTCCTTAGACTTATCTAAATCCTTCTCAAGTTTATCTTCATTATCCTCATCCACTATATGCACCTCATTCCCCCTTAGTTATTCCCCCTCTTAATGATGAGAAAAAATATATCCTGGTAAATGAGGTCACTAGCAAAATTTGTTTGAAAATCATTCATGGTTATCTCAAGATATTTAAGTAATAAACAAGGTAGACTTATTCTATAACCCTTAAAATAGTTTATGAGGAAGTGGTGGGAAAATAAGACATGAAACTTACCTTCTAGCATGATGTACTTTATGATATGTAGACATATGTTAGGTCAGTACTTTGGCAAGTCTACCTTCGAGAAGCCTTTCTTTTCAGTGATGATATCCTCATCTAATTTTAAGAATTTATTCATGAAATCTTATTTTATGTGTTTTTCCTTGAAATCCTTTTTACCTTCATAACTCATACTAGCCACATCCCCAATTAGTTCATAAATATTTATCTCCACACCTCTCATACATACTTTTCATTGGTTCTAACCTAGGGCAAACTCCTTGGATACGTCCTCATTGTACCTAACTATTATTTTCATAGACCCTATTAAGACTTCTTTCTATAGCTTCCACCACACCTTAGAGTTATTTTTGGCTTCTAAATATGAAATAGGTTCATTTCTATCTTTGTCTCCTCCCATGGATTTTTTTCATTTTCTTCCCTAGACTTAATGGACAAGTTGTTTTCTCCAATGTCTTCACACACTTCAACAAAACATCATATTTAATATGATCACTAATGTTTCCACACTTCACCTTATTTAATTGATCTGCTAATTCCTTGCAATCAATAATGAAATTATTGTGATTATTATCTATTAAGTCAGTTGTAATCATTATAATTACCCTTCATGCAAGTAAGTCTCCTCCCAAGAGCTAATGGTTGGACTTGAATCATTATTCAACATATTAACTATTTATGGTGTCAAACCATCAACCTTTTACCATATCGCATAGTCTTAGTTGAGGAAACTGATATTATCCAATCCATTGACCACCTTGTTTCCCTCCCTATAAATATGGTCAATAGTGACCTCCTATTATGAACATATTAAAAAAAATTTAATATAAAGAAATAAAATTTTAATAAAGTAACTTATTTTTATTTTAAGTTAACTAGAAGTTAGTTATAACTTAAAATACAATTAAATTCTAAATTGAAGGTTTTAAAAAGACTTGAAGGACATCATTCAAAGCAAGTGAAGAACTAATACAAGAATGCCAAACAATACATTCTCTAATGATGAAGTGACATGTTTGATGTAATCAGAATAATACATTCATATGTGCGGATCATTTTTTATTTCACCTAAATAATGAATAATGCTTCATATATTGTATGAAAATTTGTTAAATTTTTATTTTCTATAACTTTTTCTTCTCATATTCACTATAAAATAATTATTAAATTCATAGTTTTTTAATAAAACTTTTAATTTTTGTTGTAATTCATGTTCACTTTTTATTTTATGATTGTAATTTTAACCTATTTAATTAATAATTACTTGATATTATTTTTAGTTTATTTATTTGACTTCATATTACTTCTCTTTTAATGTCACTTCATTACTTTCTTTCTATCGCTTTGAGATTAGTAATGAAATTTATTTTCTTCTTGTAGTTTTTTTAATTTTTAGATTGGTGTTTTTTGTTTTATTTCATCTTTCCTTATTCGTTCTCTTATTTTGTGTGGTTATTTATGCTCTTTTATGTTATTTGAGCAAAGTTAAGGAAACAATATAAAGATATTATTCATAAAACTATTTCTAATCATCAATAGAATATTAAAGTATTTAATCCTTCAAGAGATTACCTATTTAATAGATTATCTTTGTCAACTAGGATTAATAATATGTAGTAAAACTTTGATATCAATTATTAAACAAATACTATCTCATAAGATTTCATGTTAATTGTGATAGATTTATGATAGTTTTTTCATTTTTATTTTTTATTTTAAAATAAATATTTATTTGATTCCCAGAATTTAGTTAAGTCCCAAACAATGTTTTAATTATTAAAATACTCTTTTCACTCCTTAGAATTGATTTTTAGTCATAGGTGTCTACAATTAAACTAGTATAATTCTAATTCAACCTTATGATAAGTGAATGAGTAGATTAATTGATGTTACAAATTTAACTATCACCAACTTTGTTGACTTTCCTAGAGAATTTTAAATTTGTTATTCATTTATCTTTCAAAGTATTTTAAATATTTTCTTTCCATTTTCTCTATGATAATTTTTGGTCGTACACTAATGATTCAACTAAATATGATATTGCATAATAACAAGTTGATCTTGCATTAGATTTGGTATGCTTTAGTTGGTATAATCATCTTGAAAATATATAACATATACTTAGAGTTATAAACTCTAAGGAAGATAAAGCTTTTGAAATAGAGATATTATCTGTATTCACACTTCAAACTCAAAACTATATAGTTTAGATATATCTACATCTAGTGTGAGAAATAGAACAAGTCCTGACTGAAAATCTTCAATCTTCTATCATATTTATTTTAGATAAACCACCTAAATATTATTAATTTTCATAAATGGCGAATCAAAATAGAAAGTAAAATAGATATGTCATATATAGTCTGCAAGAAGGTAGGGACATTGATAAGTCAATTGATGATGAAGTAGATTATGATATTTGAAATATGTAATAGGTCAATCAGTGGATGTTGGAAACTCACTTGGCATTGGGAATCATCTTACCAAACTACCTTCATTAAAAGGAGTTAATATTCCCAAATTTTCTAGGAATATAGTTGAGTCGTGGGAACATCATCTTAATGATTTCAAACTGATATGTGAAACTCTTGATATTACTAGTTATAAATTTTCCCTTAGGTTAATTTCTCAAACTTTAGAAAGTAAAACATATCAAACATTTATTAGTTTACCTTCTAAATTAATTGGTGAATCGAAAGATGTTGAAGACTTGCTTAAATTTTATTTTATAAAACCTAAAGAATATTTACCATCATTTAATTAACATAAAAACAATTCCATCGATCCAAATGAGAAAATATATAGTTTCAATACTATATTTATTAGACTTAAATTAAAAAATCATGCAACATAAAACCTCCTAATAAATTAGTAAGGTTGTATTATTGTAGTGCATTGCATCTTAAATATAAAATTATATTATAAGGTCAAAATATTATAGAATATGATGCCAATATTATTTTTTATAATGATTACAAGAAAAAAATCAAGCATATTAGATTCAAAGATAGAGCATCTACTAGTTTAATTTGTGATAATTCATAAATTCTGAAAGACATTCACAACCTCATAAATGAGTTCATCACCATCAAATAGAAATTAAATAACCAACCTACAACATCAAGTAAAATATTGAATACTCACAATTATAAATTTTAAAATAAGTACATTATTGTCATGTTTTCAAAATATATCATGATCTTGATGCATGCATAATTTTTCAAAAAAAAAACATTTTTTTAAGGATAGTATTTATATTAAATTGGTAGATAATATAAACATGTATTTTTGACGAGCTTATAAGAAAAATCAAGATTGTTAATATTTATGTTGTCTAGATAATAAAAAAATGTTGTATTTTCCTAAGAAAAATTTTGTTACAATAAAATATGATAATAACTATCTTTTTACTTCAAACCCTTCATCATAAGATAAAGGTAAAATTATATCAAAAAATTATACAATTATAAATAATCCAAATAAAAAAACCTTTTATTTATAGGATACAATAATACGCAATATCAACCAATTTATAAGACTAGAAATTATCTTCAAATCAATATTAATGTTGGACATTAAAATATTATCAATTATTTAGATAATACTAAAAGTGGTTTTTCTTTACTTCAAATTATTAGTATTTTTGTTAATTTGAAAATATTAATGAAGCTTTCAAAATGATCCTAATAATATTTTAGGTTACAAAAAGAAATTGGTGATAAAAATTTTGAATATGCATTTTATCAATATAATGATCTATCTTTTCATTGTATTCCTTGATTTTATAAGTCTATTAGAATCATCCAAAAATATTATGCCTAAGTTCATAGCCAATCAATTAAACACTCTATATGAAAACAACAATAAAAAACATATTAGTTTTGACTCTCATCAAATAAAAATTTACAGTGACTTTTTGAATTTAATCATAAAAGTGTTACAAGATGGAAGAATTAAATATATTAACAATATTCAATTTTTAAATATTTATGCTAATTATAGCTATTGAACCCATTTTAAATAAAATTGTCTTTGTAAAAATAAGAATAGGAACATTCAGAATTTTAACCTTAGATGAACCACATCATCAATATGTAAGAATTATTTCAAAAAAATAATCTAGTCTTTAGATTTTGATAGAGCTTATTTCTGGGTGTGATGGTAGGAGGCATGGGAAGCGATGGCCTGAAGTTGGGCAGCCAAAATGGCGTTCTCAGGGTTGAGTGACCTCTGTCTGGAGCGGCAGCACAGGAGGAGGAGAGGGTGTTTGTGGCTGAGAGTTCTAAGCTCAAAAAAATCAATGGTTGTCTACCCAGGAGTCAGGAGAGACCGATTCTAGTTCTCTCCCAGGACTCTGTGAAAGATGAGGTCGAATACTTGACTGGCCACGCCCTTATATGCAAATTTTTAGGCATACATATCTCTTTAGCAGCACTGGAAGCCTGGATCAGGAGGACCTGGCAGATTGAGGGGGATTTTGATATTATGCTGGCAGGGAACAGTTACTTCATGGTGAATTTTTCCTCGGTAGCGGACTGGAATAGGATTTTCGAAGGGGGACCATACTTCTACGATAGAATTGGTCTTTTCCTTAAACTGTGGCACGTTGGTTTCAATGCGGCAGATGATCTCCCAACCTGTGTCCCTATTTGGGTTTGTTTGCCGAGAGACTACCCCTGGAGTTTTGGTGGGAGGATATCCTCCATCAAATAGCGACCTTGCTTGGAGTACTGATGGCAATAGCGCATCAAACTCTGGATAAAAAGGTAATATCCTATGCCCATATTTGTGTTGAGATTAATCTGAATAACCCCCTTCCAGATTCTCTTGAGATTTGTCTGGGAACCTCATCTTGGATCCATCAACTCGATTACGAAGCTATCCCATTCCACTGCCGCATTTGCCACGTGTATGGCCATTTGGACAGACAATGTCCGCAGGTGGTCAAAGAGAATGCCACTCAAGGAGAAGTGCCTGAATCTTGGGCTGCCAATGGAGACAGAGGATTCAGACAGCAAAAACATGTTGGGACAATACAAGAACAACCAGACGGATAGCATAAAGGGAAAAATCTACTTTTTATAGCTGTTGTGAATATTGGCACAAATGGCTCTAGGGGCCCAGATAAGGATGGCTTTACTACATTCAGGCACCATGGGAAGTCTCACAGGGTGAAGAGGACAAATTTGGATACGCAAAATGAGGCTAATTTTAATAGATTTGAAGTTCTGGACAGCATGCATATCGAAGATGGCATCCCAGTGTCTCTGCAGGCAGAGGAAGAAGAGACAATGGTTCCAACCGCCCCAAGAGAGGAGACCCTTGTCTTGGTTAATAGGCAGACCCAGGAGATTGATCGGGTTATGCAGGATGCGCCCAACGCTGAACTGCTACCTCAAAGGGACTCGGAGGTCAATTGGGCCGACCTGGCAAAGGAAGTGGAGGCGTCAAGGAATGAAAAAGGGTCTTCCTCCAGCCTTGGCATCTTGCCTAGATCTTTTAAGAAGCCTAATGGTTCCAATTCTGCACGAGTTGGGTGCAAGAAGGACTAGGAGAAACTAAAGATTGCAGGGTATCTTCTAATAGAGGCAGGGCATGTTAAGCCCTTGGAGGAACATTTCCCACATGTTTCCCAATGATTGTTATTTCCTAGAATGTGAGGGGTCTGAATAGCTCTCCCTAGAAAAGAGCTATCTCTAAATTGGTGCTTTCTAATTCTCTGGATATCCTTTGTATCCAGGAGACTAAATTCTCAATCCAATCGCGGTTCTCTTCTATGCCCAACTGCTAGTACTTCAGGTACAGCCAATGTGTGGGGGCAATTGGATGCTCAGGTGGGCTGGCCATGTGTTGGAATCCAGAAAGTGTAACCCCTCTTGGATGGTTAGCCAGTAATTCAGCTCTTACAATGACTGTTGTTTCTAAGGAGTCAGGGGAAACTATTCTTGTTACTAATATTTACGCCCCTGTGGATCTTTTTAGACAGCGGAAGTTATGGGATCATGTCTGGTACATAAGAAGTTTCCATCCCTATTTACCCTAGATCTTGACAGGGGATTTTAATGTTGTCCTCAACTTGGAGGAGAAGAGAGGAGGTCTGGCTCGGCTTGGTCTAGCAACGGATATCTTCTGGCAAAACATTGACCTTCTACGCCTCACAGATGTTAAGCCCCTCAATGGCACCTTCACCTGGAGTAACAGGAGGAGTGGTGAGGATGGCATCTCGGAACGCCTCGACAGATTTATGGTTTCTTGTTATTGGTAGCATAGTTACACTTCCCTTTCTTCAGAGATTCTTGACTGGGGTGGATCGGATCATTGGCCGATCAAGCTGTCCACTAACCATATATCTGGCCCAAGGAAACCCCCTTTCAAGTTCCAGCTCATGTGGCTCAGAGAACCTTCCCTGCATGAGCTAATGGGGCAGTGGTGGCGGCATGGCGAACCCAACTATGGTACTGCCATGTTCTTGTTTGCTAAAAAACTATAGTATGTCAAAGGGAGGCTGAAGTATTAGAATCTTAATAGTTTGGGGAACCTCCACACTATGAGGAAGAAAGCACAGGATCAGCTGGATGGGATCACTAGGCAGATTAGAGACTCTAATTTGTCTGAGGAACTTCTTTTGGCTGAGTCCCTAGCGGTGAAAGACCTTAGTGAGTGGGAACTTAGAGAGGAGATTTTTTGGAAACAAAAGGTGCGGATCGACTGGCTCCAAGAAGGTGACAAGAATACTACCTTCTTCCACAAGTCTATCCAGGATAGGCGTAATAAAAGCTACTTAACATACTTGGTGGACCCAAATGGCTCTCGGTTGAGTACCTCTCAAGATATTTCTAGAGCAACGGTTCATCACTTCTCTAGCCTATTCGTTGAAGGGTAGCCTCCTTCCGTGTTAGCTGAAAATAATGTGTTGTCCTGCATTCCCTCTGTGGTGTCTCCAGTGTTGAATGAGTACCTTATGAGACCAATTGAGAGGGCTGAAGTGGAAGGGGTGGTCTTTAGTATGAAAAGAGGCAAAGCTCCTGGACCGGATGGCTTTCTAGTTGAGTTCTATCAGGACTTCTGGGATGTCATCAAGCAGGATCTCTTTGAAGTAATACAGGAATCCTTCACCAATAAAGATATGCTGAGGGCCTTGAATGCAACCTTCCTAGTCCTCATTTCGAAGAAAGAACAGGCGGATCAGCTGGAACACTTCAGGCCTATTGCACTGTGCAATGTAATTTACAAAATTATCACTAAGCTCTTAGCGGGGAGGCTCAAAAGTTGCCTCTCGCTAGTTATTTCAGAGGAGCAGGGAGGTTTTGTGGCTAGTAAGCAGATTTTGGATGAGGTGGTCATTGCTTTCGAGGCTATCCACTCTATGAGCACCTCTCAGGAATGGGCCATGTTCATAAAGTTGGATCTCACCAAGGCCTATGATAGGGTCAGCTGGCGATTCTTGGAAAGAATTATGAGGGCCTTTGGGTTTTGCCCTGCATGGATACAATGGGTGTTAAGTTGTGTTACCATGCCCTCCTTCTCTGTCCTAATTAATGGACAGCTAACTGAGCTGTTTGGGGCAACGAGGGGCCTTTGGCAAGGAGACCCATTATCCCCTTATCTTTTTATCATTTTGGCAGAAGGTTTAGGCTGCCTTATCAAATTCCAGGTGTCCCAAAACACTGTGCAAGGTTGGCAGTGGGGGGATGGCTTAACCACGTCCCATCTGTAGTTTGTTGATGATACTATTTTGGCTAGGAAAGCCTGCATACGTGAAGTAGCTGCCTTCAGGGATACCCTTGACATATATCTGGATGCTACAGGGCAGCAAATCAATGATCACAAGTCCTCTATCTATTTCTTTAACACTCCTGGACCGATACAGAGGAGAATAGTGGCCATTCTGAGATTTCAAATTCAGGTGCTTTTGGTTATATATTTGGGGATTCCCATAGTGGTGGGGCGGCAACCACAGCTTTTCTGGCAAAATGTTTTGGATAAGCTGAGGCAAAAGGTTAATCACTGGACTCACAGATGGCTCTCCACTACTGGCAGAGTTACTCTGTTGCAATCAGTGATCCAAGCTCTTCCAGTGTACTGCTGCTTGGTGCAGGCTGCCCTAATTTATTTTCTTAAGGAATTTGATGCCCTATCCCACCAATTCCTCTGGTTCCCGAATGCCTCTTCTGTGCTTTTCCTGCGTATTTCCTCATTCAAGATAACACTAACAACATCCTCTACTTTCAAAATATTTGATGCAGATGCAGCATTACTTACTGCCATTACTAAGCCATGCCAGCTTTCAGGCAAAGAACATAATATCAAAAGAGCTTTTATCTCATCATCAAACACTATATTCACTGAACTTAATTGATTCACAATACCATTGAAATCATTCAGATGAGTAGAAACAGATCCACCTTCATTCATATGCAAATTAAATAACTGCTTCATAAGATATACCTTATTGGACGCTGAGGGTTTTTCATACAAATTTGCTAACGTAGTCATCAACTCTATCGTAGACTTTGCCTGTGATAAATTGGATATCACAGTGGATGCTAGACTCAGTCTTATAGAACCCAGAGCCTTTCTGTCAAGAACTTCCCATTCTTCATCCTCCATGTCTTTGGGCTTCTTTCCAATACCTCCTAACGATAAGTAGAGATCTTTCTGATACAGATAGTCCTCTATCTGCATTCTCCAGTGTTGGTAATTTTTGCCATTGAACTTTTCCATTCTCAATTTACTTTCATCTGCCATTATTTGATTTTTGCAGGAAAGTTAGGGGATGAGGGTTGTACAGTAACTCTCACAGCAGAATCTTGGAAGGTGACCAAGGGTGCACTTGTTATGGCCAAAGGTAAGAGAGAAGGTACTCTCTATTTGTGTAATTGTGTTACTAACAAATCTCCTTCTGTATTATCTACTTCAGATGTGGATGCTAAATTGTGGCACTCAAGGCTTGGCCACATGAGTGAGAAAGGGATGTCAATTCTTAAGTCTAAAGGTATGCTTTCAGATTTAAAAGGCATAGATCTAGAGTTTTGTGAGCACTATGTATTTGGAAAATAGAAAAGGGTTAGTTTTCTCAAAACTGGGTCTACTAAGAAGAGGCACAAGTTGGAGCTTGTTCACACAGACGTGTGGGGACCAGCTCAGGTTGCTTCCATTGGAGGATCACAGTACTATGTATCTTTCATAGATGATGCTACAAGGAAGGTATGGATCTATTGTATTAGAAAGAAATCTGATGTATTTGATACTTTTAAAGTTTGGAAAGCTATGGTTGAGAATGAAACAGGTAAAAGATTAAAGTGCCTGAGATCAGACAATGGTGGTGAGTTCTGCAGTCATAAGTTCAGAGATTATTGTTACATGCATGGAATCCGTAGGCAAAGGATGGTTCCAAGGACACCTCAGCAGAATGGTATTGCTGAAAGGATGAACAGAATAATAATGGAGCGTGCAAGATGTATGAGATTGCATGCTGGTTTGCCCTTACAGTTCTGGGCACAAGCTGTTGACACTGCAGTGTACCTGATTAACAGAGGACCCTCTACAGCCCTGGATGGTGGTATTCTAGAAGAGGCATGGACAGGTAAAAAGGTTGATCTCTCATATCTCAAAGTTTTTGGTTGTGAAGCCTTTGTGCATATAGATAAGGAAAATAGGAAGAAGCTTGATGCTAAGTCTATGAGATGCACGTTTATTGGCTATGGCTCAGATGATTTTGGTTACAGATTGTGGAATCTAGAAACTAACAAGGTAATCAGGAGCCGTGATGTTGTTTTCAATGAAAGAGTGATGTATTGTGATCAGCTAAGGAAGTTGAATCAATCTGAGTAGAGCAATGGTGAATTGGATGAGGTAAAAGTCCAAGATGAGCTCGCGGGAAAAAGAAATAATCACTTACAGGAAAACACAGAGACCGACGTCGGTAGGTTAGGAACCGGCGTCGGCAGGACAGAGACCGACGTCGGCCGTACAGGTACCGAGGTTGGTCAGGAAGAACCGACATCGGCCAGTTACAGGTCTACAGATGACTGAGGTCGGTCACTGTCAGAGAATTTGGGTGGACAGCGTGTTGTGGACGAGTCTCAGACACCCATCAAGAGGTCAAAAAGGGTGAGTAAGCCTCCAATTAGATATTCTCCTTCTTTATTTTATTTATTGCTAACCGATGGTGGAGAACCAGAGAGTTTTGAAGAAGCAATACAGGTGGAGTCCAAGAGTGAGTGGGAGCGTGGCATGGTTGAGGAGTTGGAGTCCTTAAGAGAGAACCAAACATGGGATTTGGTTGAATTGCCAGCTGGTAAGAGAACACTTAAGAACAGATGGACCTACAGGTTGAAAGAAGGCGAGAATGGACAAATGAGATACAAGGCCAGATTGGTAGTAAAAGGATTTGCACAAAAGCCAGGTATTGACTTTGGTGAGATTTTTTCTCCTGTTGTTAAGCTTACTTCTATAAGGGTTGTATTGTCTTTGGTTGCTTTTGAGGATTTGCATCTTGAGCAGCTAGATGTTAAGACAGCGTTTCTTCATGGATATTTGGATGAGGAAATCTATATGGAACAGCCGGAAGGATTCGAGGTCAAGGGTAAGGAGAAGTTTGTGTGCAGGTTGAAGAAAAGCTTGTATGGCCTCAAACAAGCTCCTAGGCAATGGTACTTAAAATTTGATAGGTTTATGACTGAGCATGGCTACAGTAGGTGTCAATCAGACCATTGTGTGTATTTCAAGAGATTTGATAATGGTAGATATATTATTCTATTGTTGTATGTAGATGACATGCTGGTTGCAGGGTCTCACATGCAGGATATCTCAGAGAGTAAGGTAAAATTAGCTCAAACGTTTGCTATGAAGGATTTGGGAGCAGCAAATAAAATCCTTGGCATGAGCATTAAGAGAGACAGGAAAAATCACAGGTTGATATTGTCTCAAGAAGATTATGTGGACAAGGTGTTGAAATGGTTCAATATGCAGGATGCTAAACCGGTAAGCACACCTTTGGCTGGACATTTTAAGTTGAGTAAAGAACAATGTCCTAATTCATATGATGAGCTAGAGTACATGAGTAAGGTTCCATATTCTTCCGCAGTAGGGAGTTTGATGTATGCAATGGTGTGTACTAGATCGGATATTGCCCAAGCAGTGGGAGTTGTAAGTATATGGCCAATCCAGGTAAGGAACATTTAAAAGCAGTTCAGTGGATCCTTAGATATCTAAGAGGAACCAGCAGTAGGTACTTGTGCTATGGAGGTTCAGATACTTCTCTACATGGCTATGTAGATTCAGATATGGCAGGTGATTTGGATGGCAGGAGGAGCACTACAGGTTATGTATTTACTGTAGGTGGAACAGCGGTTAGTTGGATATCTAAGTTGCAGAAGGTTATTGCCTTGTCAACTACAGAAGTAGAGTATATTGCAGCCACAGAAGCTAGCAAGGAGATGATATGGATGACACGGTTCATGGATGAGCTTGGTAGAGAGCATGAGAGTTGCAGACTGTATAGTGACAGTCAGAGTGCAATCCATTTGGCTAAGAATTCAGCCTTTCATTCAAGAACAAAGCACATACAGCTAAGGTACCATTTCATACAACGGGTATTGGAAGATGGGGAGTTGAAGCTGGAGAAAATCCATACAGATAGGAATCCGGCGGATATGTTAACCAAGCCGGTTACAAAGGAGAAGTTGAACTTGCATTCAACTTCTATTGGTCTTCATGATTGAGTTGAAGATGGAGGAGGTAGAAGATGTTGTTGTACAGGTACTGGTGCAGCTGTTTATCTCCAAGTGGGAGATTGTTAGGGTGTGGAGCTTAAAAGCTTCACCAAGGAGCAGACTTATCAGGTTCGGGTCTACACAGACACCGGCATCGGTCAGGAGCGACCGACGTTGGTCACAGGCAGTTGCAGAGATGCCGACATCGGTAGAGGATCGGCCGATGGTGGTCACAGACAAGCAGCAGGAACCGACATCGGTTACCTGCGTGTCCAGAAAGCTATTTCTGAGGACAAAAGCGAGTGTTTACATGATAAGTTTGAGTTGGAGACTCAAGCTTGCGTCTCTATTATTAGCATTACTATTTTTAGAGCCCTTGTTTAAGTGGTTTAACTGTTTGTTGGAAGTACATGCTCAAGTCTCCTAATTCTATATGAAGAATTAGATCTTCCTAGCTTTGTAGTTGAATTGTAGAAGAATTCATTGTGTGTGAAGAACAGTACAGAATTAAATCAATCCGGGTCTGTTGGAATTGGTTGTTCTTGAGAGAGATAGCTCTTGAGGAATATAGATCTATTGAGAGATCTATACATCTAGGAGAGGTGTGGAAGAACGAAGTTTCTTCAATTGTATTCCTATTGTAAAGAGTTTGTTAATACAAGTTTTCAGGGTGTTTTCTTGTATCTCTTGTTCTTGCTATTATCATTCTAATTACTTGTCAATCTGATTTAATTCCACGTTTATTGCTGTCACAATTGTAATCTATTGTTGGTTTGATCCCACAACATCTTGGCTATTAAGTACTCTCTGGGGGTGGAGTCTTCAGTCATTATTCGGATGCCTCTTGAGAGGAGCGGTTTCATGATTTGGAGTACCCTCAAAGCTGGAGCTCATTTAATTAAATGTAGCCTATTCTGGATTTGTAAAACAGGGGAGCAGGCTCTCTTCTGGGAAGACTCGTGTGATGGGGCACCCCCAATCTTGTCCTCTCACCCGCACCTTCAGTCATTATGCGATGTGTTCCATGATGCTGGTTGGATTAATGTGGCACACTATAAGAAGGAGTATAGCATGGGGCTGGCTACTGAATTTAGATGGAAAAACTCTGTGGAATGGCCACCGAGTGGGTCCTTAGATAACAGGTCTGAGCTAGCTCAGTTATTAGCATCCAAGAACTATAATTCTCTTTTGGGTCAGGATGTGCTCGCTTGGGGGGGTGGGTCCTCTGGTTCCTACTCGGTCTCAGAGGGATACCAGCTCTTATCTAAGCAAGCTCATGGGGATGTCAATTTCCTTTGGGGGAAGAAGATTTGGAATTCCTTTACCTAGCCCAAATGTAACTTCTTCTTGTGGACGCTTGTGTATAATAGATGTCTCACATGGGACAATTTGTGCAAACACATATTTCAGGGTCCTTCCAAATGTGTGCTCTGCTACAAGGAGGTGGAAACAGGGGCACACTTGTTCTTTCAGTGTTCATTTGCCAAGTGTATTTGGCATAGATGGTGGAGCGCCTGGCGTAGGCCCTGCTGGCATGCATCCTCCTTAATTGACTTTTGGGATCGCCTTAGTGCTCCCAATTCCAAAGCGCAGGCCCTCCAAATTGCTTGGTATGCAGGTCCCACATTCATTCTGTGGAATGTATGGATAGAGAGGAACAGGCGTGTGTTTCGTGCTGATCTCAGGCATTGGGACTTGATATGGGAGACGGTTCGAATGTCTCTACAGGAAACACTCACCGCCAAATGAGTCCAGGTAGATGGGCTGGGCATGGATGAGCTCACAATCCTCACCAGCATTGCGGGTAAGCTATCGGGCGCAAATCCTTTCACCTCCCCTACGAATTCTGTTACTAGAAATAGACGGAGACACAATCCTGTTTGTAGAATTGGTTGATGGTCTCCTTCTTCTCCTGGCCTGTTGAAGGTTAATACCGATGGCTCCTCGAGAGGAAACCCAGGGGAAGCTGGAATTGGTGGTGCTAGGCGCGATAGTCTCAGAAACCTCCAATTTATTTTCTCTATCTATAAAGGCTGGCATTCGAATAACTATATGGAGGCACTGGCCATCCTTCAGGCATTGAAACAGTGTTGTCATCTGGGCTGGCAAAACATTATTTGTGAGTCAGACTCCCAGGTTGTGATTGATATGATAACTAATCGTAAGTTTGATAATGTTGAGTGGCGTCTGGTGGAGATCGAGCAACAGGTTCTTCAGTTAAGTTTTTCGTTGGATTCTATTAGTTTCAGGGATATTCCCTGTGAGTGGAACGGGGTTGCTGACTGTTTGGCCAAGTGGGCCTTAGAACAGGGACCCCAGTGGGAGATCGCTGATTATAATCTTCTGCCTTTGCACTTCTCCTAGAAGCTTAGTCTTCTGGTTGAGCAGGACAAGGTTGTGTAATGGTTTTGGTTTCGCCTGCTTTTGAATAAATTTTTACCCCGATTAGTTAAAAAAAAAATAGAGCTTATTTCCAACATGGAAGTTATACTAGTGTTATTATTACTTCTCTTATAAGTAATATTTATTAAATATGTAAATCAATTATATTTTGAAGCCATTAATAATACAATTGAGTTTGAAGCCTTATACCTTGGTCTTGAAAGAACTATTGAATTGAACATTAAATATTAAGAAGTTATGGGTGATTCTAAATTAGCTATTAAGCAAGTTATAAAATATAATAAGAATAATATTACAAGTTTTCATAAGTATATGTATAAAATTTGGTCACTAATAGAAAATTTTGAAGCATTTAATCTTTCATACATTCTTAGGGAATTTAATAAATGTATTGATAAACTTGTTATTTATACTTCTATTCCAACTTTAAGTGACATAGGAACCTTCTCCCAAATATAATTTTTCTGAGATTTTCATACCTAAGATATTTGATTTGAAAAATAATTTGTTTTTTATTGTGATGAACATATCGATAGTTTCATACAAGATAATTACTTTGACCATAATGATTATATTTTAAACTATAGTAAATATTTTTAACTTAGTGGTAATAAGTTACCTTCTTTTTTGGTAAGCCTTTGATCAATGTTTTCTCCTCTTAACTATCCTCAAATCTCTATAATTTAAAAACCTTCAAGAAGGATTATAGGAGAAAATATTCCCATTAATTTTTGAATTGATGAAGACCCCAAGTATGTTTATCTAGGCATTCAATGTATTGCCCAAGAAAATATACCTTTTACCAAGTTATTTAAATAATCCATTGATATTTTTTCTTCATCATATAAATATTTAAATGGATCTACTAGAATTCATCATGATATACCTATCAAACCGAATATAAAACCTTGTAGAAGTAATTCATTTTTTAGAAAATACTATCAATAATGAGCTTGATAAAATAAGGGATGATGGTGTCATTTGTCTAGTTAGATATTTTAATTAGGTAGCTAATATTGTCTCATTATATAACAATAATGGTTATTTTTATCTATGAGTTGTTTAAAAGATATGAATCATGCTAGTATTAAAGATATTTTATTTACCACACAGATCAAATTTTATATCAAGTTATTGGTTGTAAAATGATGTCATTATTAGATGGATTTTATTAGTTATAATTATTTTTTTGTTTATTTATAAGATAGGTATAAAACCATGTTTACTACATGTAGAGACACTTTTATTTTTAATAGAATATATTTTAGACTAATAAATGTAGGTGTCACTTTTTAAAGGATAATGTACATAGCTTTTGACTATGTGATTGGTATTATTATTCACGTCTACCTAGAATATATTATTGTGCATTCTAATAAAAGAAAGAAACGCCTAAATCACTTATGTAAAATCTTTATTAGGTGTAGGAAATATGTCATATCTTAAAATCCAAAGAATTTAATTATTGTTGTAGTTGAAAATAGACTCTTAGGTGACATAAAAGCTAAAGATGAAATTCATATAGACCCTATTCATATCAAAGTCATTAACAAATTGTCTTCCTCTAAAGATCAATCAGGGCCAAGGTCTTTCTTTGATAAAATTAATTTTGTATAAAAAATTTGTTTTGATTTTGTTGATAAAGCTAATCCATTACATATTTTACTTTTAAAAAATAAAATTACTTGTGGGATGTAGGATTAGATACAAATTTTAACGAAATAAAAAATATAATAAGTACACATGTACTTCAAAAATCAAACATGAATAATATGTTCATTTAATACATTAATTTAATCGATAAGTCTATAGAAATTATCATAATTTAATATGTCATAGTCATGATGAAAAAACCATTGGATACATGAGTAAAGTGTTCAAAAATGTTGATAAGCATCCATTAATTAAAAAGTTTGTTCTTTCATTCATTTCAATATTAAGTAGATTTAAATATTTTTACAATAAATAAAGTGATCATACATTTAAACATATATATTTTATCTTAATTATTAAAGTAACTCGCAATCAATGATAGGCTAACTAAATAGATTTTTTTAAATATAAGAATATGACCTTAAATTTGAAATTCTTTGAACAATCAAAGGTAATGACTCGATTAAACATCTTGTTTAAAACACAACCTATGATGTTAATGTTTTAATTCTCATTGTTGATAATAGTTTGAATAATAAACCACAATTTATTTTATTGATCATAATTTTTTGTCAGAGCTACGAATTGGTCTAGGACACATAAAAGGGATTAGATCTCCATAAGATTACAAAATCCACAACCAATAGGTCTTAAATATCATATATGGCTACAACCAGCCTCATGATTACTAGATCTAAGGCTAGCATGTCTCAAATACACTGTATACTGCCATAACCAACTCACATGCCCAATGATATTTTAATTTAGGTGGGATTGGAAATAATAAAGTCTTTTTACCAACTCACCCCCATCTCATCAGCCACTAAACCACATTTTAACACTATAAAAGTTGATATTATTTAGAAGTTTATAATTGGACTTGAAATACAAAAATGAGATTGTTTACTTTCATAAGTTTATTGGTATCATGATCTCATTTAATACTTTCAAAACTAAATTTTCTTTGACTCATTAGATAAATGTTAAACAATAACTTTTAGGTTAAAAGCCTTAAAGCTTGTTTTACTTGAATTATTTTATTTTATAAAATAGAGATATAGCTTTATTACATTGTTTAATATGTGATCAAACTCAAAAAAAATTTAGAAGCTATCATGAAGGTAATTGTGGCATAAATTTATTTGTAAAACTAATATGATATAAATTTTTACATATTGGTTATTATTATCCAACTCTCTTCAAATACATTTTTTATTTAGTCAAATTATTTATGCTTTGTTAATTATTTGTGAGAAGGGATACTCTACCTAAAATTCATTGGAATATAATTATTCATGAGAAACCATTTACTAAATAGAGCATAAACTTTATCTTTGATATACATCCTTTATCTTCATTTGGTCATATATATGAATACTTTTTAGAGCTATAATTTTAGGTCATTTCATAAAATAGTTGTTTATGGTCAATAAATATATATATATATATATATATATATATATATATATATATATATATATATATATTTATATTTATTGATTGACCATAAACAACTATTTTATGAAATGACCTAAAATTATAGCTCTCAAAAATATTCACTTCATAAATCATTTTTATCTCTAAAAATAAGATATTTTCACATATTAAAGTCCCTTTAAAAATAATTTTAGATAATGGTTCTTAATTTACTTCAAATGAATACTTACATTTTTTAAGACATAATTCTATTATTTCAAAATATTATCTTATGATTTCAATTATGATAAATATTAACTTCAAGAGAATTGATAAATTGAATTGACAAAAAAAAATGATTTTAATTATGAATAAAATAATATGCAAAAATAAAATAAATTATTTGAAGTTTTGTGAGCTAATTATATGACATTAAAAGTTGCAACTAGTTATTCACCATTTATGCTTTCTTTTGGTTTTAAAGTAACTATGGTAATTGAATTACAAATTAATTTCGAAATAAATTCTCTCTAATAAATTTCTAAAAATAATAGTACAAAAAAAAAAATATTAAATGACCTCTTAACATTAGATGAAGTAAAAACTACTACAATGCAAAAACTTGAAAAGGTTAAAAATTCTTTGATAAGAAAGTGCCTAAGAAAACATTCAAGATTGGTGATTTAGTAATATACTAGGATAAATCTCATGAAGAGCTTGAAAAATATCATAAATTTAACTCTTTATGATTTAGACCATACAAAATAATTTTTTTTAGAAGAAATACTTTTGATCTATAAGATCAAAATGGTAATTGATTGCATCATACAATTAATGATCATCATTTAAAGTCTCTATATCATTGATTTGTTTTTTTTTCAATTTTGGTTTTTTTTATTTCTTCTTTTTTCATTCTTTTTCTTGTGTTTTTTTTTATGTATTCATTTTTTTATTTGTTAAAAATTTTAATATCTCAACTACAATTATGAAGTATTATCCATGCAAGCCAAGTTCGATAATCTTGTATATGATTATAGGTATTTATTTTCTATCAATGTTTGAATATTTATTTTTATTTATATTAATAAGATTAAAATTAAGTAACATTAAAAATATTTTTATTTAAAGCATCACTTACTTTTAGATTTTATGTTCTAATCTACCATAATAATGTTTATCCATCCCAAACTACTTAATCATTTATTCACAATCTTCTTGCCACACTAGCTAAACAAACCATCCCTTATTACAAAACATATTCAAGGATTTCACACTTAGCTACTTAAGAAATGATTTACTTGAATTGCACTCCTAAGTTTTCAAAAATTTCAAATTTTATTGTATACCAATCTCATATGTAAAATTGGCCACCAAGACTGTTAGTGTTATCATGAATTTTATACCATAGTTAAAAAATGTAAATAATTAAAACATGTATTATACCCAATTCAAAATATTAGATATGATAAAGGGAAATTTATTTTATAACACTTGTTTGTCATTGTACTTATTATATTATGCATTGATTATTATTCTTGATTATTTTTGACATAATTATTAGTTGTTAATATTTGATCAAAAGTATAAAAAGTAGTGAGTTGATTTCATTCAATACATTATTATTTAGATTGTATTCTCTACTTCTTTAAACAGTGAAAGTGAGCATACTTATGTAAAGTTGCATCTAGTAAGATATCCAATCAATTTTTTGATAATAATGACCATTTTTTTTTATGAATTTGCAATTTTAGTCTTCTCAGACAAGTTTTTCATATTCATAACAATTTTCTAACCTTGAATCATTTCAATTTTGACACTTCATTGCATCGTATTTTCCTTCAATGCATGGCTTGAACATAAGTTCTTCAAGTTTTTCATGGTTTCTAATGGATTTAATATTCATTAAAGCCCTAAGTAATTAATTTCCTAAACCTTAATAACCTAAACTTATCCTAAATTCTTAAGGACCTATATAAGGCTATGACCTATGTGGTTCAATCATGTTGATTATATTTATCCACTATAATAACGTTGGCATATTTATATTGGTGTTTATATTCAAGTTAAATATGTTCATATTGGCATATTGATTTGACCAAGATAATTGGCATCAACTAAGGTTATTAATTTGTCAATATATTTATTTCAAGGATATTCGAATCTATCTCAAGAGACTTTGAATGCATATGGTTCTTATCACATTCTTGTCACATTAATGGTTTAGATTTCATTTTATTATGCATTTAAGTCTCAAAGGATTGTTGTTAATCTTGATGAAATATTCAGTTATGACATTGTAATGTTTTGAATTGGAAATGTATTTAGTTAGTGGTAGAAGGTTTTGACATAATAAATAGCAAGATAAATTTGACAACAATTTTGGTGATAGTTAATGTCTATAGCAATAGATTTGATAATATTGTTAAAATTTTTAAAGCAATTGATTGAGACTATTAATTGAGTTTTTAATTAAAAAATGTGGTCACCACTATTTTCACACAGCGTGTACATGTTAAACATTGAATGAGCCACTTGGTTCCTAAGATCACATTTAATGAAACTTTAGAAATAGAGTGTAAGTACTTGGTATCATTCTCATTTAATCATTTGGTATTTGGAAAACATCTCTATGGAAGCCAAATGTTGATATTTATTATTTTCAAAACTTTTTGACTTGTTTTGAGTTACGTATTTTTGTTTCAAACATATCGTATAATTATAATAACATTCATGGATATTTGTAGGTTAGTGGATAATTTTCTTGGCAATTTTTATGATTTTTATTGAGGTTTTAAATACATTTTGCACTCATATAATTGTAATAACATTCATGGATATTTGTAGGTTAGTGGATAATTTTCTTGTAAATTTTTATGATTTTTATTGAGATTTTAAATACATTTTGCACTCAAAAATTCTAAAAACTAAAAAATTCTAGGTATGAGCTCATTTTTTGCACTATTTTTTTTTGGATTTTAGTTTCATGTTGTGAATTTTGAAATGAAATTGTAAATTTTAAGTGATAGAGTTTCAGATGCAATTTGGGCAGTTTTAAATTTTGAATTTCTAAATAAAAACATAGTCGTTATCTTTTAGTTGATATAAGATTTTTTACATGCAATTTGAGTATTTTTTAAATGATAAAATTTTGAGTGAAGATAGTAGTTTTAAGATGTTTCAAATATAATATAGTTTTATTTTTTAATAGATATAAGTAACTATGTTTTGTTGCATGTAATTTATCCATTTGTCAAACATTATAAATTTGAACAGAATATGGGTATTTTTTTTTCAATTCATAGATATATTTGAAGCCATAATATTTACATGTAGTTATCTTTTTCACATGATGTTAAGTTTAATCTTTGTCATTTGCTCCCTTGTCTTTTGAGTTTAAAATTTGAGATTTTTTTAGAAAATTTATGTATGCATGTTGAAACCTGTATATAATATTTGTTCTTATTTTGATATATTTTTAAATTACGAGTGTTATGATTAAATTCCCATGGTCTAGAAAGGTTTTATTTGATTTTATTAATGCTTTTTAAAGTTTTAAAATAGAATAAATTGATGAGTATGCATTCAAAGCTTGGTCTACATGAAGAATACATAGTTATATTTGTCTGCATGTAAATATTTTGCAGTTCAAACCGTACATGTATTTTCAATTTTCTTGAGATTTTGTAGCCAAAATAATTTTGAAATTATTTTTTGTATTTAAGGCTCATTTAATATAGATAAAATACACATAAATGTATTTGCACACATTCATAAATAATCATTTTAAAATCATTGCAAGAATATTTAGGCTCATGTATTTGTTTTTTGGTGCAACTGTCACACTTGTAGTTTTGGTTATTCTCAATTGGTTTGCAATTAGATAGTTAATATTATTTTATATTCAAATTCCGAATACATAGACATGTTTTACTACATACAAACATGATATGTTTTAAATCCTACATGCACATTTAAGTTCTTGTTCTTAGAAGAAGTTGACGTTATATTATGATATATTCTTATTTAAATATTAGAAAGAGATTTTTGGTTGTTTTTTTTCATTCTAGATGTAAATATAAGCATAGTGAGAAAGAGTTTCTAGTTTGTTTCAAGTTTTTTTCATTTATAAATTTGTAAAAGGGAGAAAGATTATTGATAAAGTAGATATAATTTAATGAACAATTTTATATGCAACTTTTTTCAGATGGTTTTGATAAACTTGAATAATATTTTCAAATTCAGTTTCATATTTTTCTTGGATAGAAATCTTTATGAAAATAATAGTAGTTTCATTTGTTCACTTCATAATACTTTATTTTTGCTCAAAAATTGATTCAAATGGTTAATATTTTGATACATGGGTTTTAATTATATAATTTTTTAGGTTGTTATATTTTTGAAATATGTCATCTCAAACTTGGAATTTTGACTTGTGAGTTTTATACAGGTTGATATTTTGATACATGGGCTTTAATTATAGTTTTTTAGGTTGTTATATTTTTGAAAAATGTCATTTCAAACTCATGATTTTATACAACATTTTCATACATAAATTATTATATTTTATGTTTAAAGACTATTTTTGAATTACATAAATGTCACAGTATATGTTAAAATATATTTCAAAAATTTTTAATTTTAAAATCTCAAAATAGTTGATAAATGAAAAGAATTTCATGTTGACTAAATAGTGAAATGTTTTACAAGTAGATTTTGAATGTTAAGTTTTTGTTTAGATTACAAAGTTCAATATTATTTGATTATGGATATTTATTTTGATTATTTATTATTTTTTGGTAATAATGTAATAGTTTAGAGATCAAAGTAAATAGTTTGTAGATATTATTTTGAACAACATGATATACATAAAATAGAATTAATGTTTGAAGCTAGTATGTGTTATGTTGATTAATTGAATTTCATCTTACATATTTCTCTTTGAGATAGATAATATGTTTTGAAAGATTAAAAAAATCACATAATGGTTGTTTTATTTTAGTTGAAATGTTGATTGTTTGGAATGTTGAAATGTTTGGATAACCTTTTCTTTTAGCAATATTTTCATAGTTCGCAGTGATGTTTGATATAAGAACAAACTTAATTATGTTGTCTTATTACTTTTTGCTCTCTTCATTTTAGAGACATAATGTCAAGTTAGAGTATATACTCTTGGAGTTCTAATAGAAATAATGTTTTGGGAAGATATCAATAAAATGAAATTATGTCACCTATTTGAGATGATTATCGAAGAGCCTCTAAGATTTTTACACGTGATTTCAGTCATAGCACTCGTGTTTTCATTCATTTTAATGTTAGTATTTTTTTATTTTTAGATATTTTGAATACTTCACCTTATAACTCTTTATCATCTTATGGTACTCGTGATTGGTGACCTTTTCATAGAGGTAGTTGGAGCTATCATTCTCATAAACATAGTTCTCTAAATAATTCAACTCATCATATAAAACTTATAAATAATGTGATAACTCTATCTATTCATCCTAAGCCTAAAAATAATTTATTATTGACTCTTAAAGTTTCAAAGCTTGTCATTGATTTATATAATGTTGATTCATTGAGTTGTAAATGTGCTAGTGTCCCTTCATCCCCACCTATGGTAACTCATATTATGAAGAAAATTGAGTTAGGAGTGGATGATGAATATGAAGGCATTATTAAGATTGATATGTCCACCACATCTCTTGAATACACTAAGTATCAAACTGAACAAAAGGCACCTTTTATTGCGTTGGTTTATGATGAGAATTAAATTGTTTACTATTTTATTTTTTTATTGATATTTTAAATATTTTTAGAATTTGATGTTTATTTTTAGTTAATTTGAACTACTTTGTAGCATGTTTTTTTTTTTTTTTTTTTACACTCAATAGGTTATTGTAGTTAAACTTTATAATGATTTTTCCATTATGATATTGTGATAATTATCAGTTATAGTTTATTTTTATACATAGTTTACTATTTTTTAGTTTAACTTCAAATTATATTTGGTGAATTATTTTAGTAAATTCATTTCAATTAGTTGTTTTGAATAATGCTAAGTTGTTTTGTTATGTTTTATCATTTTTAAGAATAAGTTTCATAGATTAAAAATAGAATTTAAGGATTTATTACTTAGAATTAGTCATTTATAATTGACCGATTCAGATGAAAACTTATATTGATGATCCATAAATTTATTAAAAGTGGATCCCCACCCCATTAGAGAAATATTATTTTTTATCTATTAAGTTAATTAAAATTTTGAGTTATAATAAATTCACCTTATGAACATATTATTTAAAAACCTAACATAAAGTAGGTAAATTTTAATAAAGTAACTTAAATTTATTTTAAATTAACTAAAAATTAGTTATAACTTAAAATACAACTAACTTCTAAAGTGAAGGCTTTAAAAAGACTTAAAGGACATCATTCTATGAACATATTATTTAAAAACCTAATATAAAGTAGATAAATTTTAATAAAGTAACTTAGCTTTATTTTAAATTAGCTAAAAGTTAGTTATAACTTAAAATACAACTAACTTTTAAAGTGAAGGTTTTAAAAAGACTTAAAACACATAATTCAAAGTAAATGATGAACTCGTACATGAATTTCAAATAACACATTCTTTGATGATGAATTGTCTTGCTTGGTATAGTTAAAATAATAAATTCATATGTATGGATCATATTTTTTATTCATCTAAATAATGAAGGGTACTTTGTACATTGTATGACAAAGTATTGTTTTTTTTTTATTTATAACTTTCTTCTCAAAATTATTGTAAATTAGTTATGATATTCATAATTTCTCAATAAAACTTATATATTTTTTAATCTGAGTTAAAAAAAAAATTATATACCTATACTTTCAATCATTTTAGTTAATAATTACTTCTATTTTTTAATATTCTTTTTAGTTTAGTTATCTGACTCCAAATAAGTTCTTTTTTCTAATATCACTTCATTACTTTATTTGCATCACTTATATATTAGTAATGGATTTTTTTTTTTTAATGTAGTTTTAAAAAAAAAGATTGGTATTTGTTGTTTTCTTTCTTATTTACTTATTCATTGTCTTGTTTTGTGTCATTATTTTTTTTTTTTCATGTTATTTGAGCGGAGTAACAAGGAAGCAATATAAAAATATTATTTATACAGAGAGATTTATTCATCATAGATAGGTCATTGGAGTATTTAATGCCTTAAGAGATTACCTCTTTACTAGGTTCTCTCTATCACATAATATTAATCACATCTAATAATTCAAAAAATATCAAAATTTGAGAAAAACATCTACAACTAAAATAGTTTCCACTGAAACTTAGTATGGAAGCATAATGAGATCCATAACTATGTTAAGACTAATATAAGAACTATATTAAAGTCATAACTTGCAAATGATTTCATAGGAAGTTATTATACATTGCATAAATTAATGAGGGAGTATCAATATAAAAAATTGTATACTCATACACTCTAACCCATGTAATCCTTTGTAGTGTTCCTAACAAAGCTATTAACATCTTACAACCTTACTTGAGTGCATGTACAAGACATAAATAGTTTACACATTGGTTAAAAACTAACTATCATCTGGCTACAAATTTCAAGAGTCAAATAGAAGTATCTTATACAACAGAATATAAAATAATCAATTTTAGTAGTAGAATCATCATACTAAGCTTATTTTTAAGATTTAACAAATAATGTGAAATCAACAAACAAGAATTTTAAGACTATTTATAAAAGCAACACAGTGAAAAGCTTATAAAAATTTTTAACACTTTAATAAGAAATGATCTAATTATATTTGTCACCACAATGCTTCCCACTTAGGTTACTTGGAAAAACCTTAAAGTAGGGTCATTTCACTATAATTTAGTGACCTTAGAATGAAATATTTTATAAATTAGCATATGTTTATATGTGCATTTTAAAGCTTAATATATCTTATTTAGTTTTACTATGATGGAAAACACCACATAAGTGGTCATCTTATCACTTGTATGATCAAAACAATTTCATACACATTACAACCTAAACATCCATAAGCCTTCGCATAGAGATTATATCCCTATAACCACTCTTACTTGTCACTTGGTTAAATGTACTTAAAACATTAATGAATTATATGCTTATGAAATGAAATTCATTTTTTTTAGTGTTTCAATAACCATGCTTAAGTTATGTATGAGAGCATCTTCTGAAATTTACTACATCCATCATTGTATTTGGTTTAGTTATCAATTGGATCACCGATAACTTAACTAAATACTTAGACCATACTTATTTACTTTAGTATATAAATTGCATCTACACCTGGTGTAATAATTATTTATTTTTTAATTTCACATCAAATCAATTCATATTACATAACTAAACATTGTGTTCTCCACATTCACTTATACATATTAAATGTTTGTCTAAGATATAACATTATTAACTTATTACCATTTTTATGTTCTCTAAAGAATCACATCTTTAAAAAAAATTGTCTTAGAAGAATAAAACCAAATGCTTAATTTATTTAATGGTTATCAAACATAACACCAATGTTTGCATAATGTATATCAAAAGAGATTATCATTTGAATTGAGTTTAATATATTTTACCATTCCAAATATAATAATTTAACGATGAAGTATAACATTTAGATTCAATAAAATAATCCTTTAATAGACTTGTATTTGTTCATATTTATGTATTAGTTTTAATAACATGTTATTCTAACATTAATATTAAGGTTCACAGTAACTAATGATTCCAAGTTAATAACTATAAATACTTTAATCCTCAAAATTAGTGAAGTAATTTAAACCATATGCATACGAAAACCTTCTCATCTTTAATAAAAGAATTTAGTTGGCACAAGACAACTTCTTGCCTAGTATTCATTGATGTTTCTGTACCCTTTTCAAAACAATTTGAAACAATAATGGAAACATTTACACGCATTCCTATAACATCTTAAATCATCATAATAAAAAATTTCTATAAATAGTTTAATACACAAGTATAATCTTGTATGTTTATAACTTTACCAAGAATTACCTATAATTATAATGTTAAGTCCAAAAATAATTAACAAATGTTTTATAATAACTCGATAGTGTTATCAAGCTAACACACTTTGATAATCATTATTTTATATGATTAGTAAGGGTCTTTTAAAACATAAATCTATTTATATTTTTGATAAAGAACCACTATCTTATAACCAATAACACAACAAAAACTTACTACTTTTGCTTCACATCATAAAAGGGTAAATCAAAAACTTACAGGTATATTTAATATTCAAACAAGTGTCATGTTATCAATATAAGATGTTACATAAGAAGATAGCATTACCATATAACAATTTCAATAATATATCTAACTAAAATTCATCACATATTAAGTGATATAAACACAATAATCCCATAAGAATATAAATATAAAAGATGTACAAATAACAACTAAGTTATAAATTAACTTAATAATGAACAAAATCAAATAATTATTTATATAGGAAATATAAAAAATACACTAAAATAATAAATTTCATAAACAACTACGTTATCTCCAATCGAGATAAAATAAGCAAATGAATAAAAATTAGTAAATACAAATCAATCCCCAACAAGTGTTTCATCAAATGATCTCAATAGAAGATAAAACCTATTGAAATCTAATGT
Organism: Torreya grandis; assembly: GCA_037957365.1. Classification (NCBI taxonomy): domain Eukaryota; kingdom Viridiplantae; phylum Streptophyta; class Pinopsida; order Cupressales; family Taxaceae; genus Torreya; species Torreya grandis. Next base: position 4,177,251 of record JARHVA010000501.1, on the reverse strand, counting down.
ATAAAACACTCTTCTGCATTGTATGATGAACCAACACCCACACTTCCAGTCCCAATGAGCCCAACCATAAGTGGCCCTAGACTTCCCATCCATCATTTGGATGCAGCTTTGGATAATAAGATAAGTAAAATAAAGAATGAGAACAATAACAAAATTGAGCTTCATTTAACAACACTCAAATATAAAAATAATACAAAGTAAGATAGTTATTGTTAAAAATAAAAACACCCACATTTATCTAAAAAATTATAGCTCTATGTTAAGCTTATTCATGTTGACCTTCACAGGTTTAACCAAGTGGTTACACCTACAAACATCACTTTATAAAAGCATATTGTATAATGTAAAGCATTTTACATAAAATCAAGTATCTTGATTTTAGTAGTTCAACTCAATAAGAATGAGTTTAAGACCAATAAAAACATATCTACAATGAAAACTATAGATTTTAGGAGATGATCTCAAAATGGAAACTTACAAATTTTGTAGAAAGAATAATCAAAATTTTCTACAAGCATCTAGCATACTAACACCAAAACCATTATAAATCTAATAATACTCCATTCAAAATTTTAAAATGAATTTTAAGGTGAAAACTAAAATATATAGGTTTCAAAGTCAACTAACTAGGTGACCAAAAACCTTCATACTTGGATTCCATAATTTTCAGCAATGCAATGATTAAAACATCATTAAAAACACAATTTTTTGAAATTGATTTGTCCCATGATTAAGTCAACAAAGCTGACTGTACATTATTAAGATTCTAAAATATCCCAAAAGATTAAAATCTATAATACTTGAGTACAACCAAATAGATCTAGGTAATGATTAAGTCAAAAACAAAGACCATCAACACCATGCATACCTTTAATATGAAACCAAAATGAACTAACTCACCAATAGTTATCAAATCATAAGGCAAGTTATATGAGTTCAAATAAAACTTCATGATTTTACAAACACAATAAAAGAAAAATAGCATATAATCTAATATTCTTTATTCAAAAACAACTCAAAATTTTAAAAAATTCACTTACTTGAAACCCCAAAATAAAATGCAATCATTTTCACTACCTTTTTGCTTGCACACGGCAAAACTTCCATTTTTCCCTTTTTTTTTTAATTTTCTAGCTAGGTTGCCTCCAAGAATACCAAATTTCCCACAATAAACTTTCCACAAAAATATCCCATATGGCCGATAACAGATCCACATCACATTTACAATCCTCTAAGAAAAATTCCATGGTATAATGGCTAGAAATTTCCCACAACCCTCCATGATGTCCATTGAGATAATTTTGGAAAATTTTCCCCTAATAAGGTTTTCAAAAATAATGAGTTGTAAAAATATAACCCCAGTGAACCAAATGCTTAAATAATTTTCTTGACCTACTTCCCTCGAGGTTCGATCTATGCCATTGACTATATTCCAATGTCATATCCAAAAATCAAAACAAATACAAGTCCCATGGTTGTTTGAGGTTCTTTTTGAATTAAAAGGTCTATTCAAGTCTCCACTAAGACTAAGTCAATAACAACATTCCACTAATAACTTAACTAATTCCCGAAACATTCAAATAACATAATCAATGCTGTGAAAGACCAAGTCAATAAGCAAGCATCTGACATATGTCAATGGCTAGCAATAAAGACCTGACCCCCCCCCCCCAAATGGTATAAAATAATCAAGTATCATTAATGAAACCAAAGCAGTCAACATGAATTTAAAATTTTCATAGCAAGTGGCAATTCAAGATGGAAAAAAAATGACCAAAAGAATTCATAACAAGACAACAAGCGATAAAAGTAATAAGTCATTTACAAGTGAATAAATGATCACAATGAACCAAATAATGAAATAGAAGATTATAATTATTTTTAAATCTCATAAATTTATTTCTCATTCATACACCATGTCCCATCTATCAAGATATGTAAATAGCCTAGCTCATGATTACTTGTCCTTGTGGTCACCAAATAGAACACTAGTAGTATCTAGACATGATAAAACTAATAAATGTATTGAGTAATTAGAATTAATTTAAATGAAAATAATTATGAGAAGTATTTAATAATCCCATTCTAATATAGAAAGTCCACAACATTTAACAAAATTAATATCTTAACAGTGTCATAACAAGATCAACATATCAATAGTTTATATAGCTGAATCACATAATAGCAGTATTAAAACTAGCATGCTAAGTAAAAAAAATAGAGAAGCTACTAAACCTCATAATGAAAATTCCACATACAAAATAGGGTCATGGCATCCCTCTAACCTTAAAAAGGATCCAAAGTGGTGACTAAAATATCCAAGGATAGTGTTGCCTAAAAATAATTTCATCTTCCTAAGTAACACTTTTCTTAGATAAAGGGTTCCATTGGACTAAAACTTAATAAATTTCTTGATTTTGTAGTATAATGTTGTGATGGTCTAGTATCTTCAATGGTTATAACTACATCATTTCTCCTTCCAAAATTTGCATATGGGTCCAATCCAAAACATGAAAAGGATCAGGAATATACTTTCTTAGTAAAGCAATGTGAAAAAGGTCATGAATCCTAGATAGAGAAGGATGAAGGGCTAGTTGATAGGAAACAAGACTGATTTTCTCCAAAATTTAAAAGGGTTTAATGAATTAGGGAGTCAACTTGGAAGATTTTCCAAAATGTATTAAACTTTTATGTGGTCTAACATGCAAAAAAACTTTATCACCCACTTCAAATTCTCATGGTAGCCTCTTTAAATCTGCATAACTTTTCTATCTATCAGAAGCAATTTTCAAATTTTGCCTTATTATTTTCATGTGTCTATCATATTTCTTCAAAACATCAAGACTAATAATACTTTTATTTTCTAAACTTTCTCAACCAAGTGGAGTCATAGATTTGTGTCCATATAAAGCTTTGAATGGAGCCATTTTAATCATGAAATGATATATGTTGTTGTAACAAAATTCAACTAACTATAAATAATCTTGTTATTTACCTTGTTGATCCATCACATAAATCCTTAACATGTCTTCCATAATTTAATTAAGTGTTTCTATTTGACCATCTATTTTTGGGTGGGAAGAACTAAAATTCAACCTTGTTTCAAAAGCTATAGTCAATGTTTTCCAAAATCTTGAGGTAAAATATTTATCTCTATCAAAGATAATGACTTTTAGTATGCCATGTAGTTGTATTATTTGTTTCACAAATTATTCAACAAACATAGATGCATCATCAATTAGGTTTCTAACAATGAAATATCTAGCTTTGGTAAATTTATCTATTGCAACCAGAATAGTATCATGTTTGCTTCATGACTTTCACAAAATAACTATGAAATCAAGAGAAATAAAAACCCACTTACCTCATGGAACATCATGAGGCTATAATATTCCTCTTAGATGGTAATGTTCATCTTTTATATGTTGGCATTCCAAGTATGTAGCTATAAAGTCAACAACTTCATATTTCAAACCAAGCCAATAGTATAGTCTTTTCAACTCATATGTCATCTTCATGACACCTAGATAAGTAAAGTGAGGTGTTGTATGGACCTTCTTTAGGAGAATAATATATAAATCACCTACTCTGGGCACATAAATTCTATTTTTATGCCTAACTAAGCTATCAAAATCAACATAAAAATCAGAAAAAAAAAAAAAAAAGCATAGGCTTGTCAACCAAACCCACACTTACCTCATGGAAAAATTTATCAGAATGTTGTTATTCTAAAATTTAGTTCTAAAATTATTATGCAAAATAGACAAGGCAATGAGATACGTGTGTCAGTTAAGGGCATCAACAACACGAATCTTCTTAGCTTTTGCATATGTAATATCCATATCAAATTGCTCAAAAATTCTAGCCATCTATGTTGGCATACATACGGATCATCTTAGGAAAACAAGTATTCTAGGTTTCAAAGATCATATTTGACCTTAAAATATTTTCCCAACATAAAATGTTTCTATTGCTTAAGTGCATGTATAATGACAGCAAGTTCAAGGTCATGAGTAGTATAGTTTTTATCATGTTCCTTAAGTTTTTATGACTCATAAACCACCACTTTACTATCCTATGTCAACACACCATCAAATCCTTATTTGGATGAATCATCCCATATCTCATAATTACCATTTAGTTTCAATACAATAATTATAGGTGTTATTGTTATCAAATCTTTAAGCTTTTGGAGAAAAAAAATTACATTCAAAAGTTCAAATTAACTTCTTACCCTTACACTACAAGAATGTTATTGGATTTGAAAATTTGGAAAAAAAAGTATACAAATATCTTATAATATCCATCTAATACCATAAAATTATGTACTTCATGTACATTTTTAAGAGTATGCCATTCTTGGATAGCCTTAATCTTGGCTACATCCACAACAATGCCATCCTTAGAAATTATGTGACCCTAAATAATGAATTTTAGATTGATAAAAATAAAATTTAGAGATATTACTATAAATTGTATGCTCACTTAACTTTTACAGATCTAAATGAAAGTAGATGGGTGAATTGCCTATAAAATGGTAGATCTAAGAAGTAATAGACTTCTTTGGAGGCTATCAATCCACTCTTTAAACAAATTAAGTTTTTGAAAAAAGAAATAGATGCTTGCATGTAGTAATAGAAAGTACTAAAATCAATGAAAGAGATGCTTTTAAATAGAAATGAATGTTTTTACCAAAATAAAAATATTTTTTTAAAAACTAATGATAATATGTTCAAACCTAATTCATAAAATAGTTTAAACCTTTGTGGTGTGACAGAAACCTAAAAACTAGAATTTGGGTGAAGGTTGATAGGTGGAAATAGCTTTTTTTTATTTGGAAAATAAATCACACAGTGACTAATGTCAGTCACTATGAAATCGATGTCAGTCAAGTGATGATTAATGTTGATCAAAGGTGATCGATGTCAATTCTTTATTGGTTCTAGTTTGGGGAAAATGGTTATTGGGTGAGTTATAGGGGGCTTTATAGGTTGTTTCTAGATTGGATGTTGGTCATGAGGTTATAATAAATTCTTAGAAGTATCAAACTTAGGATTTGGATAGTTAGGTGATTGGGAATGGTTTGTGGGTGCTTTGGTGGGAAATGGAGTGTTTGGATTTGTAGAACTCCATCATAAAGGGGAATATGGGAGAGATGGAAAATAGGTATAAGTAATAAAACCACTAAAACTAATAACTAAACTTGATATAAGTATATATATACTTAGCTTTAGATTTTTTTGGCCTAGAGAAGTCCTGAGGTTAGGTGTAAACTATTTGGGATCCTAGAGCAATGTGGATAAACTAATAGTTCTTGAGCTCTTCATGATGATTTATTGGGTCAATTTGATGTCTCTGTTTTAGTTTGTTGGTTCACCTCAAAGCTTGGATTCACTTGAGATTTAATATTCTTGTACAAAAAGATGTTTTAACCTCTTGAGGTAGGGTCTTTGGGCTAAATTAGGCAACTAATGTCAATCTTGGTTAACCAGTGTCAATTGAGGGGTGACTGACATCGATCAGGGAGAATAAGTCCAAACTTGCTAAATTTAGCTATTTTCACTTAAGTTTGGTTGTTAAGACCCATAAAAATGGTTTGAGGTTATTAAAGAGAGCATCGATCTACATGGGGAAGAAGTCTAGGAAGTTAGGGCATTAAATGCCTAGGTGGGAAATAGTCCTAAGATTGGGTGTTGACCAATTAGCCATGGGTTTGGGTGAAAAGGTGTAAATAGGATTATTTAAAATAATTAATTAATTAAATTAGCCAAATGGGTTAAATGGGTATTTTTAAGTATTTTTAATAATATCCTAACCCAAGGGGCCAAATGGGCCAAGGGGATGTTTTAAGATGACTAGAACCATGTGGTATATTTTTCTAATGTCTACATTTTACCCCTTTTTATGTGTAGGTTGCATTCTCAAGTTGTAAAATAAAAACAAGTGTAGTGGAAGGTTGAATGCCCCAATTATAGGAGGAGGTGTTCCCCATATAATCAAGATGTGATGAGGTAAAAATGAAGTTGAGTGTGGGTTTGACAAGTGTATATTTGGAAAATGGGTAGGATGGGATGAAGTGGAAAATGGGTAGGATGGGATGAAGTGGAAAATAAGGTGGTACTGAGAAGGATGAATGATAAGTGAACTAGGCCACCACATTAGGTGTAGTAGATATAAGTGTACCTATAAATATAAGTCACTAAGCTAAAATGTCCATGTGATCAAGGGGCCAAAAAGAGGGTGATCTTAAGAAAATGGAATGGGTGTAGGTGATAGAGCCATAAATAGAGAGAGTCTAAGACACCTAAAAGGTTGACAGACAAAAGGGTGAGTGTCCATAATGTTATAGATTGTGACAATGTTGTCAAAGTGGGTCAGTATGTCCAAAGGGAAACTTTTAGAGGTGGGGCTTAGGGTTGGAAAAAATATACCCCATTGCGTGAAAAGGTATGTAGGGGTGTAAAAACCCTAAATAGGTTAATTGATGTCAGTCAGGGTCAATTGACATAGATCGATTGAACCCTAATTGGTAACTAGCATCGATCACCAACCAAACACTAAAAACGGGGGCTGGTGATTGAAAGTTCAAAACATTCCAAAATTGGCATAGTGTATTATTTTGTCAGTTTATCTTTTGTGAAAATGATGGTAGTGAATAGAAATTTGTGTGTTCAAGTAACTAAGGATGAGTTGACTAGAGAGATTGAGTGAAGTGTGTGTGTATGGTAGAGGACACCAGTTAGGTCAGGTAGATAGAGGTAGGTAAGGATGTAGAGAATGAGAGGATGAGCCAAGGGTGGAGGGCGAGAAGTGGTGGTGTAGTGGGCTTCACCATAATGGTGTACATAGAATGAGGTAGGTACTCTAGTTGTGTTATTGCTATTGAACTTTTGCTAGTTTGTTAAATTTGGGGGGGGGGTTTGAAATGTGTGGGGTTAGGAAATTATGAGGGTGGGGGGGAATTATAGTATTTATTGGATCTAGAAAATATGGTAAGGGGAAGGATTAGGTTAGGGTAGTGTAGGTATTTTTGTGTAGTTTTTGAGGAAATTAGGGTTTAGGGCCATCAACCATGGATCACAGTGACCAACATTGATCATAGTCGACCAACATTAGTTGATAGGGGGCCAGTATTAGTCAAGATAGGGACCGACATCGATCCTAAACATACAACCAATGTCAATCAAGGTTTGAGTGACATCAGTTTAACAGAGAACCATCATCAATCAAGGTATCAACTTCAATCTTTAGGAGAAGTCCAAAGGTTGGGAAAGGGGATAAAAGGGTAGGAATAAATTTTAAGGTAGCTTAAAGTATGTGTAGGCTTAGCTTAGGGGTGTAAAACCTAGGTTTAGGAGTAGATATTATATTTAGGCTTAGGATGCACTGATTATAAGAAAAGAGGTTGTTAAAAGTAGGTGGAATAGTTACATCACACTACAAAGTATAGGATAAACTAAGTCATATATCTAACATTTACAGGTGAGGGTGATGCTTATGATGCAAGATCAAGTACCACCTCTCCTATATGATATATGTATAGACATGACTAGATATAAATAGGAGTACATGATGGAAATAGGTTTGGGTAGCATGTGGTATTATCAATGTGTGCCTTGAGATACTATAATGTTGGTAGCCCTCATCAAGAGATGAGACCCAGCTACCAACGCCCTCATGTTACTAACTAGGGAGATCACCACCTACTAGAGGACATTCATAGGATCTTGAGATTACCTATATAGGGTTGAGCAATAAAGCCTATTTGGAGTGATGAGCAAGATGCATATATGTACCAATTATTTGGAGAAGATTTTATAGAGGCTCAATGGCATGTTGGGGGTTTTTATTTTAAGGATTTATACCATATGGACACTAAGGGGAGGAGACTTATGATGATGATGATGATGATAGAAATCACTTGTTACATGTTTTATAAATTGAATGGAGGTAGATTTCCCTGGGCTCTATTAGGTCTGCTATTATATATGATAGAGGATCAGACAGTCTTTGCCTAGGCCCAAGCACTACTAGTTTAGGTATATCATGAGCTCTAGGGTTATCATGTACATAGGTGATATAGAATGAGTGTATGCTTCCTACTACACTATTGGTCATACGATCATATTACTATTTTATGATTAGTTGGGATGCCTTAGCATACATGGGATCAGGCTAAATTTAGATTTAGCTTCATGAGATGAATATCAAACATGGCACTACCCTGATTAGGAGTGGAGACATAAGACTTGGATTGGTTTAGATAATGATTGGATGCATTAGTAGATGGGGAGGTTATTTGGTGACTATACACAACATTTCCACCATGGAGGGGGCTCAGTGCACATATATTTTCCTTGTAGAGATTTAGATGGATATATGGGAGGTGATAATAAGAGGTGGAGCTTATCCCTTTTGATCATGTTAGGAAGTAGAATGGTTTGATATAGGGTATCCTAAGATCATTCCCAAGATATAGACATGAGAATGTAGAAGCACCATTGCCTCCACCACAACTAGTAGAGGATGAGCCACTTTATGAGGAGATACCATCCATTATAGGGATAGATGATGTTGGTTTGACATAGGAGTACATCATGTGGTGGTAGGGATAGTATACCATAGTTTTTGGGGGAGATGGGGGACAAGGCCTAGTTGTAAGTATGGGTGGATAACAGTAAGTTGTAGATGTGGAGATGCAAGAGGAGGGTGATTAGATGGAGGTGGATTCCCTAGAGAGATAATTAGTTATTATAGATCAAGACTAGGTGAGAACAACATTGGTGGTAGCACAGGCAATTCTAGCCTTTATAACACTAGAGAGGGACCCAACATGGGGTCAACTAGTAGTGAGGACTCAAGTGAGAGATACTCTCTAGGGAAAGGTTTATATCATCACCTAAGAGAGGGACCATGCATAGGGATAGGTATCCACCCTTACACAGGAGAGGGATATTACATGAGCATCATTGGCCACTGTTACCTAGGAGAAGGATGTATCATAGAATCAATTAGGTACCATCACATAGGATGGGGATGGGTTACAGGGATAGGTGACCATGATATCAGTTGAGTAAGATACTCTGAGAGAAGTAGGAGGATGAACCTCTATAGGACCAGCTTAGATGATTCTAGTGTCTATATATGTGGCTATAGTAGAAGAGTTAAGGTATTATGAGGAACATGTCTTTAGCCAGCTTCTAAATGTGCCCCAGTATGTTGAATATGTAGCAGAGTGGGTTGTGGTTGGAGACCTAGTAGCATGGCACCTAGTGATTGGGAAGCATTTGTAGGTGCTCAGATGGGTCTGAGATATGAACATGATCTAGGGGTAGCGACTCTTTTTATATTTATATTATTTTGTTTTTGGCCTATGAATTGGTGAAATGAGATGTATATACCATTTTTAGAGACATGGTCAATTGATATATATATATACATATATATATATATATACATACATATATATACATACATACATATATATACATATATATATACATATATATATATATATGTTATATATGTATATATATGTATATATATGTATGTATATATATGTATGTATATATATATATATGTATATATATATATATATATGTATATATATATATATATGTATATATATATATATATATATGTATATATATATATATATATATATATATGTATATATATATATATATATATATATATATATATATATATATATCTATATATATATATATATATATATATATATATATATATATATATAACATTTTGATTTGAGATATGATGTTATGGATGATGCATGTTATTTATGGTTATGGTTAATTTATGCTCATGTGGTGATTTATTTCATGATATTTATGATGTTTATATGTGGTGATTGATTTAGCATTATTCATATTAGTAGGCATATGCTTAATTAGATGTTTGACATTTAAATTAATAAATCTATATGGTCCTATATTTATATAGATATGTGATTAGATAACATAATGGCTTGATTCATGATTAAATGGTTATTATTAACTTTATGATAAAAATTTATAATGGATGAATGTGATAGAATTTATTTGATTGATGTGTTGATAAGCAAGATTGCTTAGATAGATGACATGTAAAATGAATTAATATGAGATATATATGATGATGATTTATGAAAAATTGAATGTTTTTATGTTTGAAACACCTAAATAAATTAAATGTATTTAAATGTTATGATTTCATTTATTTGGATGAGAGTTGATTTTAAAGTGTTTAAAACTAATCTTAACATATAAATTAATTTTGGGAAACAAAATTATATGTAATAAAAGAGAATAAAGCTTAAATAATCAAGAAACAAACATCTTAATGAATGTATCAAAAAATAGGTATGAAAAGGAAGAAGAAGACATGATTCTATTTCATTGACAAGGACTGAAAATAGGAAGGTGGATTGGCTTATGAACATAAGCCCTTTGCATGTTTCACATTATCATTCATTGGTTTGTTAAGAAGTTTCTTGATCACATAGTGTCAAGTAAGCTCAAAATACCTTGTTGTATGGAGGGTAAAGAGGGATATAGATGATAATAAACCTCCTTTTTGGGTTAGCTTGCCCCTTTTGTAGGTTGTCTAAGAGCCATCATAAACAAATCTATGTTATATTTTGTTGTAGACTGATCGATGCGGGAAATCTACTATTTTGACTTTTGTGAAAGTTTATTCTAGCTTCCAATTTTTTTGCTTTTTTTTAAATTTTGACTATGGGTCTTTGTGATTATTGTTGTGGCTTTGAGAGGTTAGAGAAGCTGATAAATCCAAGAAGCATCCATGAAATTGCTTGCTTTGATAAATGTTTGACTTAGCCATCCTTCAAGGGAATGGTCTAAGATTCTAACTTGTTTTAGGCTTTGATAGTTGTTCTTAAAGGGAGTGGTCTACCTTATTTTAAGTAATTTGTGAATTTTTTTGGTAGTTGTCCTTCAAGGGAGAAATCTTCAATGCTAGAGATGACCCAGAAGATATAGAGTTTTTTTTTTTTGGTAGACATAGACATACTTATATAGGCTTAAGGCTTACCTTTATGAAGGAAAAACTATAGCACAATAAGGTTGAATAGTGGGTGAGAGGATGCTTTAAGAGACAATGACTATGGGATTCCATCTTGTTAGGGATGAAAAGTATCCATGAGAATCATGCCATGGGTAGAGTCATGGTACCCATATTTAAGATTGAGGCTAAAACTGTAATGGATAATCACATGATTCTATGATTTAATCATTTATCCTCAAAGTAAGGGGATAAAGGTGATAATCTCACAAAATAAGGGATGAGATTAAGTTAGATAGAAGGTGAGTTTGAACTTATTTTAACAAAATAATGGATGCAGATGTGAAGCATTGAGGGGCTCATGTTCTAGTTTCCCTTCAAGAGATAATAACTGATAAGCTCCCAACCCATACTTATGAATTATGATATATGCTCCAATCTAATTAAAAGTATATTTGCCCTGTTTACTTCTTTCCATATTGGTTACATGTTGATTTTCCTTTAATATGAGATCTCCATTATTGAATTCTCATTTTCTTAGGTGCTTGTTATAAGCATGCTTGATTCATTTTTTATAGACACAAATATGGTTTAGCATGGCCAAACAATGTTCATCAAGTAGTTCAAGTTGGGCCAAATGTTTTTTATGGTAATCACCCTCAGAGAGGATATCCTATAAGGATATACAAAGAGAGGGAATTTGGACTTTGAGAGGCAAGACAACCTCTGCTCTAAAGACAAGAGAGAAAGGGGTAACACCCATAGGGGTTTGAATGTTGTTTTGATGTGCCCATAAGGTCAAGGGAATGTGTAAGTGTCAATCCCAACCAGATGCATTAACCATTTTAGTGAGTATTTTTTTAAGTTTTTTGTTAGAAGCTTCAACCTGTTCATTATCTTATGGATGATATGGTGATGAGAAGCTTAACTTAATGTCAAATGTGTCACAAATATTATTTACTTTTTTATTATTAAAATATTTGTCATTGTTGGTGATGATTTTGTGAGGAACACCAAAGTGATAGATAATATGATAGTTAATGAAGTTGAAAATCTTATTGGCTTTGGTTGAAATGATAAGAATAGTCTCCACCCACTTTGTGAAATATTCTATCATAGTGATGATATAATGATGTCCCTATGAATAATGACAGTTGATTTCACCAATGAGATATAATCCCGATTTTGAGAAGGGCCATAAATCCTTAGAAACTTGAAGACCATGACTAGGAACGTGATGTAAATTAATATGTTATTAACACTTGACGTAATCAAAATAGTCTTGGTTAAGGGTACGCCAATAATATCCAAAGAAAAGGATGTGTTTAGCAATAGCTAAACCACTAAAGTGTCCTCCATAAATCCCCTCATGTATTTCTTTGATAGTGTGAGAGATTTCATGACTATGTAGGCACCTAAAGAGGAGACTGTCAAAACCTCACTTGAAAAGAATTCCCCCTAAAATGGTATAGTGAGAGGTACTCTAAATAAATTCTTGTTTACCATTTATAGAAAGATTGGAAGGGATATTGGTGAGGTTTAGATAGTCAAAGATTTGCTTATACCAAATATCAGATTGGGACTCTTCCACATGACAAATAGAAGGAATGTTTGATTTGGTGTAAGAGGGATAATTAAGGTGATGTATAGTGATAAATAGTGTAGAATCAAAAGGTATAGATGGTATTTGGGAGGTAAGAGAAGCCATGGTATTGGTGAACTTGTTATTAGAACATGGAGTGGCTTAAATAAGGTAGTGTTCAAATGACATCAAAACTACATCTATCATCTATTTGTACTATTTTAAAACATCATTTTTACACTGGTAAGAACCATTGATTTGGTTGAACACAAGTTGGGAGTCATCAAAAATGCTGATTGATTTGACTCATAAAGAGAAGGCAGTTTGAAGACCTATAACTAGGGCCTCATACTTAGCTATATTATTGGTGCAATCAAAATCAAGATTAAAGGATAAAGGAAGAGGCTCACCATCAAGGGGATAAGGATGATACCATCACCCCCACTATGTTTACACTTTGATCCATCAAATAACATGGTCATCTAGTAAGCAAAGTCTTCTTGAGAGAGAGATACGATGGACTCATCAAGAAACTCAAGAGGAGTAGGTTGGTTTTCTGCTAAAGGTGCTTCAGCCAATTGGTCAGCAATGATTTCCCCTTTGATTGAACTTTATTGGAGGAACTCAAGATCAAACTCAACTAGAAGCATGAGCCATCTAGCTATACACTCATTTTGATATGGCTTAAAATGCATATACTTGAGTGGGTCGATGTTGGTTATGACAAAGGTTTTGTGGTTAAGAAGGTAATGATGGAGCTTGGAAGCCATAAAGACCAAGGAGAAGCATAGTCTCTCGGTGTGGCTATATCAAGTCTCATACTCTATAAGTGTTTAACTTATATATTAAATTATTTGTTTTTTATGTTGATCATCATGATGTGCAAGTATGGCACCTAAGGAATGGTTTGTGGTGGAAATATAGAGGTAGAAGGGTTGGTCCTCTTTTAGAGGGACAATAAAAGGTGGGGAAATAAGATACTCTTTAAGTGATTTAAAGGCCTTTTGATATTCATTGTTCCATTTAAAGTAGATATCTTACTTAAGAATGTGATGGAAAGGTTGAAATCTATCAGATAGTTGAGAGATGAAGCGATGAATAGATTAGAGCTTCCCTTGCATATTGTAGAGTTGTTTGAGGTTATTTGAATGAGGCATGTTGATTATTTCCTTAAACTTGGTGGGACTAAATTAAATTTTGTGGATAGATATGATAAATCCAAGAAGCTTACCTGATAAGACCCCAAAGATGTACTTCTTGGGGTTAAGGTAGACATGGAAGTGGATAAGGCATTCAAAGATAACCTTAAGGTTTTTCAAATGATCTTTATGACATTTAGAATTTCCAATGAGGTCATATATGTATTCATATATGGTTACATGAATAAGGTCATGAAAGATATAGGTAATGGCACATTGGTAGGTTGCACTAGCATTCTTTCGACCAAAAGGCATGACCTTATAGAAAAAGGTTCCCTATGGATTGATAAAGGCAATTTTGTGTTCATATTCAAGGGAAACCAATATCGGATTATAGCTCAATAACCCATCCATAAGAGATATCATCTCATGGTCAGTGGTAAGATCAATAAGATGGTTAATTCTTGGTAAAGGGAATTCATATTCTAGACAAGCAAGGTTAAGATCACAAAAGTCAACACATATGAATTCCCCATGTTGCTTTGGTGATAGTAACAACCTCAAAAACCCATTGGGGATAATCAATGGGTTCGATGAAGTTGATAGATAAGAGGTGTTGGAGCTCTTCCTTGACAAGAAGGGCTATATGAGGGTGCATCCTTCAAGTATTTTACCTAACAGGTTTGGCATTGAGGGTGGTAAAAGTTTTATGTATGAATATGAAAGGGTTGATTCCTATCAATCACTATAGGACCAAGAAAATGCTATGCTACAATCTTGTCGAAAGAAAGAGAAATCCTGATGCTCCAAAGAATCTAAGAATTGGCCAATTTTGACTATGTAGGGGTTATCCTAAGTGCACAAGTTGACATTAACAGTGACTTTGTTCACCAAGGTTAGAGTCTCAAGAGGAAGGGATTTATGAATGGAGTAATATTCAACACCAAGATAGGTGAGAAGGGAATCATCATCCTGACACTGAATAGTATTAATGGTAGGAGAGTCATCTTCTACCATACTAGGATGAGTCAGAGGAATGGTTCTAGTTTCTCCATCCTTTTGATAAGTTAGGGGTCCCAAACTAATCATGTTGATAAAAAAACATTAGGGGTAATGATATCAAGATCCTCATATTTCAATGGAGAAGGGGTTGGCAAGGATAGGATTTCTTCCTCAATGATGGTGATGGGAGGTGGGTTGGTTGGATCTTCTAGTGGCATGAATCCAAGACCAAATCATTCATAAGGTTTCTAGGTTCTGCATGGTAAAAACTCATGTGGTCTATGTTCATAGTGGCCTAAACCTAATCCCTTATAAACATATTAATGGAGGTATGTCTTGGAAAACTCTAGTTTATCCAAGTAAGAGAAACTATAGGTGAAAGGTTTAGTAGAAAAGGATGCAGTGGATGCCAAAAGTGGTTGATCAATCCCCCCATAGACAAGATTGGTTTGGTAATTAGGAGTCCTGAAGGGAATGATGGTTCTAATTTTTTAATCATAGCTAGGTTAGTGGTCAATATTCCCATATTCTTGGGGAGTAAGAAAGGCATCTAAGGTCAATAGGTGATACTCCCCATGAGAGAGATGTTAAAATGTGGATTCTAAGGGTTCCTTTATATAAACTTAAGATGAAGGAATGGATGACCTAGTGGAATCTTGGTTTATATAAGAGGAAGGGGATGCATCCTTGATTGGGATGAGAACATCATTAGGTCATTAAGTCATATTGCATGATTTGAAAAGACTAGGGTTGATTGGTATGACATGGACTTGACCCTTATACTCAAACTTGATGCAATGATGTAAAGTGGATGGCACACAACCCATGGAATGGATCTAAGGGTGTCCAATAAAAAATTTATATTATAACTCACCTTCTACTATGTAGAAGATCTCAAGAAGAGTGTGAGATCTTAAATGATTATAAAGGATGATTGTGCCTAAGGTTATTTCCATGGTATCATTAAAGGATTAGAGTACATCAATATTTTCCAACATGATGTTCTATGGGAGATTTAGTTGGTCATATGCATGAGAGGAAATTATATTAATTTTGGATCTCCCATCAATCATAACCCTCTTGATATGAGTTTAATTAATGTGAGTGGTAATTAAAAGGGGGGATCCATATCATCTAGATGAATAAGGGGTATCTCTAAATCCTAGAAGGTGATGAGGGAAGATAGCTAAAGGGCCCCAATGAAGGATACTAGAGGTCATGGATCTTCAGGTTAAACGTCTATATATTACAAGGCCTATATCATGGATTGATAATGTTGGGGTGAGGTATTGATTAACTCATACAAAGTCATCTTCATCGGTATTATCAAAATTTGTTTTTGAACTATCCTTTGTATTAGTTTAGAGGGGTTGAATTGGGGTGCACCCAAGATAGAAATCTTGGGCTCAATTAAAGGTGTCTGGGTGCAATTTGGTGTTTTAGTAGAATAAGGGTATGTCTATGGAATGGACAACTTTGCTTTCCCTTTATCTTTTTGGGCTTGTGATCAAGTGACCACATGAATGGTATGGATTTGGAAAGGCTGTGGGCTAGTGGTATACTTAAATTCCTCCACACTCATGGATGAGAGTTTAGGGTTAGGTAGAACTGGGGTGGTTAATTTTGGATTTTGACTTGGTGGTGGGTTCAAGGGAGGTTATTTTATTAACAAATCATCTTCATCACATAGTTTATGAATTATGACTTGGAGAGCTTTACAATTATACAAATCATGTCTAGGTGTCTTATGGTATAAACAAATCAAATTTTCATTAAACCAATATGGCTTAGGACTAAGAAGATAAAATAGCTTGATAGGAGGTAAAACCAATGTTTGGATCAACCTTTACAAGATGGTGAAATAAGACTCTAGCAAAGGTGGCAAGAAAATGGGAGTTTTGGTTTTGATAGGTGGGGTGTATGCCTTCTTAGGGGTAGGCTTAACAAAAGGAGCTTTGGGTGGTGGAATACTATTATTAGATGGTGTTGGGGTAGATGGTTTAGAATTATATGGTTTGGAGGTTGATGGCTTTGAGGTTGAGGATTTGGAAGTAGATTTTTTGGAAGTAGAAGGCTTGGTAAGAATAGGTGTAAGTGTCGCTAGAAGTGGAGGTGTAGCTAAAATCAGAGGTTGGGTCTATGGTTTCTTTGGGAGGCTTGTTCTCTTAATCAATGTGGAGGGGTGAGATCCTAGGATGGAAGAAGGATGTGGTACTAGAATGGAAGGAAAATTGAAAATGGGAGGCAAGGTGATTTTGGATTTCTAAATCCTAGATGGTTCAGATTTCTTTGTTGTCTTGACTTGTGGATTTTTAGGTGGGTTTGGTGGTGTAAATTCTAAATTCAATGGATGATGGGTATGATTTTGAGTGGGAAGGACACCTAGTTTCTTGATGGGCTTTATTGGGATAGTGAAAGGTATTTTGGTTACTTTGGATGGGGTTGGGTTGGATGATTTATCTAAGGTTTGGGAGGTGGAGGCTTTGGTTGGATTGGTTGGGGTGATGGTGGTTTCACTTGTGGAGGTTGAAGGTTGGGTATACAATGATGTGTTTGAGTGATCCTTCATAGTTGGGTATGGGATTTCAATATGATGCCAAAACATGGCTTGATCAAGTTTTGGTTGAGAGTGAAACTCTATGTTTTAGACCAACCTAGAAAATGGCTTATAGATGGGCTTAGTTCCTTCGGTGTTGGACTCTAAGGATAAACCTAGTGGCTGAGAAAGTAGGATGGCCACATTTTCCCTTTCCTCTATTAAATGTTCTAAGGCCCTGGTGAGTGATTTTTCTATGGAAGGGGTAGGCGAGGCAATCATCTCCTTAGGTATGATTTTTAAAGGAAGGGTATATAGTTCTAATGTGGAAGAAAAAGGCATGGGGGTGATGGTTTCCTCCTTTTCTATGCTTTCCAAAGGATAGGTTGGTGAGTCCACTACCTAAATAATTGGAGAAGGGATGATAGTTTCTTCCTTTGTTTCATTTTCCAAAGGAAGGGTAGGTAACTCCACTACCACAATAAGTAGAGAAGAAATGGTAGTTTGGGACATGGGTTCATTAACTATTAATTCTTTAAGAATAACATTAACTATTTGAGCCTCATGCTTGTGGGATGACTCTGTATACGTATGTTCATTGTTTTTGGAAAGGTGGGTGGTTTGGGAATGGTTATCTAAAAATGTCAAGTGATTGATTAGGGGGTGTATTTGGGTTGTCCATCACAAGTTCACCCTTATCAATCAAATCTTGGACAATGTTTTTAAATGTCTTGCATCTATTAACATCATGTCTAATGACATGGTGGAAGCCACACATTTCATTCTCATTATACCAACTTGGTATAGGGAGAGAGGAATTTAATTGTTTGGATGGTTTGATCAAAGGGAGTTATATGATATATGCTTTCAACAACTTCTTCAAAATTAAATCATATGACTCCCCTAGTGGAGTATACTACTTTTGGACATAACAATTTTGGTTTTCATCATTTTGGTTGGAAAAGGTGGAGGGATTAGGTTGGTTGACAACCAAAAGAGGAGCCATTTTAAGAAAAAATGTATTTATGGTTCCTTTAACTTTGGTTTTGGTGTTGGTATGGTTTGTGGGTTTGGAGGAAGAAGCTTCATTTGATTTCAACCTAGAATTTTTGTTCCTCAATTTAAGCTTTCCTTCATCAATGGATCTAATCTCCAAATTTTGAGCCATGGTGAATGCCTGATCAAAGGTTTAAAAGGTCTAAACCTATAAGGTTGATGAGATATTATTGACATAAGCCCAATAAAAAATCTCAATTAACTCAGGTTAGGGTAAGGATAAGGAGAGTAGGTTGATTAACCCTCTCCAACGAGCAATAAAGTCAGCAATTGACTCATCCTCAAATTTCCTAATGTAATATAGGTCAGTGATATAAAATTTCTTGGTAATATTAATATAGAAATGGTCTAAGAAAGTTTGGGCTAGTTGGGAAAAATACAAGAGGGAGTGCCTAGTGATGGCCCTATACCAATCTAATGTGGGTCTAGCTAAGGACATCAGTGAAAGTCCAGGGAAGAAGAGTGTCATCGTAAGTAATCAAATGACATGAATGATTAAATGTTCTAAGATGTTGTTGGGGATCTTCTTTGCTTTGTAATTTAGAAAATTTTAGAATTTCCCTTTGTGCAGGGTATGGTTAGATTGAGACATAAGGGTGCATTGGCTCATTACAAATATGGTCATATGATAAGATGTTGTGGGCACCAAGAATAGATGACTCTAGATTGGTCACCTTGTCTATCACCAACTTCATAAGATCAATTAGTGGTTCTACAACACCATAATTATAAGGTATATTTTTTTGGGGTGATGAAGGTGCAACATATGGGTAACTAGTAGAAGGTTGAGAAGATACCACATATTGGTAAGTGGGCATGAAAGGTTGGGAAGATGCCACATATTGGTAAGTGGGCATGGAAGGTTGGGAAGAACATGGAGGCATATACCGTTATGGGTTTGGGGCATACCCTAGGTTTGGTGGAATAGATATTGGGTGGGTAAGAGGCATGGTTGGGTTGGTGAGTTGAAGGTGGGTAGTTACCTTAGTGCTTATAGGTGGGAGCATAGAGGGTATGGAGACTACTAAATTTTGGAAAGGGGTGGAATATGTTGGGTTGTGAATGGAAAGTGGTAAGGAAGCAACACTATTTATAGGCATCCCCATGGTAAGTGGTGTATGGGTTGCCAAAGTTTGAGTGGTTCCTATGTTGGAAGGGTTAGTGGTAAGTTTGGTAGGGGTAGAATGTGCTTGGGTATTGATTAGGGAAGGGATTTGTGTTGGGTGGTGATGTTTAAATAATTTTTGGTGGAGGAAGAGGCTTGGGTTATCATAAGTTGGGAGGAGATAGTGGAAAATAAGGTCTCACCCATAAGGTAAGTTGGAATGCCATAAGGGGGTTCAATGGAGGGAACCGAAGCAGGGGTACAATTAATCATGGTGGCAAGGTAGTGTTGGAGAGTCACATGATTATTATCAAGAATGGTGGTGAAATCCATATCTCCTTAGGCAAAGGACTAAGGCATATCAAGACTTATAAAGTGGTTGGGGTAAATTTTTCCATCTAGAGTGTGCTCCATGGATGAGGAAGAAGAAGATGGGTTGTTGGGAGGTGGATCTTGGTTTGCTCAGTTTTTAAATTGTTGTCTTGTCAAAACAATGCAAAGAAAGATGAAAGAAGGGTGAAAGTGATATCACACACTTAAAAATATATCAAACAAAATAAAAGATTCAAGGAAAATAAGCATATACTAAGCGTACATTTAAGTCATAAAATTATTTTTATCTCTCTTTAGGCTTATGCCTCAATTTAATAAGTTATAAGACTCAACTTGGGCTTGTAGAATGGGAACTAGAAAAGGAAGTCTAAATATGGTTTCAGGTTATTCAAGGCTCTCAAAAATCTATATTATAATTTGGTGCATGGCTTGATATTGGGGTCTACCCACTCACTTCACACACCGTAGTGATAAGGGTATCGGGTGCTTAGCCAAAATATACCAAATTTCTAGAGTTTATACTTAGCCAACGAATTGAGTTTTGGTTTCTCCCCTTGGTAGTGAATTCCAAGTGATATATCCAAGGGAAAGGTTGATTGTTAGGTGATAAAATCCTAGTTAGGCCTTATGTCAGTGTTTCATGTTTGATTTGTATGAGTGATTTGGTATTGTGTGTGTGATAAGAAGTGATTTTCTATGATTAATTTCACCATTTACATAGACTAATGAACTAAACAAGCAAGAAATAAATGGATGCAAGTTATTTTTAAACACAAAGAAAAAAATTGATTTATTTTAAATGAGTATAATAACAACTATGATGCACCTAAATGTGGTTGAAGATGCAAGTCCTAATCCTAGGATGAGTGCCCTTTTAATTTTAGAAATGAATAAAAAATGAAAATTTTTACTTTTTCTAAGAATGCAATGAAGATTAAAACTTGTTTTGGAAAAGAAGAAATTGAAAACTATAATTTTCAATGAAGAAATGAAAGAAAGAACGTTTAATTTTTAGAAATGAAATTTGTAAATGGATGAAAACTTCACTAATGTAACTAAATGTCCTAAACAAATAAGAACCCAATAAAATATCTAGGGTCCCATCGGGCATGTCAAAATGTTTCACTATTTTTTCATGTTTATTTTCTTTTTCTAGAAAATAATAAGAAACTTAAAGAGAAACATATGGTTTAGAAGAACTTGGTTTTTGTTGTGTGTTTGTGATCCCGTCAATTTTAGATAACTCCTCTTTGGCTCAAGAGGATGACCTACAATAATAAAGGAAGCTATAAAATGGTTGATTA
Organism: Torreya grandis; assembly: GCA_037957365.1. Taxonomy (NCBI): domain Eukaryota; kingdom Viridiplantae; phylum Streptophyta; class Pinopsida; order Cupressales; family Taxaceae; genus Torreya; species Torreya grandis. The sequence goes on along the minus strand of JARHVA010000501.1, from coordinate 4,156,172 downwards.
GAAATATAGATGGGTGGATTACCTAGCAAATGTTAGATCCAAGAAGCACTAGACTTCCTTGAAGGTTGTCAATCCACTCTTTAAACAAATTAAGTTTTGGAAAATAGAAATAGATGTTTGCATGGAGTAATAAAAATTACTAAAATCAATGCAAGAGATGATTTTGAATATAAATGAATGTTTTTACCAAAATAGCAATAACTTGTTAAAAACTAATGTTTAAATGTTTAAACTTGATTCATAAAATAGTTTAAGCCTCTGTGGTGTGACAAAAACCTAAAACCCAAAATTTGAGTGAAGGTTGATAGGTGGAAATAGATTTTTGTTTTTTGAAAAATAAATCACACAGTGGCTGATGTCGATCATTATGCAACTGATATTGGTTAAGGCAACTGATGTCAGTTAGATGATGGTTGATGTCGATCAAAGGTTATCAACGTCGGTCTCTATTGGTTCTAGTTTGGGGTAAAATGGTTATTGGGTGAATTATAGGGGGGATTTATGGGTTATTTTTGGATTGGATATTGGTTGTGAGGTTGGAATAAATTCTTATAAGTATTAAACTCAAGATTTGGATAGTCAGGTGACTAGGAATGGTCTATGGGTGATTTAGTGGGAAATAGAGTATTTGGAGTTATAGAACTTCAACATAAAGGGGAATATGGGAGAGATGGGAAATGGGTGCAAGTTATAAAACCACTAAAATTAATAACTTAACTTGATATAAGTGCATATATACTTAGATTTAGATTTTTCTGCATTAGATAAGTCCTGAGGTTAGGTGTAAGTTGCTTGGGATCCTAAAGTAATGTGGATAGAGTAACGGTGTTTGAGCTCTTTGTGGTGAGTTGTTGGGGCATTTTGATGTCTTTATTCTTATTTTTTGGTTTACCTAGAATCTTGGATTTGCTTGAGAGTTAATATTCTCACACAAAAAGATGCTTTAACCTCTTGAGACAAGGTCTTTGGATTACATTATGTAACTGATGTTGGTCCTAGTCAATCGGCATGAGTCAAGGGGTGATCATGTCAGTCAGGGACAATAAGTCCAAACTTGATAAATTTAGATATTTGAAATTAAGTTTGGTTGTTAACACCCATGAAAATGGTCTGAGTTTAGGTTGTTAACACCCACAAAAATAGTCCTAAGGCTCGGTGTTAATCAATTAGCCATGGGTTTGGGTGAGGAGGTGTAAATAAAACTATTTAAAATAATTAACTAATTAAATTAACCAAATGAGGTAAATGGGTGTTTTTAAGTATTTTTAATAATATCCTAACCTAATGGGGCCAAAGGGACTAAGGGGATGTTTTACGATGACTAGAACCATGTGGTGTGTTTTTCTAGTGTCTATAAAATGATGTTTGTCATTATGGTATGTACATTTTAATTTCCTTGGGTATATTAAAAAATCCAATTTTGGAAGAATTCTAATTCTTAAAACTCTTATTTTTCCCCTAAAATTTATTGAAACCACTAGTAATTCTATTAAATATATAACTTTGATCAAATTTATTAAATTTATTGGGTGAAGGAGTTATATTGTTACTCTGAGATTGTTGTCTATTTTGCTTGAAATATTGTCTCACCCTTTGATGATATTTTTCTTTCTCTTTTATCCTATGATCAGATTCAATGGCAGAAATCAAAGTCTTTGAGTTGATCATATTGACATCATACATAAATATTTCTTTCAATCCCAACTCAAACTTGGTCACTTTAGTTTATTCATCATGTATGTAGTTCACATGATGAAACAAGTTCAAAATAGTGTTTATATACTCAGTTATTATTATACTTTCCTACTTTAATAGTTGTAAGTTATTTATTTTATGTTTTTTGAAATTAACATTGAGATATCTCTTCCTAAATTACCTTTTAAAATTAGGTTATTCAAGATTAATTGGTTGGTATCCCTATAAATCCCAAAGACGATTCCACCATAGAGTTATAATTCCAATCAGCTAATATTTAGGCAACCTTTCCTTCACATTTGAGAGCATGTTGTGCAGGTTAAAATACTTTTGTAGGTTAACCAACTATGCATTAGCTGTGTCATGTGATTCTTCAGCAGAAAAGGTTAGGGGGGGTAAATTTTTCAACTCCTTTATAATGAGGTCTACCACATTTATAGGTGGGTATTCATTTTCCTACTCACCAAATTTTCATTTTACTATAATGGGTACTTCTTCAAGTGGAATACCCTCTATTTTATTCAACTTGGGTTTTTAGGTTTCTAGCTTGCTTTGTAGGGAATTTAGAGCAATCAAAATTCCATTCAAGACTACTTATTGGTTATAATCTGGGTTTTTTTCATAATTTTTAGGTGACTCAACATTATTTCATGCATTTTTTAGGTGAGGTTCTTCTCTTTCAAGAACATGGGCTCTATGACCTCTACCTTTACTGATGCAGAGCATCACATGATGACTTAAGGTAATAATATGTTTAATAGGTTGATAATAGTAATTTTTAGTTTTATATGGGTTTGATAGGTATTATAGGGTCCCCTAGGATGTATTATATTTATTTAGGGTCTTTGAGAGTATGTGTTTCATACCTATCTAGGTTACCCTGCCAAAAAGCCTAATTTAAAATTTTGAATTTTAAACTATGCTTTAGAGTGGTGTTTTGAGTATTAGGTGATATATAAAGGTTTTTCAATGTTTGTGAAGGTTTTTTATGGTCGTATTAAGTTTTATTATGGTTTCTCAGCATAGAAGTCATGGTCATGAACCATAGGAGCCAAGAAAAGACAAGTTGTAACTGTTAATTGCATGGAGTTGGCAAGAATAAAGAGTTTTTTTACATGTTTGGCATAATAATAAGGTGGGGAAATGTTTTTAGAATATATTATAATGGTATTATATTAGTATTAGGTTGGTAGGAGTAGGGACATTATAAGAAGAGAGGTAAATATGGATAAAAAAGAAGAAGAATTGTATTGTCCATGAAAGACGTTGGTATGATAGTGAATTAAGTATGTAACTATTATCATGAGATCAATAAAAAATATGTGTGGTTTGGTGTGATAAACATACTAATAATTTTTATTTAATGTATATTAATTATTTTGGATTATTTTTAGTACCCTGGAGGCCTTTGAGAAGTGTTTTTGTATAAGTTGCAAGTTTGTGTTGAAGACTGTATTATTACAGTCAATTAGAGTGTTAGTTTCATATGTATTGAATATTATCTTTTCAATAATATCTACAATGATGATAAATTATTAAAAAAAATTAATCTCATTTAATCATTAGGTCTTCCATTGTATTATTTTTTATCAAGTTGAATCCATTTTGGAGGCTATCTGGTCTTATAGACATGTAGCAGATTGTAGCAGTCTAGGTAAATGTGGATGTTTTCATGGTTTAGAGTATAGTTAAGGTTCAAGTTTAAGTTGGAGAGTCTTAATATGATTTTTTATACCCTATTTAATTTAAAATAAATCCTTTAAATTTTTAAAATTCAAATGAGGCATTTATGTTTGCTCTTAACCTACACAAACATGTGTGTAGACCAACCTAGGGTTTAGATCTTGCAAGTGGAATAACTTGAGTTTCAAGAAGTAAAAAATAATAAAACTTGGTAATGAAATGTAATTTCATGTGAAATAAAGGATTAAATAGGTTTTAGGTTAGTTTCATTATGTACTCTATTATTTCTATAAATGTGTGTTTTACTAGGCCTAAAAGAGACCTAATTAGGTAAGAGACTTAGTGAGTTAGTGGGTTTAACTTTATATTTGAGCCCTAAAACTTTAGATGAAGTCAAAATAGGATAATGGGTGTCTAAAAATATCCTTAATTTATTTTTAACCTATTTTTATTATTCAACCCATCTATATTTATGCCTATATAGGGATACTAAAGAAGATGCCTAATAGAGATAAAGTGTATATAGGTTGAGAGTACAAACTTAGGGATTGAGAATTTTGATAGGATGTATAAAGGATATTAAAAATACTAGTTGGATTACCATATGAGTCTTAGTTAGAAGGTAATAACCATAGAATCTTACATGAAGCCTTTAGGCCTATGAGGCTATTAGAGAATGAGCAAGTTTGAACCAAACAAGTAGAGTGAAGTGATGAAAGAAGTGTATGAATATGATGATGTGTGTACTAGAAGGAATAGATTGCTAAGAATGTAAATGATAGAGAGGGTGTGTCTTGGAGAGAGAGGCTTGAGAGCTTAGTGTAGTAAAGAAATGAACAAGGAGTCAAAGACAAGCATAATACCTACAGAAGATAATCAAATCAGAGTTCATTAAAGTAAAATAAGAATAAATTAGAACAAGGGTAATGAATTGATGGATATTTTAGGAATTAGGATAAACATCAAGTGGTATCATAATATGTAAGCTCTTGGAATAAATTATGATTTTGAGTATTATAGGTTGTTATTTGAGGTTGTTGAAGGTTGCTATTTGAGATTGCATGAAGCTAAATTGTAGATGAGGAAGAATTTAAAGGTATAAAAGAGTTTAAGAGTTTACAATAGAGTATCCCTAATAAGAGATCTAGAAAAATCTCAAGATAAATAAGAGAGACTCTAAATAAAATTTGTTGTCCTAAGGTGAAAAAGACTTGGACAAGAGTGTCAATAGACTAGGTAGAGAGAACCTAGGTTGAGTCACCAAAGTAAGGTGAAAAAGGCTTGTTTTTGAGAAGACAAACGTAGATAAGGTAAAATATAAGAAGGGTTTGGTTGAGTTAGATTACCATAATGAGAGAATGAGGAAAGAACACTTAAAGAGAAAAGGGTTAGATATTTAATAGGAGATGAGTGAGATAGACAAAATATTAGAGAAGATAAAACTCTTGGTGGAGCTCATGTAAGAAGAAGAAAACCAATGGTATGGTTGGGTGATGAGGAAGAAGAGAATTAAGTGGCCTATAAAGCTACTCAAGGAGAGAAGAAGAAAGATGGTCATGAGAAACCACGAAAAATAAAAGAGATTACTGTGTAGTAAATTTGAAGAGGAGATGAAAAAGTTCATAAAGGATGAATAAGAGGAAGGTGAGAATCACCTTGTGAATAAGTAAATAGTCATGGAGATAAAACAACATAATAAGGAAAAGATAGAGTCAAGCAAGCCTCAATATTCTACATCTAAATATTTTTTGTCATGTGTGCATGCAAGTATAAGAGTGAAAGAGGAATAAGTCCATGTTGAGGAAATAAAATATGAAAGTATGAAGGAGAGAAAGCATGAGCATCATGATTATGTTGAAGAAGTTGATTGGGTAGTAATCTATGAAGGTATAGTGATATGTTATCCTAAAAGAGAAGAAATTATTTGAGAAGAGGATATTCAAGAATAAGAATACCTCATAGAAGGCATAAAAGAGAGAGAGTTGAATCAAGGAGAATGTGAAGAGGCTAAATCGTCTCAAGGTTTGGTTTTCAATACTACTTTTGATGATGAATATGTTGATATGATAACTAATGAAGATGTCTTGTATAAGGAAATAATTGAATTGATGGATAGGCTCATGAAAATTAAATATGAAGTTGAAACACCTCATAAAGTGCTTGGAATACTTGATACATAGTAGAAGAAAAATTCTAATTTAACTCTCATGAAGGATGAAGTCCAAAAACAAGTTATTGTACAAGGTGTAGAAGGAAGTGAAGTTGGAAAATATAAAATGATAAAGCATACATAAGAAAAAGAAAGGATTTGGTAGTATATTATGAAAGAATTAGATTGTTTATACCTCATAGGATATGAGGAAGCCATTCTAGCAGTTGAAGATGATCTATTGGAGTTATAAAATCAAGGAAAAGAGAAGGTTGGAGCTGTCATAAATGAGATAGAGGAAGATTTTCAAGATGAAGAAAAGAAGTGGTCAAAAACAATGAGCATGATGCCCATATAGACACATTAAGAAGACAAAATTGCAGGTTATACAAGGGCAAAAAGTTAGAACCAAGTGATGATTTGATGCCAAAGAGATGGATAATAAATGGTACAAAGTAATGGAAAGAAAGTGGTAAACCAAGATAAGCTGAGTATGAAGTCATTTGATTTTGTCAAAGAATAAGTAGTGGTGGCTAAGTTTGTAAGTAAAGATCAAAAATGACAAGTTAAGGAACTCAAGATGATGAGACAGAATTCTAAAGAGGCTTGGAAGAAGAAATTAAAAGCAAGAGAGAGTGAAAAAAAAACATGAGGCCGTAGAAGATACTATCAAGTCTCATGAATGCAACTGGATATGTAATAGGCATGGTGGTAAAGGTATGGAGATGAGATAAAATGAGTCACTCCATGATCACATAGAGAAAAGAAATAATGAGTCACTAGATTTCATCATAGAGACAAGGAAAGAGGGAGGACAACCATGATCCTCACAAAGGAATTGATTGGAGGAATAAAGCATGTTGGGAAGAGGACAAAATCAATCCAAATGAAATGAAGGAAGAAGTGAGATAAATTTTAAATGGATAGATCAAATACATGGTAATCTTAGCCCAATTGCCAATTTAAATAGCATGTCAATAAGTGAATAACAAAGGCTCATGGAAAGAGAGCTATAAGTAAGCAAGCTAGAGAGAAAGTAAAGGAAGCAAGAGCAAGGTAAGAGATTAACCTATTCAATAGGTATTATTATAGCTGATTTGATTATTTTTTACCATGAAGATATAAATATAATAAGTTTCTAATAAGTGTGGTGTTATGTGGAATATGAATTTGTCAATGAGTTGTCATTTCATGATGAGAAAGGTTATGAAAAGAGTCACCATGAGATGGTGGAGTGTCATGAAGAGGCAGCCAAGGAAAATAGCAATGAGAGATTGATGATGAAGGAAGAATAGATGTATAGGCAGCCATTAGAACATGAGGATGAAGGAGAAATCATGATTAATAATATAGACCAGTAAAGAGTGATTGAACCAAGCATGACAAGTGAAGAAAGAAGCTATCAATTAGGAGTAAGAGTAAATAATAGGATCAACCATTGGAGGTAGAGCATGGTGAATATAAATCAGATATGGAAGTGATAGAAGATGAGTGGAAAAAGAGTTGCAGTAGATCATAGACTTCATAAAGATAGAGGGTGATTTGGTAAAGAGACTAGACAAGGCAAGAAGACTAAGAAACAAGAACTAGCTAAGAATAAATGAGAAAGAAAAGAGGAGTAGCATCAAGAGGAACTCAAAAGATTAGAGGGGAAAGAACTGAAAGGCAAGGAATAAGTTGGAAAAAGAGCATTTGAGTAGGAGTTCAAACTTTTCCACTTAGGGAGTACATGGTGTAGATCCTGATGCCTACAACCTCCATCAATTAATTACCTTAGATCTGATTTATTCTTTTTTTCCTGCAATGAACTATGATTTTCTTATCTTTTGTAGGTATTATGCTTGTTTTTGACTTCTTGTCCAAATATTTACTAGCTTAGGCTCTCAAGCCTCCTTTTTAGCTAGTCCTTATTCACTCTCTCTCTAAAACACATCCTCTCTATCATCTCCCTTATTATCAATCTACTCCTCTTATTACACACATCATCATCTTCATACTCTTCTTTCATCACTTCACTCTTATTGTTTGGTCCAAACTTGCTCATTATCAAATTGCCTCATAGGCTTAAAGGCTTCATGTAAGATTCCATGGTTCTTACATTCTCATTAGGAATCATATGGTCATCCACCTAGTATTTTTCATCTCCCTTATACATCCTATCAAAAGGCCCAATCCTTAAGTTTTTACTCTCAACCTATCTACACTTTCTCTCTATTAGGTCTCTTCTCTAATAGCCCTATTTAATCACAAATTTAGATGGTTTGAAAAATACAAAGAGGTTTCATACAAAGTAAGGATATTTTTAGACACCCATTATCCTCTTTTATCTTCCCCTAAAGTTTCAAGGCTCAAATATCAATGTAACCCCACTAACTCACCAAGTCTCTTACCCAATTAGGTCTCTTTTAGGCCTAGTCAATCGCACAAATATAGAAACTATATAGTATGGATTTCCACTAACCTAAAACCTCTTAAATACTTTATTTCACATGAAATTACATTGTATTACCATGTTTTATGATTTTTTACTAGTTAGCACTTAATTTATTCCACTTACAAGATTTAAACATTAGGTTGGTTTACACAGAGGCCTATGTAGAATGAAAATAAATATAAATACATCATTTATATTTTGAAATTTTCCAAGATTTATTTGAATTTACATAGGTTCTTCCCAATCATATTACAACTCCAGAACTTTAACTTGAGCATTAACTAGACTCTAAACCATGAAAACATCCACCTTTACCTAGACTGCTATAATCTTCTACATGTCTCATAGAATAAAAAGCCTCTAAAAGGGATTAATATTTATCAAAAAAACTACAATGGAAGACATAATTATTACATGATCTTAATAACACTTCATATTTAGTCTCACATTGGATATTCTTGTGAAAACAATCTTCAATACATATGAAACTAACACTCTAACTGATTATAATAACACAGTCTTAAACACAACCCTGTAACTTATAAAATAAAACTTATCAAAGGCCTCTATGGTACTAAAAATAATATAAACAACTCAATATACATTCAATAAAAATTCTCAATAGGTTCATCACACCAAACCACACATCTTTTTTATTGATCTCATGATAATATTTACATACTTAACTCACTATCATACCAATGTCCATCATGGAAAATACAGTTCTAAATTTTTATCCATATTTCCTTATATTATTCTAACCTCCCTACTCTTACCAACATAATACTACTCTCCTACCATTATATTATCTTGTACAAGCATTTTCCCACCTTATTATTAAGCCAAACATGCAAACAAACTCCTTATTCTTGCCAACTCCATGTAAGTGGCAGTTACAACTTGTATTTTATTGGATCTTATGGTTCATGACCATGATTTATACATTGATACACCCTCATACACATTATTATGACCATATAGGACCTTCACAAACATTTACCAACCTTTAGATATTACCTAAGACTCAAAACACCACTCTAAAGCATAGTTTAAAATATAAATTTTTAAATTAGGATTTTTGGTGATAAAACCTATATATATATCAAACACATACTCTTACATACTCTCAAATAATTTAATTCATCCTAAGGTACCCTATAAAATCCCTCACACACATATCAAACCACAAATTAGTACTATCAACCTCTCAAACATACTATCAGCTTATGTCATCATGTGATGCTCTGCATCATCTACCTCTACCTAGTTACCATGACTTGGGTTGTTTTTTGCCATTCCAAATATTTTACTCACCATTATAAGGTGAAAAAATCAACAAATCATTAGATAACAGGAATAAACATTTCTCCTAAATTTGTAGAGTATTCAAACCGTGCTATGATACCACAATCTAAGAACCCAATTTTTTTGTCAAAACTTGAGAAAAACATTTACAATTAAAATAGCTTCCACTGAAACATAGAATGGAAATATAATGAGATCCATAACTGTGTTAAGACTAACACAGGAACTAGAATAAAGTCAACTTTTGAATGATTTAACATGAATTTATTATCCACTACATAAATGAATGAGGAAGTATTAATATACAAAAATGTATACTCATACATTCTAACTCATGTACTCATGTGTGACCTGCCTAACGAATCCATTAACATATTATAGCCTTACTCAAGTGCATGTATATGACATAAAACAATTTGCACCTCGATCACCAAGTAACTACTCTACAGTTAAGTATGTGAAGACTCAAATAGAAGGACCTTAAAAAAAATGTATGTAAAATAATCAATTTCTATAGAAGAATCATCATACTAAGCTTATCATTTTTAATATTTAACAAATAATTTAAAATTATCAAGTAAGAGTTTCAAAACTATTTCCAAAAACAACACAATGAAAAACTTATAAAACCCTTTAACACTTTAATAGGAAATGATCTGATTAAAGTTGTCACCACGGTGCTTCCCACTTAGGTTACTTGGAAAAAAACTCAAAGTAGGATCATTGCACTATAATTCAGTGACCTTAGAATGACATTTTCATGTGCATTTTAAAGCTTAAAGGATCTTATTTAGTTCTACCATGATGGATAATACCACATAAGTGTCTATCTCATCACTTACATGATCAAAATGAGTTCATACACATTATAACTTAACCATATGTAATCCTTCACATAAAAATTATATCCCTATAACCATTCTTACTTGTCACTTGGTTAAATGCACTTAAAACATTAATGAATCAAATTCTTATGAAATGAAATTCATTTTTTTTAATGTTTCAAAAACCATGCTTAAGTTATGCATGAAAACATCATATGAAATTTACTACAGCCATCATAGCATTTGGTTTAGTTATCGATTGGACCATCGATAAATTAACTAAACACTTAGACCATATTTGTTTAATTTAGTATATAAATTATAGTTACACCTGATATAATAATTATTTACATTGTAATTGCACATCAAATAAATTCATATTGCATAGTTGAACATTATTGTCTCCACATTCACTTATACATCTTAGATGTTCGTCTAAGATATACTATTGCCAACTTATTACCTTATTAGGTTCTCTAAAGAATCACACCTTAAAAAAACATTGTCTTAAAAGAACAAAACCAAATGTTTAGTTTATTTACAGGTTATCAAACATAATGCCAATTTTTTCATAATGTTTTTCAAAATAGATAATCATTTGAACAAAGTTCAATCTATTTTACCATTCCAATTATAACAACTTAATGGTGAAGTATAACATCTAGATTCAATAAAAGAATACTTAAATAGACTTGTATATTTTCATATTTATGTATTATTTTTAATAACATGTTATTTTAACATTAAGATTAAGATTCACATTAACTAATGATTCTAAGTTAATAACTATGAAAACCTCAATCCTCAAAATTTGTCAAGTAATTTGAACCATATGCATACGAAAACCTTCTTGAATTTAATAAAAGAATTAAATTGGCACAAGACAACATTCGGCCTTGTATTCATGCATGCTTTGTTACCATTTTCAAAACAACTTGAAACAATAATGGAAACGTTTACACTCATTCCTATAACATCTTAACTCATTGTAATAACAATGTTTTATAAATGCTTTAATACACAAGCATAATCTTGAATGGTTACAATTTTACCAAGCATAACCTATAATTATAATGTTAAACCCAAAAATAGTTAATAAATATTTTATAAAAACTCAACAGGGTTATCAAGCCAACACACTTTCCTAATTGTTCCTTCATATGATCAATAAGGGTCTTTCAAAACATAAATCTTTTTACATTTTTTATAAAAAAAAAATGTTCTATAACTAATAACACGGTAGAAACTTACTACTTTGCGCTTCACATCATAAGTGGGGTAAATCAAGAAATTATAGGTCTATTTAGTATTCAAAAAAGTGTCATGCTAACACTTTAATATATTGCACAATAATATATCATTTCCATTTAACAATTTCAATAGTATCTCTAAGGAAAATTACATGTTAAGTGATATAAACACAATAATCCTATAAGAATATAAATCTAAGATATGTACAAATAACAATTGAGTTATAAATTAAATTAATACTAAATGAAATAAAATAATTATTCATATAGATAATATACCAAATACACTAAAATTATAACTTTCATAAATAGCTATGTCATCTCCAATAGAGATAAAATAAGCAAATGAAAAAATAATCAGTAAATACAAATCAATCCCCAATAAGTATTTCATAAAATGATCCCAATAGAAGATAAAACATGTCAAAATCCAATGCATAGAACACTCTTTTGCACTACATGTTCAACCAACACCCACCCTTCTAGTCCCAAAGAGCCCAACTATAAGTGGCCCTAGACTACAACATCCATTAGTTAGATGTGGATCTGGACAACAAGGTAGGTGAAATAAAGAATGAGAACAATAACAAAACTAAGCCTCATTTAACAACACTCAAATATAAAAATAATGCAAAGTAAGATAAGTACTATTAAAAATAAAGACACCTACATTTATCTGAAAAGCTATAGCTTTGTGCCAAGCTTATTCATGTTGACCTTCATGAGTACACCTATGAACATCACTTTATACAAGCATATTGTATATCATATAGTATTTTACATAAAATTAAGTATCTTAATTTTAATAGTTCAACTCAAGAAGAGTGATTTTAAGACCAATAAAATCATATCCACAATGGAAAATATTGATTTTAGGAGATTATCTCAAAATGGACAATCACAAATTTTGCATAAATAATAATCAAAATTTTATCCAAGCATATAGCATATTGACACCAAAACCATTATCAATCGAATAAGTACTACACTCAAAATTTTCAAATGAATTTTGAGGTGAAAAATAAAGCATATAAGTTTTGAAGTCAACCAGCTAGGTGAAAAAAAAACCCTCATACTCATATTCCATAATTTCTAGCAATGCAATGATTAAAATGTCATAAAAAACACAAATTTTCAAAACAGTTTTGGCCCATATTTAAGTCAATAAAGCCAAATTTTCATCATCAAGATTCCAAATTTTTGTAAAACATTAAAATCCATAACACTAAGTTTAACCAAAAAGATCTAAGTAATGATTAAGTGAAAAAAAATGCCATCGACACCATGAATACCTTTCATACCAAACCAAACTGAACTAACCAGCTCACCAACATTTATCAAACCATAAGGTAACTTCTATGAGTTCAACAACAACTTCATGTTTTTCCAAACACACCAAAATAAAAAACAATAGAGGGTCTAATATCCCTTATTCAAAAACAACCTAGAATTTTAAAATTTTCACATAATTGAAACCCCAAAATAAAATGTAGACATTCCACTACCTTCTTGCTTACACACATCAAAACTTACATTTTCCCCTCTCTTTTTTATTTTCTAGTTGGGTTGCCTCTAAGAATACCAATTTTACCTCAATGAAATTTCCACAAAAATCTCCCATATGGCCAACAACATAGCCATGTCATATTTATAGTCCTCCAATAAAAACTCCATGGCATAATAGCCATAAATTTACCACAGCCCTCCATGACGGCCATTGAAACAATTATGGTAGAGTTTCCCCTACTAGGGTTTCTAAAAATAATGAGTTCAAAAAACAAAACCCCAATGAACCAAATTCCCAAATAAGTCGCTTGACTTACTTCCCTCAAATTTTGAGTCTATGCCATCGACTAAAGTCTGATGCCATATCCAAAAATTAAAAAAAATGTAAGTCCCATGGTGGTTCGAGGTTATTTTTGAATTCTAAGGTCTAGTCAAGTCTCCATTAAAACTAAGTCAATAACAACATGCCACCAATAACTTAACTAACTCCCAAAGCATTCAAACAACATAATCAATGTTATGAAAGACCAAGTCGATAAGCAAGCATCTTAAATATGTCAATGGCTAGCAATAAGGACCTAGCCCCCTAAAGGATATAAAATAATAAAGTAACATTAATGAAACCAAGGCACTCAACATGAAGTGGAAATTATCATAGCAAGCAACAACTCAAGATGGACACCAAATGACCAAAAGAAGTCATAACAGGATAACAAGTGAGAAAAACAAGGCACTCATAAGTGAATAACTGATCACAATGAACCGAACAATGAAAGAGAAGCTCAAAATTGTTTATAAAGTTCACAAAGTTATTTCTCATCCATACATCATGTTTTGTCTACCAAGATCTGTAAGCAACCTATCTTATGAGTACCTATCCCTATGGTCACTAAAAAAACCATCATTAGTATCTAGACATGATAAAAAAGTAATAAATATACTAAGTAATCATAACTAAATTAAATAATAATACTTTTGAGAAGTATTTAATAATATTATGCCAATATAGAAAGTCCACAATATCTAACAAACATCAATGTCATAATAATATCAACATATCAATAGTTTATACAGTTGAATCACATAATAGTAACATTAAAACAAATGTTTTAAGTATCTAAAACAAAGAAGCTACTAAATCTCATAATCAAAATACCATATAAAAAATAGGGTCATGACATAACATTTGGTGAAACTCTGATATTAATTAATAAATAAATATTATCATAGAAGATTTCATGCTAATTGTGATAGTTTTATTACAATTTTATCATTTTTTAATTTAAAATTAAATATTTAGTTGATCTTGAGAATTTGGTTAAGTCTTAAACACTCTCCTAACCATTAAAATACCTTTTGCATGCCTTATAATTGATCTTCAATCATAGAACGCTATTGTTAGAATGATATGATACCACTGTAACCTTTGTGATAAGTGAATGAGTAGATTAATTAAAGTTAAAAAATTTAACTTCAACATGTCTCACTTTATTTCCTTGGTCTTATGTTGATATGTTTGGTATCCATCCATCTAGCACAATTCATGTCTTAATTGTCCATCTTGATGATAAACCAGTTAAGAAAAATATTAAAAGATGCATTCTAAAGTTGTTTTATTAGTTTAAAAATTCTAAAATTCATTAAAATTTGGTTGCATACGGCCTATTGATTATTCAAATAGAATTTTTGACATTGTCCCACTTGTTAAATTAAATGGGGGCATTAATATATACAAGGACTTTAGAGACTTAAACAAAGCATGTCCTAAGAATGTTTTTTTATTACCAATATTGATATGATCATTTATTCAGTATTTGGTATGAGATATTCTTTTATGAATGAATTTTTAAAAGATATTAAAATAAATATAAATCCTAGTGATTGACATAAAACTGCATTCACAACTTTTTGGCATATATTTTCTATGTTCTCTTGCCTTTTGGTCTTAAAATTGCTTGCACAACTTATCAAAAGGCTATGACACATTATTTCATGTATAAATGCATGATATTTGAGATCTTTATGTTGAATACATCTTTATAAAATCTAAGAAATGTAGAAGTCATCCTAGAGATTTTAGGAAAATGTTTGATCAATTATAAAATTACAAAGTGAGATTAAATCCTAAGAAATTTATCTTTGATGTTACATCTAGAATATTATTGGTATTTATTATTTCTCAAAGAGGTACTTACATTGATCTTAAGAAGGTACAATTTATTGTTAAAATTCCCCCTCTTAAATGAATTAAATAATTGAGAAGTTTATAAGTAAAAATCCTAACCATTAGATGGTTTATTGATCAGTTAGTTGATAAAACCTAACCATTTTCATGATTGATACATAAAGGTACTAACATTGAATGAGATAAACAATTTCAAGTGTATTTTTATAAAAACTATTAATATTTAGTTAATCCCATGATTATGATGCCACTTATTCCCAATCAATATTTGTTATTCTATGTGTGTGTGTGTGTACATGTGCATGGCATCAAAAATGCTTTGGGAAACTTGCATGGAAAATATGAATATGAGCATAGATAATGGATTATATAATACATCAATCATACATTAGTTTATTATGAAAATAATTTCAACTTAATGAAAAATTTATGTTTAAATTTTGTGTTTTCAAACTAAAAACTTATACATTACATGCTTAATAATGAGACTAATGTCATCGTTAAGCTTTATCCTTTGAAATATATGATGTCTAAGCCTTATCTATACAACACATAGATAATTAGGTCATGTTACTTATGTATTTTTATATTAAATTTATACCATAAAATTTGGTAAAATGGAAAGTCATTGTTGTTTGTTTGTAACTCCCTTATTAGACCATGCTCCTATCCATGATTCTTTTCATGTTGATTTTGTTACATGTAACAATGTAAAAAAAAAATTAACCATGTATTTGTAAGTGATAAAATGTGATTTAGATTTTGGGCCTTGCATTATATTAGTAACTCCTCACTATCAAACTATGTCATTCATATATTGATTGAACATTTCATATACAAATAACATAGCATAATATGAGGCTTTAGTTATGGGATTTCATGTTGATGTTTTCATGTTGTTATCATTAATATCAATGTTGATGTCATTAATGGCAAGGTGCATATAGTTAAGGCGCATGGTGAGTAGTCATTGAAGTATGTTCATGATATGACAAGGTGAGATTTTTGAGCATTGTCTCTTCTAATGGTTGATGTTAATGTTGATGTTAAGGTTTAGGTTAGCTTGAAGTTGCCATGAGTGTTGCCAAGAGAGAGAAGAGCATGGTAATGATAGTTATCATGAATGCATGGGAAAAATTTGGGATATTCATAACATGAAGAGTTTCAGGGTGAGCCATGTGACAAGAGATCAATTTAAGGCAACTAATGTCTTATGGTTGCATGGACGGAAAAGGTCAAGGTGTAAAGTACATTAGAAGCTTGAGCCTAGTCATAGCATGGTGAAGGTATGAGCTGGTGGCATGATGAGGTGAGTTATCTCAAGAATGTGAGAGATTTTGAAGGTTGTATAATCATGAGTATGAGGTTTGGATACACTCATAATTGTTTCAAAGTGAGCCTATAGGGATAGGATATTCAGTTTAGGTCTACATCTAAACCTCTCTTAAACCCTACCTACCCTAATGAGGCATGAAGATCATTTTTCAAGGCAAGGTTGCATATGTAATCATGGAAATAGGTATGTATTATTAAATAGAGTATTTTAGTGGTTATGAATGTTTTTTACTTGTTTCCATTTTTGACAAATGCATAGGTATCAATTCTTTGAGGTCAAGTGCTTATGTAGCCTAAGCCTAGTCATGGCATGACGAGACCTTGTGAGAAGGTATGAGCATGATGACTTGGTGAGATCAGTTTACACAAGCATGAGTGGTTGTATGAGGTCTCTTGAGTATGTTATTAAGGTGGAAAATTCTAGGAAAGAGGCATGAGTTTTAGTTTTAAGGCCTAATGTGATTTGCAGGTCAAGGTCTAGAGAGCATGGAGAAAGAGTGTGGCCTAATGAGATGATCAGATTTCAAAGTGTTTGAGATTATGTTAAAAAAAATAGATTTTATGTATGTTGGTTCAAGTTTTTTCATGTAGTTTGAGGTCATAGTTTGAAGGACAAGGCATGAAAAGTTGTTTGGAGGTCTCTAGAGTGCTCAAAATGAAGGATTATCAACCTGAGAAGGATTTTATTATGATCATTATCTCATAAAACATTTTCATGGGAACATAATCAGTTCATGGTATATGGGTAAGGGTCCTATGTCAAAATTTTAGGTATTATTTTTTGAATTGAGGGGCTATTCTTTATGAATGATGAAGACAGGCTTAAATCCTCTTAGAACACTAATAAGGACACATTGTTGAAGATCTTGATCAAAAGTGCCTATAATGGATTGGTGTACATATTTAAGTGTTTGTATCTTGCATTTGGCTCTCCCATGTACATCCAGGTGGTGGTGTTTAGAGAGATGAGAGATAAAATGTGAAAATACAAGCTTGTTTATAAAGAAGTTGTTGTAGAAGTAAAAAGTTGCATTGGACATAGTAAGTAAAAGGATGGAGAAATAAGGTAGAGACTCATGTTTCATGTCCATGAAGGTTTATATATAGGTTATATTCATTAATTACTCTAATTTTATGATCAAAATAGGTCAATCACTAATAGTCCTAATAATGGAGACAGTATGAAACCCAGGCAAAAGTGAAGAGAGAAATTTGAAGGTTTGAGCATGGTATTTTATTGTAAAAAATTAAATGGAGTTTTTATTCATGAATTTTAAGTCATTATAATGAACTTTATAATTTTTTAGTTACATTTAAGTGAATAAAATGTGTTCACAAAATGGTTTGTCTATTTAGGATTGGACTATAAGACTATAAGTCAAGGAATTGGCCTGTAAGACCAATACTTGCCATTAGACCTTACAATTTTTTCATTTTTAAATGATATTAATATTTAATAGGATTATTTTCATGCATCAAGGGTCAATAAAAGTGTCTACATATGTGGTTTGATTCTAATTACTTATGACTATGTTTTTGAGTATTTTGGCAATTCTGAGTGAGCAAGTTACAAATTTGTTCTTGAGCCATTATTATCTAAGTGAAGTTGTTACAAGTATTTTGGTATATTAATGAGGTCATGTAATATATTTTTATATGTTTAATTTTTCATGGGAGATCTTATAAAGGAGTGATTGAACTTCATTCTTGCAAAACAGGCTTTGAGGTGTATAGGCCTAATAGGGTAGTTTGTCCTAAAGAGGGCTTCAGGGTATGAAAAAAGGATATAGATATAACCAAAAATGGAAGAGGTTATAATAATTAATTTAAAAAAAAATAGTGGTTTATTATTGTTGGATAATTCCATCTGAATCCAAGAATATCAAGTCTCAACGTCAAGAGAGAAGACCTAATGAAGAGGTCTCCATGATACCTAAAGGGTGAGTAAGACCAATGTTGGTCATTGAGTCAGAGTGTTCCAAGTGAATTAATATGACATTAAGGTCATATATATTCTATAAACATGTTTTTTATGTTTTTTTACATGAAAATTAATTGATAAAGCATGAGAGAGATCCGATAGTGTTTGAGTACACATAGGCGTAATGAGACTGTGAGTTATAAGGAGTGTTTCATGAAGTAGTTGAATCTATAATGTGTTTTTCAACAAAAAAGAGGTTATATGTGGTCTATTTAAAGTATATTTTAAATAATATTTTTATTTATATATAAGTGTAATTTTTTCTTGGGATCATGTTCTACACGTTACAAGACAAACCTAATGCAATTAGGTCTCCATGAGTCCTAAAGAGGAGTAAGGCATAATTGAGCTATGACTGACCAATGTGTGATCAAATTATGATTGAAAATTTTTAATAATAATTAATAATACCTATTACATTGCCAAAATAATAGGTTAAGGGTGTGTGGTTGACCAAGTGGTGTATTAACAAGAGACTAGTATATATGCAAGGTAGTTTGGGCATATGTGTGTGTGTGAGGAATAGTGTGTGAAAGTGAATGAAATAGCACATTTTTTAGAATAAATAGGTATTTTATACCATAAAATGAGTGTATATTATCTATAATGAATATCTTATAATGTTTTTGCATATGAATATCAAGGTCATGTGACCTAATCAATCTTGAAGAGACCTAGTTAATCGAAGAGGCTTAGAAGGCAGTTTGAGAGGTATAAGAGTGTGAAGAGCTAAAGAGGTGGTCATCATCTATTTTTTTATAAACATATTTTTATGAATTTGATAAAATAAATCAGGTGGACGAGTTGGTGTTGAGTCATCTATGGGGTTGGTGCCTCCTTGCAAGTGGGTGTTTGCTAAAGCCTAGTCAAGTGGGTGCTTGGCTAGTTGGGGTTGGTGCTCCATGTGGATTTGGTGATTCACTAAATTTGGTTTTTGTATTATATTTATTTAGTCCATTTTCATAGATAAGTTATTTTTCTTCCCCTTTAGTTCTCCCCATGTATGTGATGTGTTCTTGTGTTTCATGCTTATGTAAATAAGTGTTTATGCTTGTTAAATCTATATATTTGCTTGAATAGTTCATGATTGCTTAAGTGAACTTGAATGAAAGGTTTTGAAGATTGATTCACCCCCCCCCCTCTCATTCATTGTGCTTCCAATAATTTCACATGTTTTATATATAAAATCTATAAAACTATATGGTGATTATCAACTTTTATTAATTTAAGTGATGGGTATCTATCAAATAAAATAAGACAAATCAATTCCATGTCATGATTTAGTGCTTACTTTGATCACCCACTTTGATGAGTGTTAAATTGGTTATATTCCCAAGAAAATCAATTGTCACATTGATGATATGGTTAAATTTGTTTCCCTGGTTCCTATTAACATTACAGATGACCATGTTAAATTGACTATTAAATTCTTGCAATAACCAACTATCACATTACCAGATCTAGATAAGTTAGATGTATCTAGTATCTCATGCAGTACATATAAATCATAATGGTATGTGGATATATACAATTTTTATCAGATGATATTTTTCCTCATAAATTTTTAACAAATGATAAAATAAAATTACAAAAAGATGTTATTATGTTTATAATTTATTGGATGGTCCCTTTTCAAAACATATTTTGATGGGAAATTATTTAGATGTTTGCGGCATAAATAAGTTAAGATAGCATTGCAATAATTTCACAATAGTAAGTGTGGTGGGAATTTTATTGTAAAAATCCATGTTCCATTATTGAGATGCTACATATGTTAAATTATTATGCCTTTGACATTTCTCACATACCTTAGCATATTATGACATTACTCACTATGGAACATGAATGTAAATAATATGATAAGGTATGTGAAGCAATGTCAAAGATAGTAATTTATCATATTCAGTATCTCAAGAATTATAATCTATTGTATCTCCTTAGCCATTTTTATATTTGGGGATTTGATCTAGTTGGGAAAATTATCCCTCCATCATCATAAGGTCATAAATTTATTATTATAACTATTGAATATTTTACAAAATGGATTGAATATATTTTTTATAATTTACTATGAGTGAAGACATTTTTAGATTTATAATAACTTGTGTCATTTATCGGTTTGGCCTTTTATCTTATATTATTATGGACAATGGTTCATATTTCAAAAATAGGATGGTATGTAATTTTTGAGTGAAATAAAAGATTCAACATACATTTTCAAATCCTTATTACCCTTAAGGGAATGGAAAAGATGAGATGAGAAATAACATAAATGTTAGTATTTTAAGTAAAAAGTTTACTAAACATGGTGAAATTAGAAAGTAAAATCTTATACACTTTATTGACATATTGAATGAGTGTTAGGATAGCTATAAGGGCTACCAATATTCTTGTCTATTATACAGAATTAGTTTTACCTTTAGAGGTTGATACTTCTTCTCTTTATGTGTCAGTAAAAGGTATTACTGATGATAAAAAATATTACATCAATTGGAAATGAAGGATGAAGTGCATATTCATGTTATTGAGCACTTAAGAATTATCAAAATCATCTTAAGAAGGATTATAACAAAAATATTTAATGAATAGATTTTAATCTGGATGATTAGGTATTAAAATAAAATCAAAATAATATAAATATGAATAAATAAAATAAAGGTAAGTTCAAACCTAATTGGCTATGTCCCTTCATTATTATAGATAAACTCGGTTCAAAGGCCTTACACCTAGCTACATTAGAGGGCAAGCCTTCGAATAATCTAGTGAATATCATGCACTTTATTTGATTTTACACTTGGATTATTTTATTTTCATGTTTCTTTATGAGTCTTTTTAATTTTTTTATTGGTCATTATTTTCTTGATTTTTGTAATGTCTTTTGTATTTTCTTGGACATTTATTTTGTCTTTTTTTGTTTTGTTCTTGGTTTTGTTTTATATTTGTGTCAAGATGTGTCTTAAATTATTGACTTTATGGAATTTCATATATCATAAATTTTCTACATTAGGGGGAACCCATTCATGTACATATATCAATATTCAATGGAATGGAACAATATTATTATGCTTTAGTGTTTATACATTTCCATTAGGGGCATGATGTGCCAACATGTTTGTAGATTATGCATTGCTTATAATGGGAAGGATATCTCCATATGTCATTTCATGTATCTTATTTAGTTTATGATTTATTAGTAGTAGTACTTTAATTATTATATCTTGTCCATATTGGGGCATATTGTTACATTTTAGCATGTCCCTTCTCCCTCTTATTTTTTTACAATGGAGCACATCATTTGCCCTTCCTTCCCATTATATTGGGGAATTTCACTTGTCCCTCAATTTTCATTCCCTTGATTATATATCTTTTGCTTTGGCATAGTTATATCAGGTTATCGATGATCTTTAATGATGGCATATTTATATGAGTATATACAAGTATATGTTCTATATGATTATGATTATGATTATTTATATGATTCAATTTTTTGATAAATGATTTTAAGTGGTTAAATAGATATCAATAGGATAAGAATATTTTTCAAGAGGTTAAAAAGAGGTACTATATGTTTAATTCTTCAGTTGGGAAGCAAATTTTATCACTTGAGAGGGTCAATAGGATCTGTGTTTCAAATATTTCACCACATGACAATGTTAGATTAGACCATTGTAGTTTGATATTATTCAAAGATGGAAAAAAAATTACTTTCCACTCGGTGTATTTATTCTTATTTTTTATATCAAAATTTAAAATTATTACATTGGTGACCTTATTATATATTTATTTAGACATCGATTTACGTGTAAAAAATCATGTTTGTTTTTTAGTTGAACTTAATATTTTGACACAAAATAATTCATGGACCCTGTGTGAAAATCAAGACATTCAAGCAAGGAGATAAAAAAATTCTATTTTTCAAGTTGGTGGAGTTAAACTCTAATTTAATGTAGCCTCTCTCCTCCTTTTAACTTTCAGATCATTTTCATATCTAGATCTAACTTCAAGCATAACTTCCAAATAACAAGGCAACTATATCAAAAATAACATCCACCATTTCTTTATTTGATTTAATCTATATGCATGTACAAACATTAAAATTGGGAAAATATAGAAACTTAATTTTGGTACCAAACTTATAATTGTAATGTTATTATCATGTTTTCATACATATATATCATTGGTACAAATTAGTGTTGGCCATTTTATTTTATGTTGGGTCATGTATTCCCTTCCCTTATCACCATTTACTCTTGAACACTTTATAATATATCATTTTTCTACCTCAGATCCTCCTGGATATTATTGTAGCTTATTAGGTATCTATTTATTTGATTTTCCTCACCTTTACCATTATCAAGACATTTCAATAATGGTCTAAACACTATCTAAACATTTTGATAATGGTCATAGTTTTGGGTTCTTTGACCCTTACCCCTTATTTCTCATGTTTCATTGTGCCTAATATTCAATTTTCCTAATTTCATGTGGTCAGCTTACACATTACTAAGCTCCAAATTTTAATTTAATATGTATATATATACACAAGCACCATAATACATTTACAAAATCACATAATCAATTATTATCAATCAGATCATATCACAATTACAAGGATGCCATCTAGGTCTCACATATATTGATTTCCTTTTATTGCATTAAAGAATCATTTCTATGTACTCTATTCAAAAAAATTATTAGTGAAAGAATATATATATATATATATATATATATATATATATATCCCAAGTTGCATATTGCATATTATATCATAGTTATAATGAATGGGACTATCATATATAGGATCCTAAAAGTAAAACCCAACTTTTTATGTCATTTCTAGGTCATCTTAGCACAAATTAGGGATTGAGTGAAGAAAAAGACATTCAAGAAATCCCATGCAGTTATTCTCAAATATAGAATAGGTTTATGATAAGTAGGTTTACAAATTTTTAAACCATTAAAACCTATGCATCCATTATCGAAATAGACATGCAACTTTGAAATATATTATCATTGTCAGGATAGTTTGTTATTGGTGTGTCACTATCATATGGGTTTAATATTGGTCACATCAATAGAGCTCGATCATATTTATATTTTTTATTTTGAATTGTATCAAATTCTATGTCTAATAATTTGTAGTTATTTTAAGGATTTAGGTGAGTCTACAATCATGTATGTGCATATAAATCCTTGCTAGTTATCAATCATTATAGGATTTTTCATTCTTAGCACATAAGAAACTCTTTATTTATTGTATTTTACTATATTTATAT
Organism: Torreya grandis; assembly: GCA_037957365.1. Taxonomy (NCBI): domain Eukaryota; kingdom Viridiplantae; phylum Streptophyta; class Pinopsida; order Cupressales; family Taxaceae; genus Torreya; species Torreya grandis. The sequence goes on along the minus strand of JARHVA010000501.1, from coordinate 4,132,549 downwards.
TATATTTTCTTATGTTCAATTTTTTAATAGATTGGTATACTTTTAATTAGTATAATATCCCTTGTACACTTTTCCATTAAAATAGGTGGTAAATCTCAATAATAAGAGGTAATAATTAAAATCTCCACATGACTTAATTAAATCAAGTATTAGCAAGAATAATTTACATCTCATACATAAGATAATAATCCATGAAACATCTCCATATAAATTACCTATGATAGCAAGGGAATTTTTATCTACATGAGTGGATATTTATGATAAATTGGATCAATCCATCCCAAAAATAGTGTTAATCACCATGAGTATAGATAGTAGTGATCCATCAACATTTGTTTGAAAAACAACATTTGTATGTTTTAAAATCCAATAGATGACAACCCAATTAAATAAACAACATATTTTAGACACATAAGTCTAGTCATGGGTACTTTAAAAAGTTAATTCTTGACACATTCCATATAACATGACTTATGCTCATATGCATGGATCATATTTGTCATTCCTCTAAACCACATATCTATATGTGGTCTCAACCCTTTATATTATGTCATTAATGCATATAACTTTCAATTTAAAATGTTTAAGTTGTCTAAAATTGCCTTTAGATTGTCCCCAACTTAGGATAATTATCTATTATCTCTCTAGACAAGTTCATGCTAGGTGGACAAGGGTGTAATGCACCTCTATCTGCTTAAGTTGGTCACATCCAACACCAAATAATGGTTATTTTCATAATTTTTAATCAATATTTTTGGCCTTCCCACATGTTTCATAAGGTAAGCTAAAATAAATTTTCATAATATTCAATTATAAATACATGTCAATATTCATTCATTATCACCACTTGTTATTCACTTGGCACAAGCATAAATACTTGTGCACATTGAGCATATATTCCTTATTATACCCAATTTTTTCATTATTCACAAGGAGTAGTCATAATCCAAGTCAAGATCCCTCTAAATCAAGTCAATAGTTATTATTGTCAAGAATTAAAGACATTTTTTAATTGCATAGACATATTCAAAGGAACACAATTTCACATTCACTCTAGGTGGTATAACTATGTGGGATTGATATCCCTCTTTAGAGTATTGGATACATAAGCATTAGTCAATAATCAAGGGTCGGTTGGGGTTAGCTCAACCATTACACTCCCTTATTTTTTTATAGGTTTTTAATATATTAAAGTGCCACAAGGGTTTCAAAGGTAAGAGAAGATAAATTATTTTATAAGTGTGGCCAAAACCTAAATATTATATCTTCAATTTTTCATCATCTATAGGAACAATAGGTGAAACAATCAGTTTATACACATAGTTAACCCAAACAAATCCATAGTCAATGGACTTGAGCACATTGTATTATCATCATCCTATAGTAAACCTATCCAGAAACTTTTTTTCTACCTTTGATTTATCATTTCTAGATTCTTACTTTCTCTATATTTTTCTATATGTTGTTTATCACAATCAACTGAGACAAGTTTGCATTTCAACAGATTGAAGCGCACTACAACATCATCCATTTACACTAAAACTATCCAAATTTTATTTATTTTCTTGATTCTGATACTAAGCTTACATAGACAGAACAATCAATAAAAACCATTATGTGAGCTAAGTATATATCCTCTTAGTACTTTCTCAAAATAGTAACTTTCCATATTTATCAATTTGACAAAATCAGAATAGTTGAATATTATATATCTTTACCATTCTAATATTTATAATTTTACACCTATATGTATAACTAACATAAGTAATACACTTAGTGTTTTATCAAAAATAGGGTAAAACATATTGGTGAACCTGAGCATTTATTTTTGAGCCTTTACTTTATGATTTTATTTTTTTCTTTCACTTTTTTTCTATAAACTATCTTTTTACAGTTTTAAAATGCATTAGAGTTGTCATTCTAGGCAAATTGATTATCAATTTTACCTGAACTATGGTGTGATGAGAACTTCCCTAATATTGAATCCATTAGGCATCACTATTCATGTTTTTTGGTTTGCATGTACCTGACAATATTAGAAATACATTAAATCATGTTTTCAGCCATAGGAAGCCTTTGATCATTTGCTCTTGTAGTTCACCAGTAAGTAGTTAACCCTAGTAATTTACTCTCAATGTATCCCATGAGATGAGATAGTGTGGATCCAAGAATAGTGGAATCCCACATAGTTAGTACCTTTATGGTTGTATTCACTATTTATGACTGGGATCAACATTTCTGAGAGCCTACAAATAAAATACACCCTTGATTCATTGTAACATTTTTTCCTTTTCTTCGTACCCTATTCATGATCAATTATCTACAAATAGTAAGTTGGGTGTTTGCTACATTCATTTTATCTAGGGTAATCAAAATTAAAATTAATTATCAATATGCAACCCTTCATGATATTCATTATTTATATTTTTTATTTTATAACAATGCTTTATTTTAGGCTAACAAATTCCAAATCCATAAGGCTAAAATGATAAATGTACAAACTCAATCATTAATAAACCTCTTTCTATGATGCAAGCACTTTTAAGCCAAATCTTTATAAAATCTATCATGACTTGGGTACAAGAATAATCATACATTCAGAATACTATAAGGCTTGTTCTACATGTTCTTGATGAACTTATTATGGCTATCGAGACTAATAATGTTAATACATAAAAAGAGGAGAAATTTAGTGATAAATAATTCAATGATTATATTAATACCAACCCACATAAGATTGATGTATTCCTTTACATTACAAGAGATGATAAAAATAAATTAGCTTTAAATTTCACTTATGCTTTAGATACACCAATTACTACTATTGCTACCATCCTTTTCTCAACCCCTATAGTTACACATGTTCCAAAAATACTTAGGTATGGAGGCATCACTTGCTTTACATCATATTAACATGTTTATTTTTACAAGGGCATAAAATACACCTCCCTTGATCACCATTCAAATCCACTTCTAACTTATCCCAATGTATCCTCTCTTAAGCAAATTATTCTAGCCTTACATGTTAAAATATTATAATTAGAACAAGATGTTTCCAAATTTATTCATTTAATATGCTCTCATACTTTGCTTCACTATCCTTTGGCACATGAAATATCCTCGTACCCACTAATATCAAGTTTTATATCACCTAAGCTACCACTTCATGAGGGTAAATGGGATGCAGAAGAGTATCTTCATTCATTTCATGTAGCATTTTTGGACTATGCTTACAACAATAAATTACTCACCAATATTTTTCCAAGAAGTCTCAAGCATTATGATCTTTGATTGTGCTATGATCTCCCACTTCAATCATTTTTAGTATTCAACCTATTGGTAGATCAATTTTTAGCACATTTCTCCATCAACATTGGTGAAAATTTATCCTATGCATAAATTTCAAAACTCAAACAATGGTCAAATGAACCTATTATCAAATAAATCCTTTGGTACAAGACTAAACTTGTAAATATGAAAAACTCTATGGTAGATAATGATTTTCAAGATATATTTACTCAAAGCTTGTTAGTTCTACTCCATGAATCAATAATGTTTGAAAAAATCTTATCTTCCAATGAGCTATGTCACACATTCAAAGAAAGCAAAGTCAAGCTTATATCATTAAAAAATTTAAATTATGCACCAAGTGTTCCTTATACATGAAATATCAAGTTTCAAATCAATCCAAATTATAAATTCAAATCTAACAAAATTAAAAAGATTCAAAAATAACAATTAATGAAATAACACATTCAATGAACAAACTTAATCGGTAGCTCCACCTAGGATTCAATTCACAAGGTTACCATAGTCTCATCATGTTTTGTTATAAAAGCTTATTGATTAAAATCTCACCATTATACCTCTTTTATTTGAGTTGGAATTTACCACAACTTAAGGCTTTGATATTAATGCATATTGTGATTACATAGATATATCAGGCATTCCATGAATATGTGTTATAGGCTAAAGCATAAAATACAAGATCTCATTGATAACATCATTGAGGTAAAGACACCCAAAAAGGAAGAAAGACTAAAATATAATGATAATTCAAAGCTATGAATCTTTAGCAATCCTTTCCAAAATCATGGTATAGTTGAAAATATAGATAATTTAAAAGTCCATCATGCATATAATGTGCATCCTCTTTTAAATACATATGGGCATCCAATAAATGAAATTATTGGAATATTTAAAGGTGCATTAACACAAAATCTAGTAATCACATTTGATGATAATGAAATCAATGATGATGATTCATATATGCATGCAACTAAGATACATAGAGCAATATATACAAGATACATTAAAATTAGTCAAAGCATTTGATGGGCATACATAATTTACTCTAGGACATAGAGTAATACCTATCCAAGTTGGATTAGAAATAATGTATACCCTATTTCTAGTCTTACCAAGCATAGGGTTCTTCAATATGTTATAAGTATGTCCTTGGATACAAATATTTGACTAGTTCTATTTATAGTGCATATATGTCTCAAGTATATACATTTTAATCAAGTGGTTAGAGTAAAAAATATCTCATATGAGAACCCTATACAAGTAGTGGTAACTCATCTTCATCCCCCACCACCACCATAATTTATGTGGAATCTATTCAAGAGTACCATACAAAGGTAATTAAGGCACCTACTCTAAAGCACAATACAAATATAATCAGTGCACCCATTCAAGAACATAATGTAGATTCAATTATGGCACCTATACAAAATATTTATATATATAGTTAGATCAAAGGGAAAATTGTACCTTCTTAATAAGTAAGCTTCACATTAAATAGTTATGCACGGTGAAAATAAATATAAATATCTTACAATGCATCCTAAGGCAACTCCTAAAATAATTTAGCATGTTCCATAGCAAACAAAAGAAAATACATAGAAAACTTCACCAAGTCTTACACCTTCTCCAGTTACACATATGACAACATTTTATATAAGCAATGATCATGAAAAAATATGATACAATACTTGATTATTTTTTAAATTTAGATATATCTACATGTAGCATTCCTCATCCATAGAAAACTAAGCTTCAACTCTATGATATGTGCATACATTGTGATCCTTCCATTGATGGGATCATAGGCTAGTTCCTTTTCCAAATATCAAAAATTCAAAATTTAAATAAATAAATCAAAATATATATATATATATATATATATATCAAAAATATATATATAACAAAATTCAAAAAAAATCAAAAATCAAGACCTAAGCATGACATGAGATGCTAGTTACTTCTTTTTATATGGTATTTATCATATACATTGGTAGATAAAATATTATTTTCTAGGCACACATACATTTCATGAGGTATTTGAGTGTGATGCATGACATGCATTACATATGCATTCTTATATGTTAGAATTCCCTTATACCCAATGGCCATGCCTATGTTAGGGGAATCTAAATCTACATTTTATACTAAAAAAGGTTATATAGATATATGACCTCTAATAAAATTTTGAGCTACATATCTTACAATTTTATTTAAAATCACTCATATTTTACATTCTTCTACATAGATGTGTTACTTTTTTTTTAAATATGACATTGATACATATGTATGGAAAAGACTAGTTTTCACTTATTATATGCTCCTTTGATCTTGTTTACTTTCTTGCATGATAGAATAGATATTGTTTGATTATTGTATGTGGCCCTTGGCCCTTACGTGAAAATTTTCCAAGAATCTCAATGAGATAATTTTTTGGTATGTATGACATTTTATCATGTCCATTTCTTATGGCCCTTAGCCATATATATCCAATCATTTCTCATTAAGACATTTGAACATGTCCCTTTTATGCGACCCTTTTCCTTTTAATATGACATTTTGTGACATTACATAACATTATTATGTGGTGTGCTTGCTAATATTTATTAGTAGTGTCATGTTCTCCATCATGCATTCCTAGGGAATAGTCTACTTAAAATATGCTTACCTTACTACATGAATCATTACTAAACATATGTATACATGACACTTTTTATTCCTTGTATTCAATATGTTACACATATGCTTCAATAAAAAATTTAATTTCTTAATGACATAATTCTCCAACATGTTGACGTAATACTATATATCATATCTTTATCACATGGTACAATTAATTTTTATTTTGACATAAGTGACTTGTAGGCTATATCCCTCATCTCAAAATGGATCATCAAAACAGTTTTTTCTTAGATATCAAAACCTTCATGACCATATCATGGATATAATAATAGTTGAAAAAATATAGAGTACAAATTTTTAAAGACTCAAACTAATAAAAAATGCAAATTCTACATTAAAGTTCAAGGTTTTAAAGATCAAAAGTGATTCATAAATCAAACATATGATAGATATTAGTACATCAATACAAATTGTGGGGGCATATGACATGCATATGCACTCATGTTTTAAGGACTCGAGGCATATAATCATGCACACTTAAATGCATATGCATGGGTATGTGCAAAATAATTACAATAGCAAAATTATAGGTTACAAATACTTTTAAAAATTAACCATATATATGCATATCATTCTATATAATTGACACATATCAAAATGGAGAATGATACTCATCCATTATCATGATTATTCAAAGATGCAAAACTCAAATTTTTAAAATTCAAAGTTTCAAAGTTTAAAATATTTAAATTCAAAGTAAAATTTATGAGCAATGAAAGCATGATGGGGTCATGAATACTCTTCATTTCCTTTTGACCATGTAAATTATAATCTATATCTGTCTATAGCAGTGTGATTCAAATCTATGCAAGTTATGTACATTTAAGTAAAGTGACACTCAATGTCCTTGGCATTACTTCTAGTGAACCTAGCATAGTTTCACATTTTTTGGATTAGTACATTTGGTACTATTATCTATGAATAAGATTTGGGATAATGCATATTTCTAACTCAATATCTTGATTAGTTATTAAAAATTGAGACTTGATGACACTCAATTCACCATTGGTTCAAATTCTCCAAATGATTTAGTAAGGGGACAACGTTCTCCATCATCAATTATGGGTTACCAGGCAAATTGATTTCACCTACATATAGGTGTACTTATTCCTTGATCTCTTTTTCATTTTTTCAATTTTCAAAGCTAATATTTTTTAAAATTCAAATGAACAAATGAATGTATCATGAGTTGTTGCAGGGTTTGTCAAATTTGAGTTCCCTACATAATTGAATCTACTCAAAAATAAAGTGTGTTGTACACACTCAAGATCAACTCTTTCTCATTTACACTATCAATTTTATTTCTATAATAAAGGGGGGGTATGTAGACACATAATTCTAGTCAAAGGTACTTGACAATGCTAATTCTTGACACATGACTTATACTAAAATACATGACTCTTATTCACCATAATCCATTCATCTATATATAGACTCAATCCTTTATTTTCCATCACTATTTTATAAAACTTTTAATGTCAAATACTCAAACTATATAAAATTACCCTTATATTATTAGTAATAGGGGACAATTATCTATTATCTCCTTGGATAAGTCTACATTTGGTGGATAGGGGTGTAGTGTACCACTATACACTTAGGTCAGTTGCATCATGTGCCAAATAACAACTAGTTTCTAATTTTGAAATCAATCTTTTGGGTCTTCTCTCACATTTTATAATGTTGACTAAATTAAATTGTCAAAAAAATCACCTAAAAATACATGTCAAGATCAATTCATTATGACCACTTACTATTCACTTAGCACAAGCATACATACTTACGCACATTGAGAAAATATGCCATATTATGCCTAAATTCTACATTATTCATAAGGAGCAATAATAATCCAAGTTAAGGGACCTCTAAAGCAAGTCAAGAGCTATCATTGTCAAGTATTGAATCCATTTTTTTAGTTGCATAATCATAGTCAAAGGAGCACAATTACTCAAGAAATAATTTATTATCCCATTCCTTCATCATGGGGAAGTTCATCTGAATAGTTTTCTTCATACTCTTCTTCATCCAATTCAATATTATCGAGAAACTCTCAATCATCATGGGGTGGAATAAAAATAATTTGTCTCACATTATAGATTTAATCAGTTTAATGGCACAAATTCTATATATATATGAAACTTTAAAAAATAATAAAAATACCAATGCATTGCAACTCAATGTTCATAGAATTATGCTTAAATATATATGGTGTCATTTTTACCTATCAACTTAAAGTGTATCACAGTCCATATTATTATCCCTTGTGAAGTAGTAAGTATGAAAATAAATTTAAATTTTATGTGTCTCCATTTAGTTTATTGAAATATGAAATTTTTTATTCACGTGAATACTTGATTGAATACTAGCTCTTGGGCTAAATTACAAAGTATGAATCTAATCTTAGTACCCTTTAATTTACTACTTATAAATATGTATAATGGTAGTACATTTCACAAAGTAGAATATCCATCAAGCATTAAGGTGATGTTCAATATCAATGTAGACACCTAATTTTGGTACAAGGCATGTTGTCATAGTTATTTTATCGTACTTTTGTACATTTTGTTCATTTGCTTATATTTTGCTATCAATGGTACACTTTATCTTCATAGTTTTGTGTCTTCCACATTTTTTGATGAACACATTTATATCTAGCATTTGTCTATTGTAAAAATCCACCTAGATAATTTGTATTTCATTTTAATCTATGTTTATAAGCATTACTATGTCTTTATTCTTTTTTGTGTTGTATAAAGTGGTATAACCACTTTCAATCGGTCAAAAATGGTCAAGTTGTTTATGGGACCATCTTCCACCATGCCATATTTTCTCATGCATTCATTTTTAGATTTCATGACTTTACATGGTTAGCCTAGGTATGAATATGTATTGATTTTAATTCAAAAATCCATATTTATACACATGTATACTAATTCATTTATCATGATACACATTAAAAATATCTTTCATAAACTTATCAAGGAGCCTACACATTGATCATACTCTACCTTTATCATTAGTTGTAATCTTTTAGCTTCATACTTATACCAAAAGAAGGATTTAATTGAGGATTATATAGTATCCATTGACTATCATAGGAATAAAAGGTGAAATATTCTCTCATACTAGGATGGGACACTCACACACACTAGAACTACATTGAGCCTTGATTCTCACATAATGATATGTGACTAGCCCAAGCCAAATTACTTTACATTTTTTTTTGTGGATGTATTGGTTGGATTATGTTAGGGTTACCTAAAAGGAGAAGAATTTTACGCATCTACATGTATCAATTATTTTCATCAGACATAGACTTTTGAAATTAGTTTACCGATGAAGGACTTTCATGAAATTTTAAACTCTAAGAACTTGTACATCCATTTTTAGCCATGCTTCACCACATTCGATAGAGCCTAGCATGTTTTATGGTCATAATTGGTCATTGCCCTTTTTGGACACACCAAAACTAGTTATCTAATCATACCCCTAACATATTTATAATATATCTTTTACACTATTCTAACATGTTTCCTATATTTATCAATCATTGTTTGAACACAAGTGAATCATATTTTAATACCCATCTCTTTTTATTTTACCTTTTAATCAATCATTCAATCTTTTCCATTTCCTCAAGCACATAGGTAGGTATAATTTACTATATTTAGTTACATTTATATCATGTCAATTTTTGTCATAATTAATATAATATTTTAAACACTATTGCACTCTTTTTTAAAAATAATCGATCAATATTTATAAGCTCATTATGAACTTTTGTGCCCTGCTTTACCATAGTATGAAAAAATATATCTTTCCATTAATCTGAAAAAAGATATCCTTAAGCTTCATTCAAGATTTAGTTGTAGCCTCAAAAGGTAAATTATGATCATGCACTTCTCTATTGAAATGGTTAATAATTATTCAAAATTTCATGTCAAGTCATTTTAAGAAGTTTGTTAATGTTCCTTAATAAGAGGATCACCTTTCTTACCTTTATTAAGCCTTCATAGACTCTTGATTTTAAATAATTCCAATATTTCAAACTCAAAATTATCATTATTTTCTTCATTTAACTTGGAAAACCTTATTTATGGGTTCATATTGACTCTAATATGTACCTATAAAATTGTTTAAACCTCTCCTAAAACATATCCTACTACATGCAGTGCTTTCCATGATTTTTGGTGCTTTAAATGGTTATAAAAAATTGAGATAGGTTTCCATGTTATGGATCCTATAACTTCACCCTTCATTGATATAAGATGTAAAAATATTACACCTAGCCTACTCATGCCAAGTGTTGACTCCCAATTCTTTAGTTTGAATTTAAATTTATAAGATCACTAAATGTTGACTAAGTACTCTAAATATGAGTTAGACCAATACAAGGATATAACTTATCAACCTTGTTAATATAAAATTTTATTTTTGAAAAAAAAATCCATTTATATGCACTACCTTGTCACCATCTACACATGCCACGTCAACATCTAAACATGCCACATCATCATAATGTTGAGTATGATCCCAATATAAACACTTAAGTTCTATTTTTAAAATTAGTATATTTTAGTTTTTTTGGTGTTTTGTAAGTTTATTTAATTTATTTATAATTTTAGTTAGTGTTTTTATCACTTTGGAACACTTTATAAGGATTTTTTTTTTTAAATCTAGAACTATTAGTTCACTCCAATTCACTGTAATTCACTTCAGTATACTCTAGTTTACTAGTTGAGTAATTAGTTGAGTCTAAATAATTTTCTACTCATTTCCAAATAGGAATCATGTGGTTTATTTATTATATGACTTAAATTAAATTTAATTTGAGTTAATTTTTTTAATTAGCATAATTAGTTCACTATGATGATTTTCTAGTTGCATGTTTGACTTTATTATTAAATAGGTTTATTGCATGATGTCCAAATCTATAATAATTTAAATTTAATTTATTTGGTATATTTTTAATTGTCTTAATATATTTTTTAGTATATTTAGTGGTCTATAATTTTTTTATTATATTTTTTATTTAGACTTTACTTACATTGTAAGTTACCTTGTAATAAGTTTATTTTAACTTTATTTATTAACAAGATTTGCACACAAATATTGTGTAGTGTATTAATTATAATTGAGAATATTCTTGTATGTTTTATCTCTAATATACAATATTCTATATCAAAAAACATTTTTTTTTATTTTTAATCTATTCAAGACACTTATGATTAACAATTTCATTCACAACACAGCTAGTTTTACAACTAGTAATTCTAGGATAATTTTATTGATACATAGCTTAAATTTTATAGAGAAAAAATAATAATTTTCACTCAATCCAATCATTTAAACCCTTAATTTTATATCTTATTTACATTCAAGCAAGGTTCAAAAAAAAAATCAAGGTATTTTCAAAAGATATAATGGCTTCAGTGAACTCTACTTTCATGGATATTCTTGTTTTCAAAGATAAAAAATTTTAATATTGGAGAGATCAATTGAAGATAATTATTGTGTGGAAAGGATTTTGAGATAATTTTATCCATGAGTAAACACCACCTCAATATTTAAACACCTTGACACAAAATCAAAAAAGGATGAAGAAAAGGGAGATGCACAAGTTTTTTTCTATATTCAAAGTACCATAGACCCAAGCATTTATATAAGAATTGCAAGATTCAAGAATGACCATGAAACATGGAATACCTTGGAGACTTAATATCAATGCTCTATTAAGATAATAGAATCAAAACTTTAAACCCTTAAAATGAATTATGAAATTTTGAGAATGTCAAATTCTAAAGGAGATGGAGATTATTGCATAAAGGTAAATGATTTATTTCATAAAATGAGGGTTTATGTATAAACTATACAAGATAGTGTTATGTAAAAAAAAATGGGATATTTAAGCCAAATATGGTTTCATATTATGATCACTCTTTATTATTTTAAATACATGAACATTGCAAGTGTTGATGAGTTAGTGGATTATCTCATTTCTTGAGAACAAGATGAGATTATATGAAGGAGATATAGAACATGGTATAGAATAAGCTCTCAAAACCAATGTAAGGATTTAAAAGACCAAAGAGAAAAATAAAAATAAAAATCAATTAATTTTAAAAAAATAAAATTCAAATATAAAATCTGAAACAAACTTCACAAGTACGATCAAAAAATATTTTATTTGCCATTACTACAAAAAATTAGAACACATGATAAAAGATTATAGAATACTAGCGGCTAAGAATCAAACCAATCAAGAAAGGGAAGAAAAGACTTTTAAAGTTAAATAAATAAAGTTTAAAGAAGGCTCAAATTATTATCTCAAGTGTTTTTTGAGAATAGAGGATGTAAATAATTTTTTATCTCTTGATTTAGGTTGTTCAAATCAAGTGCAAGTCACTACAATGATTTCAGCAAATTAGATGATTCTTTCAAAAACCAAGTGAAATTAGGAGATATAAAGTCCATCCAATTTGAATAAAATGGTAGCATAAAAATCATCAAAATTAAAGGTAAGGGTGATATAATTTATCCTAAGAGTGTTTATCACAAGATATAGTGATCAAAGTAAGGCATACAAGTTCTATAATCTTGTTAGTAAATCCATAATTATTTCTAGGGATTATAATTTTTTTGAAAATGAGGTACATGTTGATTTTGATAATGTAGATACAAAATTAATAAGAAAGTTTTTGAAGCTTATTAATTTTTTTTTGAAGACTTACCAAGTTATACACATGTTTCTAGTTCATCAGGAAATAATATTAGTTCTTTGCAAGAGACTAGTCATCTATCTACATTAATGCCAAACGAGAATAAGTGTTTGTTGAATCCTCATCCAGAAAATAAAATTTTGGATAATAATTATGAAATAAGGATAATAATTATATAATATTTGCAAGTTAATTTATTTTATGATACTTATGATGAAAACACTATGTTTTCATTATCATAGGTGACTAGTGAACCTCGATGTTATGCAAATACTAGTCAAAAGAAATAATGGGAGATGGGTTTAATTGAGAGTAATGATACATGAAATATATTTCAACATAAATTGAATAAATATGTTATTAGTACAGATTGGGCCTACAATACCAAAATTAAAATTGATAGTACAATTGACAAGCTAAAAGGTAGACTAGTTACAAAAGAGTTTACACAAACATATAGAGTTGACGATGAAGAAACTTATGCTCATGTGTCATGTCAAGATACTACAATACTAAGTATTGTTGTAAATACTCATAAAATATAAAAAAAATTAATCAAATAAATATTAAAATTTCATTCCTTAATGAAGTGATTGAAGAAGAAGTATATGTGGGACAGCCACAAGGTTTGAGTTAAAGGGTAAGGAATTATGGGTATATAAGTGGAAGAAAGATATTTATGGGATAAATCAAGTTCCAATAGCTTGGTACTCAAGAATTTATAACTATTTATTACATCAATTATTTTTAAGAATTTAAAATGAACCAACTCTTTACATACAAGCATTAAATTCTAATGGTTTATATGTTTGTTGCTATGTAGATGACTTGACCTTCACAAGTAGCTCTAAAGAGATGTTGAATATATTCAAATAAGATATGAAATAATAGATTTATATGACTGATATTAGACTTATTAAGTACTTTATTGGCATGTAATTCCATCAAAATAAAGAGAAAATATTCATTTGTCAAACCAAGTATGCATAGAACATGCTAAAGAAGTACAGTCTTCAAGATTCAAAACCTACAGACATTCCAATTGTAAGTGAATAAAATATTATGAGAGAGGATGGAAGTATTTTATTTGATGAGAATAATTTTACAATAATGGTGTGAGGTTTTATATATCCACTATGATAGGACCTGATATTAGTTATAGAGTTTCACTAGTTTATAGATTTATGGGCAAAGCATCACTCAAGTATTTATAAGCAGTTGAGATAATTTTTAAAATATGTAATAAGCACTTATAATAATGTATTAATTTCATACCATAAAGGTTTTTATATCTTATTAGATATATATATTCATATTGGGGAGGATCTCTTGATGACATGAAATCAACTTCAGGGTATTGCTTCACATTGTGAAGTGGATTAGTTTTTTGGTCTTCAAAGAAACATGATACAATTGTATTATCATATATTTAATAAAAATATATATTCCTTACATTATTTTTCACATAATAAAAATGGTTAATCTTTTTAAATAATATCCATAGAATATTCAAGGAGATGATAGGAATCTCACTTCTTTGCATCAAAGGTGAGAATGTTGAGTATGATGCCAATATGGACACTTGAGTTATATTTTAAAATTAGTATAATTTAATTTTTTAGGTGTTTTATAAATTTATTTAATTTATTTATAATTTTAATTAGTATTTTGATCACTTTGGGACACTTTTTAATGATTTCCAAAAAAAAATTGAAACTACCAATTCATTACAGTTCACTGTAGTTCACTATCTGAGTATTTAGTTGAGCCTAAATCAATATCCACTCATTACCAAAGATAAATAACATGGTTTATTGATTATATGACTTAAATTAAATTAAATTTGAGTTAAATTTTTTTTAATTAGCGTACTTGACTAGAATAACTTTCTAGTTACATGTTTGAATTTATAATTAAAAGAGTGTTTTTCATGATGTCCAAATATTTATAGTAAGTTAGATTTAGTTTATTTAGTGTATTTTAAGTTGTATTAGTATATTTTAAGTTCACTTGGTGTTCTAGGAGTTTTTTATTATATTTTTGTATTTAGTTTTTACTTGCATTACAAGTTACCTTGTAATAAGCTTATTTTAGCTTTCTTTATTAATAAGCTTTGTACACAAAAGTTGCGTATTGCATTAATTCAAATTTAAGATTTTAGTGTATGTTACATCTCTGATATTATTTTAGGTATAAAATATTTTAGACTAACAATCTTATATTTTCAAGTTTTAAACTATTTAGGACACTTTTTGATCAATAATTTCACTCACAAGACAACTAGTTTGACAACTAGTAATTCTAAGACAATTTTGTTAATACATAGCTTTAATTTAAGAGAGAAATAAATATGATTTTATCTCAATCAAATATTTCAAAATTTTCACACAATAGATAAGACATGATTGGGTCAAACCCACAAACTCACCTAAAATATGCTTTAGGGTGTCAATCATAACTAACTAGGCTCATTTGATGTATACACTCGTAAGGGTATCGTTAACCCTTATAAAAGAGTTTTTGGACCTTAGGGTGTAGAGATGTTGTTGTACCTTTTTTTCTCCTATAAATATTATGTTCTTTTTTCCCTCTTTGCAAAAATGACCCTTTTTGTGTAGATATTTTTATCAGCCCTTATCCCTACTCCACTTATTCACCTCTACTCTGCACAAATCAAGTGTTGTTTCCATTGTATCTTACCACCATAGATCAACCTACCCCCAAATTTTCCCATTAGTGAAAACATATATATTTATTAAAGGGTTAATTTTATTTAAAAATTTTATTTTTAATTTTTGGAAAGAAATAGAGAAAATAAATTGTGTAAATTTTAGTAGTTAAACGATGAAATAAGAAATAGTACAAAACTACACACCTTGAGTTTTCTTGTAAGAGTTTCATGTTTATAGATAATTTTTTAATAAATTTCATCTAACTTCTAAAATATGATTTTTATGAACTAATTCTCTAATTACCACTAAAATGTAGAGTTAAATCTTGAAATTTGAACTACATTATATTAGATGAAAAAACTTTGAACCTTAACTAGATGTCTTAATACTTGATCTAACTTAGTAAATCTATCCAAATGCTTCAAAATATTGGTAGGGATGACCCTAATGCTTTATTACCATGTTATGACATGTAATGCAAATATAATTGGTTTTAAACCATAATTGTCGAAGTAACAATCCCATCAACTACTCTACTATTTTGCATTGGATACTCATATAGATCAATGTCGTAAAGAAGATATATTTATAATATAAAATATTTGAAAAAAAAACTTACAAACATGATAGATGAAGGTACACAACTATACCAAATTTAATGTATTTCAAGTCTTTCTTTATTGATCATCTTATGTGTGGAATTTTTCCAATTAGACACTTGATCAACAACCTTTTCAATCTCATTAATTTTCATTGAATCCATCAAACATGACCAAAAATCTATTGGTGTACTTTTGAAATTATCCCTCATATGTTCTTTCTCTTATTACTTTACCACCCTCCTCTTGTAATTGTTCTTTTCCTTTCTAGAGCCATCAGTTTACCATTTAATGATAAGAGTTTACCATTTAATGATAAGACAGTTTACCATTTAATGATTATCTTATCAAACAATTATGGGCCCCAATATTTTTGACTTTAGTGGTAACACATCTTCTCCTAAATTTAGAGCGCTGGCTATAATAATTTTGAATAAACTATCTCCCCACTTTATTTTCACATTTGAATTATTTTTTAAAATATTTTTATTCTCTTCCATAAAATTATCTCCATCTCTATTCATTTTAAGGTGTCTTTTCAACACCTTATGATATTATTTATATATATATATATATATATATATATATATATATATATATATATATATATTTCTCCTCAAGGAAGCCCATTATATCTTTTGGATGTGTAACTTAATAGGTGTATCATCATCTATAATAGGTGATTGAGAGTTCTTTTATCATTAACACCAAACTAAATTTCATCATCACTGTCAAATTTAATTTATTTCAAACAAAAATAAAAATATATATATATTTAAAATGCAATGAAATTTTAAGATGAATTGATTAGAATAAACATTGAGCGAGAGGATAATCTTTATGTAATGTGTAGGAGGAATGTGTAACACTTATTAAAGAGAATATCCTTGCTTTCAATGTCGATGTATTGACAATATACAAATGAGCCATCATAAATAAATAAATTTTAGAGATACTTAAATAAACCATGTTTCTTTCGAAGTAGAGAATGAAAATTTCTCTTGATCCCCTAAAATACAAAATTTTGTTGTTAATTTGATCTTTAAATAATATAATGTAATCATTAAAAAAATATCATTCAATTATCTTACAAAGTTTAAATAATAAAAAATAAAATTATTTAAAATATCAACAACTTTATTAAAATTTTAATTACATTTAAGTTAATAACAAAAAAAATCATTAAATTTTAATATTTCAATATTTTTTTAAATAAAAAGATTTTTTTTTTGGATTTAAAGTTTGTGTACATAGAATTTTTTAAAATTAGTTATTTTTAAATATTTAAAGATTCAATCAAATTTTAGTTTATCTTGATTTTAAGTATTTCAATATTATAGATATTTTCAATTTTTGTATTTTTTAAAATAAATTTTATGTTTTTTCAAATTTGAGATTTTGTATAATTAATATTTTAATAAAAATATTATAAATATTATTTTTTAAAAAATTTAATATTTTTAAAATTTTAATAATTTTTTAACAATTCATATTTTTATTTATTAATTTGAAACCTTAAAATATAAATTTGAAGTTATATAATTAAAATCTCAAATTGAAAATCATATAAACAAAATATCTAACCCTAAAAACCAAATTTAAAACCTTAAAATTTAAATATAAAATCCTAAAACCCAAATATCAAACTCTAAAGCTAAAATAGAACCCTAATTTATTGATATAAAACCCTCAAGCCCTAATAAAAACTTTAATAAACAAAAACAATAATGTGAAGTCTTAATTTTGTGAGTTAGTTTATAAATATGCATCTCTAGATATGATCGATTTAATTTTTAAAAAACTTATAAATAAATAAAATCTTGCCTCATCTTCTCTCCCACGTGGAAGCTCTTCTGCATAAGTTGTGAATACGAGAGTGATCTCCTCATGGGTTCTTTTGCAAATTATTAGACCTCCTCTTTCTCCCACACATTCAAAGATTGAATCCATATATTATTATCTTACTTTGTAATGTGACAAACAAATAGCTAAACAATAATCAAATAATACATAGACAATTATATATGTTAGAACTTGATAGGGTAAATAAACCACAAGTAAATAAGAAGAAATTACAATCTATTTATTTAAAGAAGAAGCTTTACAATATGATAAATATTTTATTATTTTTTATTAGTTTGTTTCTGAGCTTAAAAAATTTTACATAATGGTTTTTATACAAGAACTAATAATTTAAACCTCAAATTTATTACACAATCATAACTTACTAACATTAATTAATGATTTATTAATATAACTTTAATTTATTTATTAAATTATAACACTTGAATATCTAATTAATATTAAGGAAGTGTCATGTATACGAGATGTATGTTCCAACTAAGTATTAACAACTAACAAACACTATAAAACTCATTAGATCACATAACCTAACAAACTTCTTTGATCCAAAAGGGACCAAAAGATGTATGTGGGAGCAAACAATCATTATCTTTGATGAAACTACTACAACCTAAAAAATCATTTGAAAATTGTATTTGTATTGATCAAGTTGTGTCGACACATCCACGCCAATACCTACAATATGGCTACTTTTGCCCTATGCTTATTGCAATCCCTACAATCTCCTAACATGATGATGAACATCATCTTGTGAATACTCATCTCTCTTATTGTAGTCATATAAAATGCAAAAATTGGTAACTTGAGTGTGGCTAATGACACCCAACCCTTAAGTCCCTCATGTTTACTTTCATGACCCTCTTAGGCTTATTTTTACTGATTCCCAGTCATCCATAGTCTTCTAGACTTGGTCCCATCTCACCCAGACTACTCTTTCCAAGACTAATCAATTTTTGAGGGCCAGTCTGCTTAGGACAGTAGTACCACAGTTGGATTATAGCATTGATACCACTACTGTTTGCTTTCGACACTATTGTCCAAGCTCATTTTTGGCCTCAACGATTAATTTCTTTTGGTTTTCAATCCTTATCCTTTTTGGCCTAATGCGAGTACATTCAACCCATGACTAATAGATGTTAGGAATGCTAAAAACATTCCATGAGGCCAAGATTAGAAGAGTTCTCAACAAGAACATCATAATAACTATTATATTTAGAATATGAGAATAATGTTAAGCTAATACAAAACACTTGCTTATATAGGGAAGGAAAAATAGAAACCTAGCTATTCTAAAAAATATGGGATAGAACAATAACCCACTACAAGACAAAATAGCTAGAAAGACACTAGCAAACATGAGTAAAAAATATGAAATACTCTAACACCCCCCCCTCAAGTGAAGCTAGGGGCTCATAAAAGCCAAAAAAGTGGTATATCCAAAAAATGAGTCCCAAAAATGAGGCCTGATAAGGTACTCATGTAAAATATGTATCCATGTAATGAAGATGGAAGATGTCCTCATGAACACCCCCTAAGGACAAATTCTAAAACCCCAAGCATGCCACACAACTCAAGAAAATGAGGTGATGCAAAAGGCTTCGTGAAGATGTCTACAACCTACTGTTGAGTTGGAATATACTCCAAGCTAAGGACGCTATCCTGAATATGCTGATGAATGAAGTGCATATGTACCTCAATGTGCTTGGTCCACTGATGCTCAACTGGGTTGCAAGATATATGAATAGCACTCTAGTTGTCACACAAAAGTACAATGGATGAATTCTGTATGAAACCAAACTCTGTCAACAATTAACAAAGCCAAAGAACCTGCTGACTCACTATAACTGTTGCCTTATACTCAGCCTCTATAGATGAAAGTGTAATAGCATGTTGCTTCTTGCACAACCAAGCAATAGGTGAAGAACCAACATAAAATATGTAGCCATAAGAAGAATGCCTATCATCAAGAGAACCTACCCAATATGAATCATTATATCCAACCAACTGAGTAGAACACTTGGTGTAATGTAATCCAAAATGAGTAGTACCTCGCAGATATCTCAAAATTCTCTTGGCAACCTCCCAATGACTGTCATGAGGGTCATGTACAAACCTAGATACAATCCCAATTGTAAATGAAATGTTAGGGTGAGTATGGGTCAAATACATAAGACTCCCAACCAACTACCTATATAAAGTAGGTTCATAAAGTGGAGTAGCACAAGAAGCAATGAGAGTTACTTCAAACTGAAAAGGAGGACTTGGCTTGCAATCAGCCATGCTAAAATGTTGAAGAAAATCAAGGGTATACTTTTGCTAACTTAAATAAATCCATGTATCTGACTGTGAAATTTGTAGACCAAGGAAGAAGTGCAAAACACCAAGATCTGTCATGTCAAATTGTGTTGAAAGTGCCTGTTGAATAGTTTGAATCTAAGATGAGGAGCTACTTATGAGAAGAATATCATCAATAGACAAGACTAGAATAACAATGTCCTCCTCAATACACTGAATATATACTATGGGATCAGAGTGGTAGCAAACAAAGCTAGTAGAGAGAAGAAATGAATTCATCTTCTCATACCAAGCTCGAGGGGCCTGTTTGAGACCGTAAAGAGATCTCCTAAGTCGACAACAAGAGAAGAATCATGAACAAACCCAGTAGGTTGTTCCATATAGATTTCCTCATGCAAGTCTCCATGCAAGAAAGCACTCTTCACATCCATCTGATATATTAGACAACCCTGTGATGCAGCAAGAGAAATAAAAGGAGAATAGAATCCATCTTGGTAACGGATACAAAAGTCTCATAATAGTCAATACCTTTGACTTGTGAAAACCCCTTTACAACAAAATGTGCCTTCTACTTGTCAATAGACCCATCAACTGCATACTTGGTGCGGTAAATCCATTTGCACCTAACCAACTTCCTTCCCTTAAGAAGAGTGACCAAATCCCAAGTGTGATTCTTCATTAATGAAGAATACTCATCTGTCATCGCATCATCCCACTCTTGTATCCCATGAGCCTATGAAAAAGATAATGGATCCCTAGAGAATCCCTGACACAAAAGTCCAATACTTGTAGAATGTGCATGATGATGTCAAGTAGGTGGAAGATCCTATATGAATGGTGTTACCTCAACAACTATAGTACAATCCCACCTAGGCATAGCAGCAACATCAATGTGAACAAGATCTTCATCCTCTATAACTTCATCATGAATCTCTTGAATTGTCTCCTCAAAGAATGAATCTTTGAGAGGAGGTGAATCATTGAAAGAAGACAAAGGAATGGAAGAAGATAAAGAGTCATGAGATGTGAAATGATCATCAAACTATACATGTGTTCAAAAATGAACATCATGAGTATCACAGTCTAAAAGATGATAAGCTTTCAAATCCTCGCAATACCCTATAAAGACCAATAGTTTGTTCTTCCTGTCCAATGCTTTCCTTTTCTTCTTTGGTACAAACACCCAAGCAAGGCTCCCAAAGACTCAAAAAAATTAGACATCAGGCTTGGATCCATACCATGCCTCCTCCAGAGTCATATGCTCAAGTGCTCGATGTGGTGTGTGGTTCTAAATGTAGTTCACACAATTAACTACTTCTGACCAATAGATAGGAGGTAAATCCCATGAATGCATCATGCAGTTATCCATCTCCTTCAAAGTTAGGTTCTTCCTCTCTACTAATCCATTTTACTATGGAGTATCTGTAATATAATGTTGGTGAATAATACCATGGGCTGTTAAAAAATTAGTGAGCTCTTGATTGAATTACTTCCCCCATTATTTGTATGAAGCTTCTTGATGCAACTCGATGATTGTTTCTTGACTAAAGCCTTAAAGACTTTGAAGTGAGCAAAGACATCACTTTTATACTTGAGAAAGTAAACCCAAGTACACCTCAAGAAATTGTTAATGAAAGTAAGTGCATACTTAGATCCATTGAATGAAGGAGTAGGAAAGACCATCAAATCACTATGTATAAGTTCAAGTAGTGAAGAAGCTCTCGTGAACATCTTTATAGGAAATGGATCCTAGTGTTTTTTCCCCAATGCACAATCAGGGTTGACTCTATCAAGACATGAAACTATAGGAAGACCCTATACCATGTTATGAGTGCTCAACTCCTTCAAATATCTATAGTTCAGGTGTCCAAATCTCTCATGCCAATGCTGACTCTTAGAATTTGCATGAGAAACTAAACATGTCCCTATAAGAGGAGTATCATCAAAACCCTCAAAATAGTAAATCTGAGAACTATGATCAACAACACCTTGTGAAATGATTGTGTGTGGCTCTAATAAAGGTCAAACTTCAGTACCCTATGGTGTGAAAGTCATTATCTTGCCCTGGCCAAAAAGAAAAATCTGATACACTAAAATTATATTCGTGGTGATGTCTAGAACATATAGCACATCATTGATGTGACCACCATCTAGATGTATGTCACTTTTTCCCTTAACTGAAATGAAAGAAGAATCTCAAACCTCAATGTTGGAAGTGGAACTCAAACCAAGAGATATAAAGGACTCCTTAAAAGAAGTCATATGATGTGAAACACCAAAATCTATAACCCAACTATCTAAAATAGGTGATTGTGATCTCTCAAAAACATTAAGTTCTTTCTCATACTCATGAGATGGAGGAGATGAGATAGAGATCTTATGTTTCCTAACAGCATCCTCTAAGGTTTGCATTCTCTTAAAACACCTAGACTCTTCAAGATTAGTCCCCCCACAAAATAAGTAAGATAGGTTAGACTTATACTTGGGTTTGGAAGATGGTTTGGGTTTAGATGTAGAAGTGTTGTTGGGCTTAGGTGCATTGGTGTTGGGGGTCTTAGTTACATTTTGAGAGAAGTGTTTTTTTCTTTTTTCGCCTTAGATTTTCCCTTAGACTTAGGATGTGAGGCCACTAATGCTTTCTGAGAGGTAGAAGACTCAAGGTGAGACAATTTGGATTCCTCCCTAGTGAGTCTCTCACAAAACAACCCAAGATTAGGCATTTTGAATGCAGTACCTAAGGCATCCATACTAGAGAAAAAGGTAGAGGCAAATATTTGGAAAGGGCCACTCAACTTTGATAATATTAAGTAGACACATTCTTTATCTTTTTTATCTTAACCACTCCCCTTCAACTATGTCAATAAATGTTTAAACCTTGTGGAATCAAAGTCATCTAGATTTAGTGAAGTGAGCTCCACTTCAAGTTGCATGACTCGCAAGTGGTCTACATTCCCGAACAACCCTTGTAACTTAGTCCACATTTTAAATGGAGTGTCACACCCATTAAAGTGAAACAGAAGACTATCACTCACATAACTTTCAATTAAGCCCATACATTCTTCAAAATTACACTGATGCTAAAAATTTTCATATTTCCTTTTAAACTATGGTTGTGTTTCATTCATTAGGGACCATAATCCTTTGCACTTAATGATTGTCTCTATTCTAGGTTGTCATGTGTGATAATTATGTGTTGTTAAAGGATCAAAATGATCAATGCCAGATGTAGATGCCATGCCAACCAATCACCAAGAGTAGAAAGAAGTAAAAGGTGCACAAAAAATGGCACCGAGAAAACCCCCTCAAAAGATGTATTTATAGGACCCCCCCAATTTGGCACTTTATAAAAGTAGTCTATTTTTACAATCTGATGACACCATGTGATAGAGAATCAGAAAATACACACTTTTGAAAAAAATGAAACTCAAATCTAAGTTACCATTCTAAAGTTATGGGCATTTTGATTTCCCATAAAAATGGGTCAAAACAAATAAAAAACACTATGATTTTGTTTTGGAGGCTAAATCAAAACCAAACAAGGGTGTGCAACCACTTGTTAGAACCAAAATTTCACCACAAACTTAGAGAAGCCAATGGAAGTAAAAAAAAGGTTATGGGTTATCATGGTTTGTGTGCAATCAATGTTTACTTCTTTTAAAGCAAAAATACAGTGAAAAAAACAAATTTAATGAACAGCTATGTAAAGAGGAGAAAAAGAATAATTTATTATTATTTTAGCTTAGATTTAATTAAGAAATCCTCGAGTAGATTCAGATAGTAGAATAGAGATCTTAGGCAGATCCAATGGCTCACACTTAAATTTGCAATGCCTAACTCCTCTTTTCTAGCACCAAGGTAAAAAAGTAATGTCACTTTCTACTCAGAATTCAATGCAACTAGAAAGAACAAGAATGGAAGATGCCAGACATTAGGATTTCAAGCTACAATGCCTCAGTGGATTCTCCTTCCCTAGCCAAAAATCAGATCTGGAAAAAAATCAAGAGAAAAATATGCTTTTTTTGTTTTTAGAACTTATACATTTGAAAAGAAGATGCCAATGAGTAGATCTTCCAATGTTGCAAATGAGAAGTGCTGAAATAAAATAGATAATTATAATATCTCCATATTTTTGCAATAAAAAACAAATATAAAATTTATAGATAATGATGCAAAGCTGAAGGTATTCTTTCTCCACAAAATAGAAAACTTAGATCCACTTCTGCAAATCTAGCAGATTTTAACACCATGGGTTAAAAGGAATGCCAAGGCTGCCAAAAAAAATTGTTGGATAACCAACTTACTACCTCCTTCAAAGATGCAATGCCACTTGCAAAAAAAAATCTCCAAGTTTTACACTTAGCAGGTTGCAGTCTGAAAACAAAGATCAAATGCTGAAAAAAATGACTCCAAGCTAAGCTCCATGAAGTAGACAAAAGTGAAACTACATACTAAACTCCAATGTCTAGCATACAAAGATAAAATATGGGATACCAAGGCACTCAAAAAGGAGTTTTGAGCAGATCTGGTCTAGCTATATCAAAAGAACACAAAGCTTGGAAAAAAAATATGCCAAAAACATCAAATTTGATCTCAATGAGCTATTGTCCAAGAGAAACTAAAAGTCTTGCAACAAATCTTCTCTCAAAAAAACTTAGCTTAGATCTAAAACTAAACATGAAAAATAATGAGATTATGTCATTTTTATTGCATCACAAGTAGCAAAAGCTTCAAAGAGAAACAATAAAACTTTGAAAACTTTGAAAAAAATCTATGAGAGGCACCAAGATCTTCTCTCTAAATTGTAAACTTGGATGGTTGGAACTTCTTCAAGGCTCTAGTACCATGTTATGAATGGTAAAAACATGCCATGAGGCCAAGATCAGAAGAGTTCTCAACAAGAACATCACAATAACTATTATATTCAGAATATGAGAATGATGTCAAGCTAATACAAAGCACTTGCTTATATAGGCAAGGCAAAATAGAAACCTAGCTATTCTAACAAATTTTGGATAGAGCAATAACCCGCTACAAGATAAAATAGCTAGAAAGACACTAGCAAACATGAGTAAAAAATATGAAATACTCTAACAATAGATCCCTATAAAATTCCATTCAAAGATCATTTGGAAAGGGTTGATAAATACCATGAAGCAAACAAGAATATAAGAAAGACTACTCAAAAAATCTTTTGTATTATTTTCATACAATTAGCCAACACACTTACAAACTCATTCAAGTCCTTGCACCAGTCCTTAGCTACCTCAAGCACATATAGTTTAGCATTATACATCTTCATAGACACAATTGTACAAATCACATCAAGTGGGGAGAACTACATATGGATTGATCCCTCTTCAGAGTATTGATATGTAGGTAGCATGCCCACACACAGGGTGTGAAGCACATCCAGTACATCTTACACACACTAACCCCACCTTTTGATCAAAATTGGTTAAAATATAATGGAAAATAGGGTTTGAAGAAATAATCTATGCTATAGGGAGTTATATAGACTTTCAACTGCCAAAACTTAGTAGATATGGTCACACAAACATAGCAAACAAAACCTAGAAAGCTTAAATGCTCAAGATAACAGTAGTAGAGGTGGACTTTGGCACCGGTGCCACTACTGTCAAGTTTTGACACTCTTGTCTAATCACAAAATGAAATTCAGATCTCAGTTTGTGATAGTGTCTCAGTCTTGCATAGTTAATTTCAACTTATCTTAATCAAATCAATCAGTTTCCAGCTAAGTTTTATTTTATTCTCCTTATTACTATTTTTAGAAAAGTTTTAATTGTAATTAATTTACACAAATTAGTAGCTTAATTATTGTCTATTTATTTACTAATTTTACTACTCATACTCTTTAACTAAATTAGGAATAATACACCAATATTCCTAAAATTATTAAATTATTTGGTGAACCTGACTTATTTCATTTGCACACAAATTCCCTAGAAAACCTCGGGTAAATTTCCTCATATGTTTTTTTTATTTTTTACCTGCATATTAAAATAAAAAATTAGCATTAAATTTTAAAATTTTATAGTAATTTCAAAATAATTTTCTTTCAAACCCTATTTGCCCATACTAGGTCCCAGTATTTTTCTAGTAATTATCCAATCATTTTTTGAATTTTTACTAGCATATTTATTTCAAAAAATTCATTCAAATTTTAAAATTCAATAGTAATTTTCAAACACAATTATTTTTCAAAATCCTAGTTGCATCTACTAGGTCCTATTAAATCACTAATTTTTCAATAAATCTTTGATTTTTTACTTGCATATATAACTCAAAAATTTACTTTCAATTTCAAATTTTTATAGTAAACTACTCAAATAATCATTTTTCAAAAACCCTAGTTGCATGTACTAGTTCATATTTACTTCTTGAGATATCACCTTACATGTTTGTGAGCTTCGTATCTTTTTTATGCAATTTCTAGTTAACTATTGTTAGGACTTTACATTTCCTATATTCAGTATTTTCTTTATATCATACTTTGCCTATTACAATTTTTTGTGAAAAATTCAATCAAATCTCAACTTTTTTTCCTACTTTACCAATGGCCCAGTATACCGATTTTGATGAAATTGATAAAAGGGAACTTCAAGTACTTTTAACTAAACACACTAACATGCAAGATTACATGCTTAAAATACTACAAAAAGAACAACAAAGAGTGAGTAATGGTCAATATTATCAAACTATAGAGCAACCAGTTGCACATGAAACTATAGGGGCAACTATGTCTCAACAACCCCCTATAACAACCTAACCTACCTCTATGCCACCAACTACAACTAGTACATATTTATCTCTTGATATGGCAACCCTTGTGTAAGAGATTAAATCTCTCTAATCCAAGGTGCTACATCTTGAGAAAGGTACCTCTAGACCTATGCAAGATTTGGATTCTTTTACTATATTGCATACACCATTGGCATGTCACATTAGGGGTTCATCATGCATATCATGCACATCCCCTACCAAATATATATAGGGCACCTTTAGTTGAGACACGTCCTTTGAGAAACATGATCAGTGTATACAATTTTAGAGTTCCAACTAGACCTTCTATCTCCTTCTCAAAGCAAGAGATCATTGAGGATGATACAAACTATCATGCACTATTTATCAGAGCTTACATTCATAGTCATCCTATTCATAGTGTTCTCAAAGATAATGGATCTAGTGTGAACATGTGCACTATGACATTATTACAACATTTGGGATATTTAGATCAAGATATTACAGTGACAGACACAGTTATCAATAGATTCAATAGGCACATACAGAGTTCATTGGGTGAGATTGTACTTCCTTTATAGATTGGTCTAACACATGTGGCCACACCAATCACTATAGTTCCCAATGAAAGAGCTTTTGATATGCTACTTGTTCGACCTTGGATTCAAAAACTTCAAGAATTACCTTCTACAATGCATAGATGCATGAAATTCATTCATGATAATCAGGTTGTTACAGTTGGTGGAGTTCCATATGATACCACTCCCCACTTTAGAGCCATCTTCTATAGTGTAGTCATCAGTTTTAGTTTTTCCACCAATTTTAGTTTTACCACCAGTTATAGTTCCTTCTACAATTTTGATTTAGACATATTTGAGGCATCCATTTCTATCATAAATATTTCATACACCTTCACAGCGTCAAGATTCTATACAGATTCTAGCTACAGTGTTCACACCCAGGGTAGTATCATTGAGATGTCATGCATCTACTTATAGAGCACATGTTCAAAGAACTTTTCCTACTATCATATGGGTCTCTAAGAACCCTATAGTTACATCCACTTCTCAAATTTATAGGGGGACCCCACATTTGGTTTTTACTTTAAAGATTTTCATAGCATTTATAGCATATACAGCTTTTAGAACCATATTCTCAACATTTCCATCTTGCTTCAAGATCACGCATGATTCCTCTCTTTGATAGAGGACACCATGATAGAGAGTCTCCCATGAGACTCATCAATTAGTATCATTTATCCTCATTTTTACTTTTACATAGTTTTTTATGCTTGATTATACATAGTTCTTTTTCAATTTCCTATACATAGTTTCTTATGCTTGATTGTACATAGCTCAAACATATCAAAAAATTCAAAAACATTCACAACTTTCAAAAATCCAAAAATAATACAAAATTTCAAAATAAAAAAACATGCAAATGATTTAAAAACGCATCATCTATGTTTTACATTTCTACTACCATGCTAGACTTACATTTACTATCATATGCTTACTGTTTGTCAAGCTATCTACATTATCATGCTTCAATTGATCTTATTTTGAGTGTGTGTAGTGACATCTAGCTCTTTGATTGATTTAGTCTACCCATTGAGGGGGCACCCTAATTCTACATCAAGACACACATCAATATACATACCCACTAAGGGTATCTTCTATATGACTACACCATCTAGATTATGTCATTCTTACACCACACACTCTAGTTATCATGTTGATATATATATATATATATATATATATATATATATATATATTACTTAGATTACTCTATCGACACTCACTAATATATAGCACTTTTGTATTTATTAGCATATACCTTGTCTTGTACTCACGTGTCTTGCATACTTTTCCTCTTGATTTGATTAGTTAGATGTGAATGTACTTCCAGTTCCTTGCATGCTTTTTTTCTACTTAGCGTAGCTAAATTGTTTGCATTTTTTAGTTCTTGTTTGTCTCTTGTATGTGCCTTAGAAATTTTTTCAATGTCCTTTGCTTTTATTCATGTGTGTGCCTTAGGACATTTACCAATGTCATTTGTTTGTACTCCTCTATATGATTGTTGATTCCACATTAATTTTACTTATTTCAATTGTATGTGTATGTGGCATTTGAACATGCCTTGTATGTTTGCTTCCTAGTTTGAGTGACATGTGCCTGTGTCCCTTGTTTGCTTGGCCCCTTAGACACTTTTTTATGCTTCTTTATTTTTACCTTGTGTGCTTATTGTTTTTTTGTTTCTCATTGTTTGCAATGTCATGATTCACATCATGTATTTATCTTACTTTCTTGGATGCCATGATGGACATCATGCTCCATCCCTCCAACTAACAACTAAAAAATAACTAGAATTCTCATTCTAGTTCTAATTTAGTACATTACATAGTGGTGATAGGGGATCTTGGGCTGGATGGAGCGCGGAAAGGAGACGAGCGTGAACAGGGAAGGGCATGGCGGCCTGCTATCGAGCCCCAGGCAGATTGCCTCGACACCTGGAGCGAATATCTTGAGGCAGGAAGGACATTTTGCTGGGGAGCGCTTGAAGCTGAATAAGTTCAATGGCTATTTAATGAGAAAACAGGACCGACCGGTCCTTATAATCCCACAAGAAACAGTACAAGAGGATGTCGAATACCTCTCCTCTCACACACTGATTTGCAAATTTTTGGGTATACGGATCCCTCAGGCGGCATTGGAAACTTGGATCCGTCGCTCCTGGATAGTTAATGGGGATTGTGATATTATGTTAGCAGGAAACAGCTACTTTCTGGTAACCTTCTCCTCAGTCACGGATCAAAATTGAGTTTTTGAAGGAGGTCCCTATTTCTATGAGAGAGTGGGCCTGTTTCTTAAACCCTGGCATGTGAATTTCAATTCAACTGAGGAGCTTCCAGCGTGTGTTCCGGTCTGGGTTCGCCTCCCATGACTTCCGCTTGAATTCTGGAGGGAGGACATCCTTAAACAAATTGCAGCTATGCTGGGCACACCAACAGCGATTGCTCATCAATCTCTAGATAAAAAGATCATTACCTATGCCAGTATCTGTGTAGACATGGATCTCAATAACCCTCTGCCAGACTCGTTAGAGATTTGTATGGGGTCCTCATCATGGATTCAACAGATCGATTATGAATCCATTCCTTTCAGATGCAGAATCTGTCATGTTTATGGTCATCTTCATCATCAATGCCCGCAAGCTACCAAATTTAAACGACCTGCCCCTGAATATTCTACACCAAATTCTGCCTCAAATAATAAAGGCACTGGCAATTCAACTCAGAAGGAATTTGCTAAACCTCAATCACTTGGGGTGGATAAGGGCATAATTTTAAATGATGGCAGCTCAACACATAGAACAACAGATCACTTTCACATTGGTATGGAAGACTTCACCCCTGTCAAGAAGCGTGCCAGAGGCCGTGGGCAAAGGCAAGGATATGCTGAAAGGCAGTTTGATCAGGGTTTCAACAAATTTGAAGTCTTGGACAGCATGAACATTGAAGACGGTATTCCGGAGGAAGCCCTAGGCGCCACTTCAGAGAATAAGCAAATTTCATAATATAATGAATCTAAAGACATGGAGCAGGAGGCTCTAGACAATCCTCTGAGTGTGGAAGAGGAAGCACCGAAAGCTTTACAGGAGCTAAAGGAGAAGGAAGTTAGGTGGGCAGATTTAGTCAAGGAAGTAGAAGCTGGCAGAAATGATAAAGGGCCTGTTGGAGCGTTGGGTATAACGCAAAAATCTTTTAAAAAGGCCACATCTTCAGCTCCTCTCAAGGGAGGACAGAAAAAAGATCAAGAAAGAATCAAAATCACAGGTGATTTACTAGTAGAATCAGGGGTTGTTAAAACCTTAGATGAACACTTCCCCCAATCCAAATAATGATTGTCCTCTCTTGGAATGCAAGGGGTTTGCATAGCTCCCCCAGGCAAAAAGCTACGCGTAATTTAGTATGGGATCATCACCCAGACATTGTCTGTATTCAAGAAACTAAACTTTCAGTGGACTCATTGTTTGCTTGTGCACCTTATATCTGGTCTATTGGCCATTGGCAATGTATAGGTGCTCGAGTTACCTCAGGGGGATTAGCCATGGGATGGGATCCGAGTAAAATTACACCTCTTCATTGGATCTCCAGCGTTTCAGCTCTGTCAGTAGTTGCTTCTTCGCTGGAAACTGGCAAAATAATTTTGATTACCATAATCTATGTACCTGTTGACATAGCTGGTCAATTACTACTATGGGAGCATCTTTGCTATATCAGAAAACATCATCCATTATTGCCGTGGATAGTGGCTGGTGATTTTAATGCTGTCATGACCTTGGAGGAGAAAAGAGGTGGTATGAGTCGTCTTGGCCCTTCTTCTAAATGCCTTCGGAACAATGTGGAAATGCTTCACCTTTCAGACATTAAACCTTCGAATGGATTTTTCACATGGTGCAACAGAAGATCAGGTAATGCTTCCATTTCTAAGCGTTTGGATAGATTTCTAGTTTCTTGTTTCTGGCAGTCCAATGCCTTTTCACTCACTTCTGACATTTTGGATTGGAGAGGATCCGATCACTGGCCCATCAAACTTGCTATTGGGCTGATTGGGGGTCCTAAAAAACCTCCTTTCAAATTTCAACTGATGTGGCTTAGAGACCCATCTCTCTATGACCTTGTCAAACAGTGGTGGAGACAGGGAACCCCGGATCATGGAACAGCGATGTATTCCTTCCTCAAGAAATTGCAGTATGTTAAAAGAAAATTACAAGTTTGGAATAGAAATTGCTTTGGAAACCTGCAGGGTATGAAGAAGCAAGCTCAAGATCAGCTGGACGCCATCACAAGACAAATAAGAGACAGCGGTCTTTCTGAGGCCCTGCGCTTGGAGGAAGCTAGGGCTGTGAACACCTTTTCGGAATGGGAGCTTCGAGAAGAGATCTATTGGAAATAGAAGGCCCGCATCGACTGGCTTCAGGAAGGAGACAAAAATATAGCCTTTTTCCATAATTCTGTCCAGGCTAGGCGCAACAAAAAAAATTTCACTACCTTGGTTACTCAGGATGGCACTCGGCTGAATTCCTCCCAAGCAATCCACAGGGAAGCTGTCCGGCATTTCTCCAAACTTTTTATCAGTGATCCACACCCAGATGAAGCAGCTGAAAATAGAATTTTATCTTGTATTCCTTCATTAGTGGATGAAAGAACAAACAATTGCCTTTTGCGCCCAATCACCATGACTGAAGTTGAGCAGGTGGTTTTCAGCATTAAGCGTGGAAAAGCCCTTGGACCTGATGGATTTCCTGCTGAGTTTTTCCAGGATTTTTAGGACATTATTAAGATAGATTTGATAGGGGTTATTCAGGAATCTTATCAAAGCAAAGAAATGCTAAAAGCTTTAAATGCTACCTTCCTTGTGTTGATCCCCAAAAAGGAGAAGGTGGATAGGCTTGAGATGTATCGACCCATTGCACTCTGCAATGTTGTCTACAGGATAATCTCGAAACTTATTGCTCTTAGATTGAAAGAACTGCTCCCTCTCCTTATTTCAGAGGAGCAAGGAGGATATGTTGCAGGCAAACAAATCTTGGACGGAGTGGTGATAGCTTCTGAAGCTATTCACTCCATGAGCACCTCCCAAGAGAGAGCTATGTTCATTAATCTTGATTTTGCCAAAGCTTATGACAGGGCCAGCTGGAGATTTTTGACCAAGATACTTATGGCATTTGGCTTCAAGCAAGAATGGATCAGCTGGGTGTTAAGTTGTGTAACCACGCCTTCATATTCAGTTCTCATCAATGGTGCACCTTCAGAGCTGTTTGGTGCCTCTAGAGGCCTTCGGCAAGGAGACCCCCTCTCACCATACCTGTTCATTCTCATGGCTGAAGGGCTGGGATGGTTTTTGAAATTTCAAGTCTCCCAGGAGGCCATATATGGTTGGCGATGGGGGAATGGGATTGCTCCCCTAACTCATCTTCAATTCGTTGATGACACTGTTTTGGCAGGTAAAGCTCGCGTTCGAGAAGCAATTGCTTTTCGAAGCACGCTGGATAATTATTTGGTGGCTTCTAGACAGAAGATTAATGATCACAAGTCATCAATCTTCTTCTTCAACACTCCTGATCTGATTCAAAGAAGAATAGCAACTATTTTGTGGTTCCAAATTCAAATTCTTCCAGTGATCTACTTAGGCATTCCCATTGTTGTTGGGAGACAACCCAGGCTTTTTTGGCAAAATGTGTTGGACAGGCTAAAGCAGAAAGTTGGCCATTGGACAAACAGATGGCTTTCCACTGTAGGTAGAGTGACTCTTCTTCAATCTGTCATTCAAGCTTTGCCTATATACCGTAGCATGATACAAACTGCTCCCACTTATTTTCTCAAAGAGAATGATACTCTTTCTAGAAAGTTTTTGTGGAGCGGTAACCTGCAGAGCTCTAAATGGAGCCTTATCAGCTGGGCTACAGTTTGCAAACCAAAACAGGAAGGGGGCCTTGGTTTGCGATTGGCCATTCTGGCCAGTCAAGCTCTTACGGCCAAGCTTTACTGGAGATGGTGCACTAATCAGTCGACCTTATGGGCTAGAATATTGACTACCAAATATTTTCCTGACATGGCACCCTATGACATACCCAGGCTCCCCCTGGAAGGCAGGGGATCGATGATATGGCGCACCCTTAAGCACGGTGCTCAGCCGGTTAAACAAGACCTCTTCTAGATTTGCAACAGCGGTTCTGAAGCACTGTTCTGGGAAGACTCTTGGGATGGAGCACCCCCACTTCTTCTTTCACATCCACATTTGCAGCTGCTTGCGGATTCCTTCCTTGTTGTTGGTTGGAACAAGGTGATCCATTATAAAGAAGCCTTCAGCCAGGGGAGAAACATTGGATTCAAGTGGAAAGCTTCCGCAGATTGGCCACCAGAGGGTGTGGATGAGAAGCGTGAATTATCCCAAATCCTTACCGCCAAAGGATGCAGCGCTCTGCAATGACAAGACGAGCTCGCCTGGGGGGGTGCCACCTCTGGGCAGTATTCTGTCGCTGCTGGTTACAAGACTTTGTCTAAACAAATTGCTGGAGGAGGTCAGTTCCTTTGGGGAAAGAGAATCTGGAATCAGATATCTTGGCCCAAATGTAATTTCTTTCTTTGGCTGCTCACACACAATAGATGCCTTACCTGGGATAACCTTTGTAGACGTGGATTTCAAGGACCTTCAGTATGTGCCCTATGTCATAATGGAGAGGAAACTGCTGCTCATCTCTTTTTCCAATGCTTGTTTGCTAAACATGTCTGGCATCTATGGTGGAATGCCTGAGAACTTCCTTGCTGGCATGTCTCATCTTTAACAGAATTTTGGGATAGACTGGGATTAGCTCCAACAAGGAATTCCCTTATGCAACTAGCCTAGACTATTGGACCTGTCTTTATACTATGGAATTTGTGGCTTGAAAGAAATAAACGTATCTTCAGGGGAGCGCAGAGGGAGGTAAGACTTCTGTGGACTCGTATTATTGCAGCTCTACAAGAAACTTTAATGCTTAGGGCCACAGCTGGCATTGACTGGGATCCTGGAGACACTGAGCTTTGTAGAAGGCTCGGGCTGGAGCTGCTCACAGACTGTGCGCCGCCCAGCAACACAAGTGGGTGATATGGTGGTCTCAGGCAGCCGTGCCCTGTCAACAAAAATGATAGGTGGACTCCTCCCCTACCTGGCATTTTGAAAGTAAATGTTGATGGCTCCTCTTGTGGAAACCCAAGCGAGGCTGGGATTGGCAGAATTTTGAGAGACTGCAATGGAAACATCCAATATCTCTTCTCAAAATATGAAGGCAACCATACAAATAACTTGATGGAAGCCATAGCCATCCTGGAAGCCGTGAAATCCTGTTGTGAACGTGAGTATCTCAATGTTGTTTGCGAATCGGATTCGCAAGTGATCATCAATCTACTCAACAATCATAATTCTGGTAAAGAACATTGGCTTTTAAATTCTATTGCTCAGCAAATTAAACATTACAGCACTTCCTTCAATTCTATTTCTTTCCAACACATTCCTTGCGAATGGAACAATGTTGCAGACTCCCTTGCCAAATGGGCCTCGGAGAATGGCCCTGTTTGGAACATTACTGACCTGGATATGCTTCCGATCGATTTGCATCAAAAATTAGTTCATTTGGTGAATCAAGAATCTATCTTGTAACCGGTTTTCTCCTTTGTGATTAATAAATTTTTACCCCCTTCTTAGTTAATTTAGTACATTACATTACATTATTATATCTATCTATGCATACCCCTATTGATTTAAAAATATCTCAATACAAATCATGTTATATCTTGAGATATATTGTCAATTATCATTTCTATATCATGTATCTTTGCAGCATAACACACTTGTAGGGATCTTTCTTATGAGGGCAGTCATTATAGTATCTTCATTCCTACCCTCAAAAGAGAGGGTAATAAATAGGGGTTTTGTCATAGATATCAGAGCTCTTAATGGTCAAAATATAAACATTTAGTGCACCTGAAATAGCAACCAGACATCAAAATAGACCAAATAAAATAGGCAGGTAGTCAAAAATCTGGAATAGTTACTAGATTTGGCCTTGGATAACAACACCCAACTTGGAAAATAGCATCCGTGTCATTAGTATCCACTTTTGGTGCTCCTATCCAAATAGTAGGAAAAAAACCATATTTTCTAAAAATAGATAGAAAAACAAGCTCAATTAAAATTTTGTCAGCTGTAATTTAGACTGAATTCAGTAGTTTTAGTCCAATTTTGTTTTGAGAATCCAAATATAGGGGGAATTATGCATGGCATGATGATTATCTCTCTAGTTTTAGATAAGGCAATTAGTACAACTTCTAGATCAAAATCCATGTTTTAGACACCAGTGATTGAAGGCAATGTACGTAGCACATTTGTTTTCTTTTCTTTTCAAGTTTAGTATTACATAGGCATTCTTAGTAATTATGTGCTTTATTCCATCTATAGATGGTTGGAATCATTTTTGAATGGATTTCTTACAAGACTAAATTCTTGAGTTCTCAAGTGGCTTTCATACAAACTTAGTGCACTAGTTTGGAGTGGATTTCATACAAGCTTAATCTCCATCTTTTTGGAGTGGTTAAGAGTGGCCTAGTTTCTAGCATACTTTCAGCTATCTATGCTAACATTGTTATATTATATAGCATTCATGGGCTTTAGGAGATATCTCATTTGACACACATTTCATACTGATATTATTTTATAGCTTCACTTCACGGGGTAATGATAGAGCCAAAGGACTAGTTAGCATTTGTATTCTTGATCCGCCTATTCAAAGAGATTAAACACATAATCTAAACATCAATCAACACACACAAGACCACCTAGCTTCACTTAGTGGGTTATGATGGAGATAAAGGGCTAGCCTTTGTATTCTTGAAACACTTCTAGGGAATTAAGCACTCAGTTCCATTCATGATATTAATCTTGGTTCAACACACATCTAGCATTACTCAGCATCACAATAGGTTTTGAATTGGTCTATGTACCTAGTGAGGTGTATTCATTCTTTTCTCTTCCTCTCTCTCTATCTTACCCAAATTTTTACATTCTTATTTTAGATATAGTGTATCTAATAAAAAATGATCTACTTCTTGTTTTCTCTTGTAGATTCACACTTCACAACATGTTATTTCTATGCACACCTAGTATCACACAGCTCCATGAGCTTCACCCTTGCAAGTAAGTTCAAGTACACTTTTTATTTTTCCTTTATCATAGTATTTCAATTTGTTTCATCACTAAAATAAAGGGAGAATAAATATACTAATATAAAATGCTAAAATTGGTAACTGGAGCGTGGCTAATGACACCCAACCCTTAGGTCCCTCATGTTTACTTTTATGACCCTCTTAGGCTTATTTTCATTGATTCCCAGTTATTTGTATCATTTTATACTTGGTCTCAGCTCACTCAAACTACTCTTTTAAATATAAATCAATCCCCTCAGGTCTCATCTACTCAGGATAGTAGCACCACACTTGGACTATAGCACTGGTGCCACTACTATTCGCTTTCAGTGCTATTGTCTAAGTCCATTTCTAGCCCCAATGATCAATTTATTATGATTTCCCATCCTTATCCTTTTTATCTTAATGAAATCACATTCAACCCATGACCAATACATCTCTATAAAATCCCATTCAAAGATCCTTTAGAAAGGGTCGGCAAATATCAAGAAGCAAGCAAGAATACAAGAAAGACTACTCAAGCAATCTTCCCTATTCTCTACATACAGCCAACCAACACACTTACAAGCTCATTATAGTCCTTACACCAGTCCATAGCCACCTCAAGTACATATGGTTTATCATTTTGCATCTTCATATACACAATTACACAAAGTACATCAAGTGGGGAGAACTACATATGGCTTGATCCCTCTTTAGAGTATTGGTATGTAGAAAGTGTGCCCACACACAGGGTGTGAAGTACATTCAATGCATATTACACATACTAATCCCCCATTATTTCTCAAAATTGGTCAAAACATAATGGAAGATAGGATTTGAATAAATAATCTACTCTATAAGGAGCTATACAGACTTCTAGCTATCAAAATTTTATAGACAGGGTCGCATGGACATAACAAACAAAACCTAGAAATATTAGATCTTTAAGATAATAGAAGTAGGGTGGATTATGGTTTCAACAAATATTGTCAAATTTTGGTGCTCCTATCTAATCACAAAACAAATTTTATATCTTGGTTTGTGATAGTGTCGCAGTCTTGCACAATGAATTTCAGCTTCTGTCTCAATTGGATCAATCAGTTTCCAGCTAAGTTTTATTTTCTTCTCCTTATTACTATTTTTAGAAAATTTAAAATTAAAATTAATTTACATAAATCAATATCTTAATTATTATCTATTTATTTACTTATTTTACTACTCAGACCCTCTAACTAAATTACAAATAATACACCAATACTCTCAAAATTGTTAAATCACTTATCATTTGTATTGGTAATATAGTATAAGCACCATCATGAGAATACTTAACTAAATCAATCAAATTATCTTAGTGATAATTTGGTGCCTCCTCATGTATGACACATATACCCTAATGTCCAAAAACTTTGACCACTTTTTAAATAATATGTCAGGATCCCAGCTCTCAAAAGAGCACACATGATTACCTTTGTATAAGCAACTAAACACGAAATTTAACCAGAATGAACAAGTAACTAGAAATAAGAAATAACACAGAATATGAGAGACAATACCCAATTATATTAATACTCTTCTAAAAGGAAATACAATAAAGAAGATGCCACACTCTTCTTCCCACACCTCTCAGGTTTCCCACACCCAGTGTATAGTAATTCACCTTCAAGAGTTCACTCTCTCAATTACAGTCACAACACACAACTCAAACATAGAGTTGTTGTTCACCTCCAACTAGTCAATAACAATACTGCCAGTCCAACCAAGTACTCCACATACTCCAAGTCTAAGTACACCACATACTCCAAGTAGATCTCACCTGATCTTGCTACCTATTGTGTTGCTGATCTCCCTGATCTTGCTGCCACCTACAGATCAACCTGGTTTTGCACACCTACAAAACTAGATCTCGCACACACACATCTGTAGATCAACCGACCTTACTTACCATGTATATCTCACCTGATCTTGCTATACCACAGATCAACTTGGCCTTGCACACCTGTTGACCAAGATCTTACACACCTAGAAGAACCCTTGTCCTTGCCTCACCAAGTCCTTATGATTCTCCCTTGGATAGAACCCTTCTGATTCTATAGAAGCCTTTTGGTTCTACAATCTTACAATATAGCCCATGAGTCTATTATATAAATCCCATACAAACAATAATTAGAACCACAATTCCAAGACTAAAATTAGTCTTTCACATTCAAACAATCGGTTCATTAAACTCACTGTTTGTGTAACTGACAGTTTTGGAACTGCACAGGCAACCGACGTCGATCCCTATCTATCTAAAGATGATCGACGTCAATCGATACTGACCAATGTCAGCAGCTTTGCACCCTAAATATGACTGACATCAGTTGGCCTAACTGACATCATTTTCTCTGCAACTCAGCAATCTCCTCCACCATGTTTGCATCAGTGAAGCTTTTAGCTCCACAACCTAACAATCTCCCACTTGGAGATAAATAGCTGCACTTGTACTTATACCTGTACATCATCTAATTTTGTTTCCTGGCTTGTATCCCTCTTCAAGCTCAATCTTGAAGACCAACCACCACACACCATGTGGTGCTACACCTGTGACTGAATTTCTCCATTCTCAGCTTACCTTCTTCTGCCATTGCTATACTCCCACTCAATCAGAAACCCCTGAGAGTGACCTGTAATCAAAAAACACTTAACACACTCTGTGACCAAGGTGTTAGTGAACCTCACTCTGAGAACCTCCAACCTCGCTCTAATACCAACTGATAGGATCCCAAATCTCAAAAGAGCACACATGATTACCTTTGTATAAGCAACTAAACACAAAATTTAACCAGAATGAACAAGTAACTAGAAATAAGAAATAACACAGAATATGAGAGACAATACCTAATTGTATTAATACTCTTCCAAAAGGAAATACAATAAAGAAGATGCCACACTCTTCTTCCCACACCTCTCAGGCTTCCCACACCCAGTGTAGAGTAATTCACCTTCAAGAGTTCACTCTCTCAATTACGGTCACAACACATAACTCAAACACAGAGTTATTGTTCACCTCCAATCAGTCAATAATAATACTGCCAGTCCAATCGAGTACTCCACATACTCCAAGTCTGAGTACACCACGTACTCCAAGTAGATCTCACCTGATCTTGCTACTTGTTGTGTTGTTGATCTCCCTGATCTTGCTGCCACCTATAGATCAACCTGGTTTTGCACACCTACAAAACTGGATCTCGCACACACACACACCTATAGATCAACTGACCTTACTTACCATGTAGATCTCACCTGATCTTGCTATACCGCAAATCAACCTGGCCTTGCACACCTACTGACCGAGATCTTACACATCTAGAAGAACCCTTGTCCTTGCCTCACTAAGTCCTTATGATTCTCCCTTGGATAGAACCCTTCTGATTCTACAAAAGCCTTCTGGTTCTACAATCTTACAATACAGCCCATGAGTCTATTATATAGATCCCATACAAATAATAATTAGACTTCTAATTACAATAATTAGAACCACAGCTCCAAGACTAAAATTAGTCTTTCACATGCAAACAATCGGTTCATTAAACTCACTGTTCATGTAACTGACAGTTCTGGAACTGCACAGGCGACCGATGTCGGTCCCTGTCTATCTGAATATGACTGACGTCAGCTGATACTGACCGATGTCGACAGCTTTGCACTCTGAATATGATTGACATCGATTGGCCTAATCAACGTCAGTTTCTCTACAACTCAGCAACCTTCTCCACCATGTTTGCATCAGTGAAGCTTTTAGCTCCATAACCTAACATAATATTGGTGTTACAACTTGCCATTATGTACAATCACATGAAAGATTGATCTAAACACTCTTTATCCTATCAAACGAGAGGTGAGAGTTCCATGTAGTCTTTGATCACCCACCTGATCCATATTTATAATATAAAATAACTCAAAAACTAAAATTTGGAAAAAAATGATTAAAAACTCCTATCATTTATCAAAAAATGCCATTACTGTATAACCTAATCTTAAAGCTAAGAGCGAACTTAAGATGGGTGGGTTGCTCACTTTGTCAATCTGTTAGATCATTTAGGACTTGTAAACCTTAAAATGTAACATGGTCATCTCCAATAATATAAGTTTCATAAAATAGTGTCACACTCATAGTTTTTAAGCACAAATTTTTCATTTTCAAAATTACAACAAAAATAGTGTTAGATTCCATCAAAAATGCACTCATTGTATATCATGTCTATAATTTAATACATGTTAAAAAAATCATAAGGGTCAAAATCATGAAACTAACCTCTCCAATGGATTCATAACATTCAAAAACCTAGGGAATGAGTGGTTTCATAGCTATGGTTGGGCAAAATACTAACTAGATAAAAAAAAAATGGATAGCATAGGTTGAATGCAAAAAAAATGATAGAATTCAAAAAAAAATGCATTTAGGGAGATTTGACCTCTTGACCTCCTTAAAGTTAAATTTATTACAAAGTACATTTCATAAATTGTCTTATGTATGCTTTGAAAATATAATTTCACCACAATCTATATATTATATGTCTATTGCATATAGAGACTTCTAGCTAAAAAGGAGGATGGAGAAACTTGAATAAAAGGCCTCTTGAGAAGGATTTTACAAAGTATGCAATAACCA
The DNA here is from genome assembly GCA_037957365.1 of Torreya grandis. Lineage (NCBI taxonomy): Eukaryota > Viridiplantae > Streptophyta > Pinopsida > Cupressales > Taxaceae > Torreya > Torreya grandis. The sequence goes on along the minus strand of JARHVA010000501.1, from coordinate 4,091,273 downwards.
ACTCCATTATATTTTCCTTAGAAACAATACTTAGATCATATGTATATTATCTTATATATACCAAAATCAATCTAAAAATTAAAAATAATATTTTTTAGGAATGAGCATTTTTTGGTGTAGGATTTTTTTTGCTTGTAATTTTACTTACATCATTGTTAGTTAACTTGCTTAAAGTTATTAAGGTTATTAAGGGAAAATACACTTAATGTGTTTTCTAATAGTGAGTTGAGTTTTTACCTTTTTGGTGACATAATCTCTCACTATATAATGTACCTCCTTTGTACTTTTTGGCTAATGGACTAATATAAAACTCACTTTCGTTTTGCATTGCTTTCACCTACTCCTAGGGTTTTTTGTGCATTTCTTAGATGTTCAAAGATCTTGGAGTGATTTAACATGGTATCACTAATAGCACCATTAGATTTAAAAGGTATCAAAACCCTAAAATATATTATAAACATGACTAAATTTTGTGACAACCATATTTGGCCATCTTTAGAGGGTTTTGGGGTTTTTTCAATGATTTCATGCATATTCGTACAATAGAGTTTTTAAATTAGGGAATAATTTCTAGGATTTGTTTGTATTTTTCAATTTATCAAATAGGTATTTTCTAGGTTATTGAGGATTTGTACCAAATCTATTATTTTTTAGATTTTTTCTATTTTTGACAGAGTTTCTAACCCTTAGAGACTATTTTGGTAATTTTTTAAACTTATTCAGACTTTTGGTAGTGGTAAAATAGGCATGGGTGGACATTATAGCGTCGATGGAATTTCACCCCTCTATTTTCAAGTTCATTAGAACATGACACCCCTATGTGCACACCTATCAAAACCTGACACCATCACGTTCACCCACATTAGAACCTGAGACCCCTGCATGCACACAGTAGAATTTGACCCATGTTTGAGCACACTATAGACTTTGACCACCCTCTTTTCATGTTGTGACATCAAAGAGTTTGTCAAATTTAATCAAGTGAAAAGTGTTACTATTCATTTAAAATTTGGAGGTATTTTGGGAGTGACATCACTCTAATATCAATCACATCAATAAAAAAGGGAAGGGAGAACACTCACAAAATGTCTTAGCCCCTTGGTCATATGATATGGTCACATGGAGGGGGATTAAATCTTGATTCCTACTATCATGACTTAACTTTAGCAACCAGCCAATTCTCTAATCAACCAAAACATTTTAAAATTTATGTTGGGTGGAGTTTTTTTATGTGAGCTTAAATCTTAAAACGACTATAAATTTTGATTGATAACTCAGATTTGAGTATCATCTTATTTAAAAGAACTTATTTTTCATGTTATATGCATTGGTGATCATATTGGGTCCACTACATCTCCCTTCAAACTAACTATTATATTTTCATGGATGCAATGTCAATTGAGCCTAACATCCCTCCAGTTCTTTGTACTTAAGTACTAATCATTCAAGATGCATTCTCAATTGTGCATGATATCTCTATTAGCATGATTTTATATTGGATGGTGGAGCATGATCTTATTATAATTCTCAATTTCTGACAAGGGGGGTGTGGAGGGGCAACTCCCCTCCACTATGGTCACCGTGGGGGTCTAGGGGGGCACCAAGGGATAGTGCCCCTGAAGCAAAACTTAGTTAAAAATGCATTGTTAAATATTGTAATTTCATAATAAATTTGGATCATTCATTCTTAGGTTATAGATCTAACAGTAGAAATAAGGTTTATGTATTTTTTCCATATATGTAACCCTCCTTTTGATATGAGGGCATTGTCATTATAGTAGCAAGTTGTATGTGACTGAAGAGGAGATTGAAGTGGATGTATTACAAGTTTTATCCCTTCATTTTGTTGGATTGAATAAAGAGAATAACTTATTTTTCTATGTAAGCATAGCTCATATTAGGTGAACCATGTTAAATCTATGTCTATCTTGTATTGTGTTTTATGCATTTTAATTATATATTTATTTTATTAATATTGCTCTGTGTTCTATATTCCTAACATTTTATTTATAATTATAAGGGGGCACTCTGATAGCTATAAGTGGGTATTGTGTGGTGTTGAGCAATTTTCTTTTTTGCATTTCTTCTTTAATGTCTATAATAACCACTTTTTTGCACTATATATCTTCAAGTTCATTAAGTCCTCTCACACCATTTAATTATCATGAATGAAAATAATTTTTCAAGCCAAGGGTTTTCATTGAATTACATTGGGAAATGGGAAATTATTTTTCTAGAATTATTTTCCTAAAACCATCAATATCCATGGACCTTTTTTCAATTCCTCACTTTTATCCTTCAAAATAATTACAATGTACTTTCTTCCATCCTTCACCAAAGTTTAGGTGTTTCTATAACCATCATGTTACATCTTATTATTAAACTACTCAGTCTCCTAAGTAATACATGTCATACCAAGCATCACATCACACATGACTTCCTCCTAGTATAATTCAATCTAGAACTTATCATGTAATACTCATTCACTAAAATATGGTGTCCCTTCAACAACCAAGATACCTCTTAGGGATATGGATACACAATCCTCTTTAGACCAAGATTCCCAACCATATCTTTCAAAATAATAATATATTTACTACCACTATCAACAATCAACTTGTAGCACTTATCTTCATATCTATAAATGGTTTGTAATATATTATTCCTTTATGTGGAATGGTTTTTTTATTTTATTGGTTTCAAATCACCATCTTCTTCATGAGATCTTCCTTGATTTTAAGCTCTTCACCATAATATAGCGATGTAATGCTTTACTCATCCACTTGTGAAATGTATGCATTCACACATTTCCTCTTACTAAATTCATTACATGTGCCCATGAATCATCTTCCTCTTACTTATCCTTATGACCCTCTACCTATGGTGGTACTTCCTCTACCTCTTTAGGAACTAGTATCATTTCCTTGAGAAGTAATATCTTCTTCTTACATAGAATAAATTATATCACTACATCTTTAGCCTCACATGCACAAAAACTTTCCTTTCCCTCACGTTGTGACTTATCTACAAGACAAATTATCCTCTACCTTTAACACATAATGATAGGTGTATACACAATATTTTTAAAATTTATCAATTACTGATGATTTTTCTCTTGTAGGAACCCATCGAGTCTCAATCTCTCTTGGTGCACACCTTAAAGGGTGCATCAAGAAAGGGATGGGTAGACCATTGGTATTTTTCAAAATTATTATTCCCTATAACACCACTAAAAACCAACACAAACCTCTCTTATACATTTCCCAAAGTTTTGACACCTCCCTTAAACACTCCTCCAATAAATTCACTACCTCAAATAGCCCCTACTTAAGCCAAAACCTATTTTTATCATTTACCAAACAAAGTTGCATGGGTCAACCCTATTCTTAAAAATAAGCACATTATAGGAATAGGTCAGTCCCAATCGACCTAGTCTAGGACCTAACTAATTTATTTATTAAATAATAGGGTTGAGTGGGTTGACTCTATCATCTAAAACTTTAGAAGGGTTTAGGGTTAGATCTGATTATATAAACACATCATTTTTTCCATTTTCATTAGAGTGAGATAGATATAATCATTTATTTTTGCATCTATTTATCCACCATTATACTTGAATAACCATTTCTTAGGATATCATACTTCTTTTGAATAGACAAATCTTGTCTTATGGGAAAAGTCTTTTAGATGCGCAGGAGAAATCATGTAGCCTAGAGCTAACCTATCTTTATTTCTTAAAAACCACAACAACCTCTTGCAAAGCACCATTAACCAAGGGAGAGATCGAGGATTAATGGGTTCATCTTCAAGGTAAGTGTTCCTAACTATTTCTCTTATTTATTAAGTAAATATAATTGTATGTGTTCGTGTTGGCCATTTTGACCCACATACCAAGCTTTGCCTAGACCTAGAGAGAATCCTAGCAGGGTCCCAATTAAAGTAGATCAAATGGCTTATAAGTAGGCTTATAAATTCAAGGTAAAGGGTTCAAATAGGTTTTCATGGTGTCTGATTAGTTTTAAGAACAAGTCCAGAAGAGCTTTTAGGCTTAAAATCCTAGTTTACACTTGGGAAATATTTCAAAGTTTATATGGCTGTGTTGGAATTATTTTAGGAAAATTGTCTAAGACAAAAATCCCATAGACTTATCACTTTTGGGAAAAAGTTCCATAATAATTTTACTAAATACCTAACTATTTTGGGAAAATCATCTCCAACAAAAGGCTAAGTTAAAGTCCCAAAGGCAATTTTTTTTGGGCATTTTATCTTTAACATAAGTATTAAAGGATTCAAATCTTTTGAGAAGATTGTCTGAGATAATTTCCCTGAGGACATATTTATTTTAGACAAAATGGTTGTAGTAATTATTCCAACAAAGACAAAAGACCAATGTAAAAGCTTTGACATAATGAAATTGATCCAATAAGTGTGACGATCTTGCAAATGTCATTGACAATCATTTAGACGTCAAAATAAAGCTAGGAAAAAATAATTAGATTTTAAATTTTATGGTCATGTAAATGTCAAAATATGTTTGCATAAACATCAATGACATGCATGCGAACATCAAATTCAATCCATGGTAAAGAACCATTGAAGTTTAAATATCTCAGTGATGGTCGTGCAGATATCAAATGCATTCGTACATATGTCAAATATGATAATGTAGACATCAAAGTTGAGCCTCAAGTGTTCATCATTTGGGTTTAATGGGTCATAACAAATCTGACCATCTGCATTCATCCATACATCAAGATTAATAACACATGAACAAGTTAAAGAGTCAGTGGATCTCAAGAATGGATGCATGGTTAAAAAGTGGCATGAGCACATTCAAGCTCATATAAGATCAATGAACCACATCTTATCATGAAAATTAGGATTAATGATATAATATTGGTTAATAGATTAATGATCTGAGATAGTTATCGATAACCAATAAGCAAGGGATCAAGCTTGAGACATTTCGACAAAAGTCGATAGGGAATTCTTCAACTTGAAAAAGGTAAATACTATGGAACCAAGCTCAAATACAATCTAGGATGGATCCTCGTTGAACCAAAGATAAATTTTCAAAGGATGCCACCAAGGCATACATGTAGATCCCAATAGTTTCATCTCCAGGACTAGCTGCATGAAATTGACCCTTCTTTTCACTCTTGCATGCCATGACAAACTAGTAAAGAGCAGTTAGCATCAAGACAAAACTCTAACAGATTGATCTGATGGTTGTAATTGTATTGATGTTAGAACATAACTCAGAATAACTTGATCCCATCATTGTAATCATAAAGAAGCATCGATGAAGGAATAATGCAATAGTACAATAGACTAAACTGACCTAGATCAATCAGGAATCTTGAATGAGCATAAATGTAGAGGTAGTTGTAACTACAGTTTAAATGGATTTGTGCTAATTTTAATTCCTTTTTCAGTGCTAAAATCCCTTTCTCTTGCTCTTTTTTCTATAAATATGGCCTTTGAACTATTTTTGAATATCCCTCAAGCTGGTACGACTAGACTCTACTATAAATTATATTCTAAACCTCTTAGAGCAATGAATAGAGCATTTTACATTTGTTTATTGATTTATGCTTAGTGTTTTTTATTTATTTGATATGCAAAAGTGGTTATCATCTTCCCTTCACAAGTTAAAGTTTAACCTAATTAATAATAAACTTTCTGTTAGGATCCTCCTACTCTACTCCTTGAGAGTAAAATTGATTACCTTTGTATAAGCAACTAAACATGGAATTAAACTAGAAGTAATAAGTAACTAGAATTCAGAAATAACAAAGAATAGATGATATGAGAAACAATACAATCTATATTAACACTCTTCTAAAAGGAAATACAATGAAGAAATCTCACTTTTCCCACACCTCTTGGGCATACAGTAATTCTCCCTCAAGAGTTCTCTCTCTCTCAATTACAACCAACTCAACACTGAGTTGTTCCCTCCAGTGACAATCAACCCAATGGTTGTTGTTACCTACTATGATTGTGACAATCAACCCAATTGTTGTTGCCTCTAATACTCCATAGACCTTCTTAATCTTGCACCCTACAGATCTAATTGGTCTTGCTTACATTACAATACAGCCCCGTGGGTCTCTTAAATAGATCCCAAACCAAACAATAATTAGAAATGCAGACTCAAGACTAAAATTAGTCTTTACATGCAAACTAACTATTCATCTAAAATTAGAATAGTTCTAGAACACACAGATGACTGATGTCAGTCTCTGTCTATCTGGAGATGACCGATGTCAATTCCTATCTGACCGATGCCGCCCAACCCCTAACCGATGCCGATTGTTGTGTAACTGAATATGACTGATGTCGATTGGCCTAACTGACGTCAGTTACTTTGACACTCAGCAACCTCCACCATTTTCATAACAGTGAAGCTTTTAGCTCCACAACTTAACACTTTCCTTTCAAGTCATCTAACATGTCTTAATGTTGATGTCTTTAGGTATAGAGTGGTTTGTTAATTATAATAACTTTCAATTAGGCCTTAACCTCATTGCCCTCTAGCCTAAGTCCGTCAAATTGACCTCTAGGTGAAGTAATATTACTTAGAGATCATAGTAAACATTATATTAGTTCTTTTCATGATCTATTACTGTGTTAATGAGTTCAATCTTGAGAGTGGATCTTTAAACATTCGGTGCATCACCATATGTTAGAATAGGTTTTATTTTATGCAATCTCTTAACTCTTTTCACCCTAACTTGTTTATGTCTTAGAAAGAGACGTCCAAACTATCATATATGAGGAACTAGCCTCATTAAAACCCCTAGAGGTCTGATCTAGATATAGGCATCCCATAGCCTTAGATCATTCCCATGTTAGTCTAGGTACAATTCAAACTTGAGCAATCTGACCTCTATAGGGTGTTATCTAGATAGCTAACAATTTCGGCATGCCCAGTGAGACCACCTATTTACATAAATTTTGCATATTTGAGTATAGTAGTAAATTCTAGAGTTTCATTTCTAGATTTACATATTTTTCATGCCCCCAAGAGTTGTCATAAGATCCTCTATAAAAGGGAAAGAGATAGATTTCTTGGATATATCTTTCCAATCAACAAATAACAAGAAATCCTATCAGTCAAATCCTATACCCACACCTCTTGTTCCCCCTATTGTTTCACAAAATCCTCCTATTTAATCCAATATTATTCATCCAAACATTGTTATAAATCCCATACCTCAAATGTCTATTCCTAGAAGACAAGCCTTTGTGTCATTTAGTAGTGGTAGTCCTATAAATCTTACTCAATGGGATGATATTCTAGTCTCAACTTTGAAGGCTCTTCCTTATTTTATAGGAGAAAACCCAGTTACTCCTATAGAACATATTTCAAATATTACTAACCTATGTTCATTGCATCATATGACTCAAGAAAATGTATCAATGAGGTTGTTAGAAACTTATTTCAAAGGGAAAGCACTTCAATAGTACATAGGATTAACTCCTACATCAATCAAAAATTGGGATGAATTTAATGATGTCCTTTGCAAACACTTTGAGGATAAAATTTATCATCTTTCACTTGTGGAGTAGCTTACAACAATTAGCATATTTAATCATGAATTCATGATGGATTTAAATTATAGGTTCCAAAAGACTTGGGATAGAATTATTACAGTTATCAAGCCTACACACAACTATGTTTTTTATATACTACTTGAAGGCTCTCAATTTGGATGTAGTTGTGATGATTCAATCCATGGGAGGGAACACTCTACCTAAAACTTTTGAAATAGTAGTAAAGGCCAAGAATTACCTTATACAAGTAGGCAAGTTATCTCCAAGGCCACTAATGCCTCTCTTTTTGGAGATCCACCCTCCTGCTCCAACTATTTCTCCACTTCCACATTCAACAAAGTTTTATTAAATAAAATGTGATCAAGTTATAGACTAGGGAAGATAGATATTCTTCTCAAGACTCATCACTACAAGTTTATTGTAATGGAAAGACAATAAGCTCCACCATACAAGCCATATCAAAATACAAATCATAATTATCAGTATAATAAGCCATCCTATCAATCCAATCAGCAAGGATAAGGGAAAAGTCCTTAGTCAAGGCAATATAATCCTAATGATCCAAGTAATTCTAGAGTTTTTTTGTTAATTCAGAACAACTATGCTTAGGAGGGACAGTGGAATAATCAATGGAATCAATCAAATGACATGAAAATGGCACCAACTGGTGAGATCTCACATCAATATTATATGTAGTAGAGTTTAGCTCCTCCTCCACTTGAAAACCAGTCAAATAAGGAAGCCTCTCTACTATATGGAGAGATTCTTTCATTCACCCAAGTAGAAGTACCAAATCAACAAGGAGGAGATAATGTTAAAGCACTTATTGAAACTAAATTTGTGAACTTTCAAGAAGTTGAGGACTCTTTTGAGCATATGTCTATAAATCAAATCCAAAATATGTCTAATGTTTATAATTCAGTTGTAGCCCATACTAGATCCAAGAAAAGGGAAATTAGTGAAGGTTCGGGTCTTGATAAGGTAGTCCTTGCTTCTTCTCAGCCACCTCAAAGGATCACCACTCATGAGCTACCTTAAAAGACATCAACTTAGAAATTTTAGGATCCAAAGTGACAAAATGTGAAAGGGCCTTACATCCCTTAGCTCACACAACATCTAGGAGCCCCTCCTTCTCCTAAGTTGTAGTCAAGGACAACAACTTCTTCACTCGATATTGTGGATCATATAGAAAACTTTGATATCAATTTCAATGTGGGATACATTGCTAATTTTAGGAAAAAAGGAGTACATGCAAAAGGATATTTCAAAGTTCAATTTCTCTGATAGACCACCTAAAAAAGAAAGAGTAAGTGTTGTTCTAACAAACTCTAATCCATTTTTGATCCTCAAGCTCTTAAGGTAACTAAGCCTCCTCCATTCTATCTTTTAGTTATCATAGGAGATTGTCTTGTCCACAATTGTATGATTGATAGTGGAGCTAGTACTTCTATCATGCCTAAATCCATAGCTAACAAACTAAGGATTAAGTATGAACCCAATGAAAAAGGAGTGTTACAGTTATATGGTTCTCCTACTAAGACTATGGTCATCCTAAAAGATATTAATAATTTACTTGTTGCTTGTCTAAATTTCACCATTTCATAGGATATAGTTGTTGGTGATTTACCTTCATACTTTTCACTCTGCTATCCAAAGATTTCACTACTAAAATAGGAGGTTACCTTTCTTTAGATTGGTCATACATGGTTTTTAGAACCAGATATGGAACCAAAGTCACTATAAGATCTGAATCTATTTCTAGATTTCACCTTGAACCATATATGCCAAATATGTCTAATATGAATTGTAGTATTTCAGAGGAAGATGAGGGTACTATTGATCAAGAACCTTTTAAGCCACTTGAAGTCATATTATATCTACTCTTAGATTATTGGGCCAATAATAACCATGGGTATAACCCATACAAAGGTATTCAAGAAGTTGGTTTTGGTTTCTATTGCATGCATGAAGAAGGTGACTCATTACCTAGTCTCACCAACTCAAAGCAATATCAAGAGGGAGTACGGAATCTATTCTTTGATGGATCTGGATCAAATAATGGGAGTGGGGTTGGTGAAATGTTGGTTTCACCCCAAAATCAAAGGTATTATTCTTTAGTTATATTTAATTCAATTGTACATCTAATATTGCAGAATATGAATCTCTTATTCATGGCCTTTAGTGGGCTAGAAAGAGAGGTATTAAGATTTTATAGGTGAAAGGTGATACTGAGTTGGTATTAAAATAAGTTAGAGGCTTAATTGAAAAAATTAACCCCTTCCTAAAGGCCTAAAAACATAGAGTTTGGGACCTCATGGAAGATTTATTGACATTTTATATCTGCTCCAATCCTAGAGGAGCCAGTCAGCATGTAAATAGACTTATTGTCATAGGATCATAATATGCTATAATGCACCAGCTTAAGGGCAATAAATACCAAACCCAAATCAACATTGTTTTTAGGGATTTAGTTCCAAATAATGAGGTAATTTTTAAGTATTTGATAGTGGTCAACAGATAACTTGTTTCCTACAAAATGAGATAGAATTTTGTTCAAAGAATCAAAATAAATTGTAATGCCAATATGAGAATCAGTTGTGTAATTGAGATCAAACAATATGCCTAAAGGTTTAGTAACTTTAGAAAGAATTTTTAATGAAGATGGCCAACTTAGAAATGAAAATTTAAGCATCTCTTCCAAGGAAGAACATTATGAGCAAGTTTACATAGTTGAAGGTAAGCAACTCAAGTGGGGTAAAGTGAACATTGATTCTGAGAAAGTAGATTTCATTTCATTATGTAATGATTACATGGATTTATTTTCTTTGAAATACCATGATTTGAAATGGTTTGATCCCAGATTACCATACCATACTATTAAGCTTGAACATGATGCAAAACTAGTAAGACAGAAGCAAAGGCCCATCAACACCAAGGTTGAAGTTCTCATGAGAAAAGAGTTTACCAAGATAATTGAGTCAAGTATAATATTTCCTATCAAGTACTTAACATTGGTAGCAAACCTTGTACCAGTGTGAAATAAAAATAAAGAGATAAGACTCTGTGTGGATTTCAGAGATATAAACAAAGTGTCACTGAAAGACCACTATCCTTTTCCTTCCATGGATCAAATCTCATAGAGGGTATCAAGTTAATAAAGGTTCTCCTTATTATATGGGTATGTTGGTTACACCCAGATATTGGTGAAAGATCAAGTTTAGTATAAGACAACTTTCACAACCAAATGCAGGAATTATGCCTTTTGGGCTCTCTAATGTTGGAGCCACTTTCCAAAGGGAATTAGATGTTGACTTTCAAGGTCTTTTGAGTGAAATTTTTTTATTTTATCTTGATGACATTACTATATTTTCAAAGGATCCTAATGATCATCTTATACACTTGAGAGTTATTTTTGAAAGATGCAGACAAATTGGAGTTTCATTGAATCCAAAGAAGTGTATCTTTTCAGTGCATAAGGGGAGATTGTTTGGGCATGTAGTTTATAGAGATTGTGTTGGGGATCAACCAACAAAGTTGATTACTATAATGCAAGCAACTAAACATGAAATTAAACTAGAATGATAAGTAACTAGAATCAAAAATAGCAAAGAATAAGAGATGCAAGAAACCACCCTGAAAACTTGTATTAAACTCTTCCAGAGGGAAATACAATGAAGAAAATCACACTTTCTTCTCACACCTCTTTGATGTACAGATCTCTTTCCCTCAAGAGTTCTCTCTCTCAATTATAATCAATTCCAACAACCTAGATTGATACACATATACAAACTTATTGTACAATACTTGTCCAATTCAATAAGCTATGAAGATCTATCCCTATTATATAACATTAGGAATTCATGAGCATGAATTCACAACCATTAGATGCACCTCCTAATCAAGGGCTCAAAACAGTTCTACTAAAGATAGAGATGCAGACTTAAGACTAACACTTAATCTTATCATGCAAACATTCTGTTCATCCACAAAAATAGATTTTTTGAAACGCACAGGTGACCGACATCGGTCCCTGCCTGTCTGCACATGATCGATGTTAGCCGATCTGTAACTAATGCCAGCATCTCCTAGTCAACCATTGACCGACGTCGATCGCTCTTGACCGACACCAGTGACTGTGTAACTCTAGTAACCTACAATATACTCATTTGGTGAAGCTTTTAGCTCCACAACTTAACAATCTCCCACTTGGAGATAAACAAGTGCACCAGTGCCTGTACAGCAACATCTTCTAGCTTCTCCATCTTCAAACTCAATCTTGAAGACCAACAAAAGTTGAATGAAGATTCAACTTCTCCTTTGTTATCGACTTGGTTAACATATCAGCAGGGTTCTTATCTGTATGGATCTTTTCCAGCTTCAACTCACCATCCTCCAATACCTATCTAATGAAGTGGTACCTAAGCTATATATGCTTGGTTCTTAAATGAAAGGCTGAATTCTTAGCCCAATGAATTGCACTTTTACTATCACTGTATAATCTGCAACTCTCTTGCTCCTTTCCTAGCTCTTCCATGAACCGTGTCATCCATATCATCTCTTTTCTAGCCTATGTGACTGTAATGTATTTTGCCTCTATAGTAGACAAGGCAACAACCTTTTGCAACTTTGAAATCCAGCTAACTGCCATTCCACCAATAGTGAAAACATATTCTGTGGTGCTCCTTCTGCCATCCAAGTCACCTACCATATCCGAATCTACATATCCATGTAGAGAAGTGTTTGACCCACCATAGCATAAATGCCTACTGCTGGTCCCTCTCAGATATCTGAGAATCCATTGAAATGCTTTCCAGTGTTCCTTCCCTAGATTGGCCATATACTTACTCACAACTCCCACTGCTTGGGAAATATCCAGTCTAGTACATACCATTGCACACATTAAGCTCCCAACTATGGAAGCATATGGAACTCTCCTCATGTACTCTACCTCATCATGTGAATTAGGACACTATTCTTTACTCAACTTGAAGTGTCCAGCCATAGGTGTGTTGATTGGTTTTGCATCCTGCATATTGAATCGTTTCAACACCTTGTTCACATAATCCTCTTGAGACAAAATCAACCTATGATTTTTCTTGTCTCTCTTAATGTTCATGCCAAGAATTTTCTTTGCTGCTCCCAAATCCTTCATGGCAAATGTGTGAGATAATTTCACCTTAAGCTTAGAGATATCCTGCATGTGTGATCCTGCAACCAGCATATCATCTACATACAACAACAGAATAATATATCTACCATTATCTAATCTCTTAAAATACACACAATGGTCAGATTGACATCTAATGAAGCCATGCTCAGTCATAAACCTATCAAATTTCAAACACCATTGTCTAGGAGCTTGCTTGAGACCATACAAGCTTTTCTTCAATCTGCACACAAGTTTCTCCTTACCCTTGACCTCAAATCCTTCTGACTGATCCATATATATTTCTTCATCCAAATCTCCATGAAGAACATTGTCTTAACATCAAGCTGCTCAAGATGCAAATCCTCAATAGCAACTAAAGACAATACAGTCCGTATAGAAGTCATTTTAACTACAGGAGAAAAAATCTCACCAAAATCAATACTTGGTTTTTGTGCAAATCCTTTCACTACCAACTTGGCCTTATATCTCATCTGTCCATTCTCACCTTTCTTCAATCTGTAGATCCATCTGTTCTTCAGTGTCTTCTTTCCCACTGGAAACTCAACCAAATCCCATGTTTGGTTCTCTTTCAAGGAATCAATTTCCTCATTCATGCCTCGCTCCCATTGATTCTTGGATTTTACCTGTATTACTTCATCAAAACTCTCTAGTTCTCCACCATCAATAAGCAATAAATAATATAATGAAGGGGAATATTGAAGTGGAGGTTTACTTACCCTTTCTGACCTCTTGATGGGTGTCTGAGACTCATTCACAACATGTTGTCTACCAAAATTCTCTGACAGTGACTGACTTCAGTCACCTCCAGGCCTGTAACTGACCGACATCAGTTCCATATGACCGATGTCAGTTCCTGCCTGACCGATGTTGGTTACTATCTGACTGACATCGATTCCTGTATTACCAACGTCAGTTCTTGCCTAACCGAAATTGGTCTCTATGTTTTCTTATTTGTGATTGTTCTTTCTTGTGAGCTCATTTTGGACTGTCACCTCGTCTAATTCTCCATTGCTCTGCTCAGATTGATTCAGCTTCTTGAGTTGATCACTATACATCACCTTTTCATTGAAAATAGCATCACAGCTCCTAATTATTTTGTTAGTTCTTAGATTCCAAAACTTGAATCTGAAATCTCCAGAGCCATAACCAATAAAAGTGCACCTCATAGACTTAGCATCCAGCTTCTTTCTATTTTCCTTATCAATGTGCACAAAAGCTTCAAAACCAAATACTCTGAGAAATGAAAGATCTACCTTTTTACCTATCCATGCCTCTTCTAAAATTCTACCATTCAGAGCTGTAGAGGGTCCTCTGTTAATCAGGTAAACTTTAGTATCTACTGCTTCTGCCCAAAACTATAAGGGCAAATTAGCATGCAATCTCATACACTGTGCATGCTCCATTATTGTTCTGTTCATCCTTTCAGCAGCTCCATTTTGCTGAGGTGTCCTTGAAACTGTCCTTTGCCTACGTATTCCATGAATATAACAATACCAATTGAACTTATAGCTGTAGAACTCACCACCATTGTCAGATCTAAGGCACTTCAATCTCCTACCTGTTTCATTCTCAACCAAAGCTTTCCAAATCTTAAAAGTGTCAAAAACATCAGATTTCTTCCTTATACAATAGACCCATACCTTTTTTGTAGCATCATCAATGAAAGAACATAGTACTGTGATCCTCCAATAGAAGCAACCTGAGCCGGTCCCCACACGTCTGTGTGAACAAGATCCAACTTGTGCTTCTTCTTTGTTGACCCAGTCTTGAGAAAACTCACTCTATTTTGTTTTCCAAAAATACAGTGCTCACAGAAATCTAGATCTATGTTTTTCAAATCTGAAAGCTTACCTTTTGACTTAAGAATATGCATTCCCTTCTCACTCATGTGGCCAAGCCTCTGGTGCCACAACTTTGCATCTACATTTGAAGTAGATAATACAGAAGGAGAATTATCAGTAATACAATTACATAAATAGAGAGTACCTACTCTCTTACCTCTAGCCAATACAAGTGCACCCTTGAAAACCTTCCAAGATTTAGCTATGAGAGTTATTGTACAACCCTCATCCCCTAACTTTCCTACAGAAATCAGATTCCTCTTCAGGCTGGGAACATGCATGACATCTCTCAACACCCATGTGTTTCCATTCTGCATTTTCAGCTGCACTTTTCCTTTGCCAACAATTTTACAAGGCTCATCATCCCCTAGATAAACTATTCCAAAATCTCCATGGACATAGTCACTGAAATATTCTCTATTTGGGGTTGCATGGAAAGAGGCACCAGAATCTAAATCCCAAGATTCTACATTATTATGCAAAGAGAATATAAGAGCATCTTGTGCAACAATACTTGCAACTTTTGCTTCTTCTTTATCTTCATGCTGATTGTCTTCTTTAGGTTTTGACCAGCAATCTTTGCTTATATGCCCTATCTTTCCATTATTCCAACAAGCTATCTTCCTGCCATTTCTAGATTTGGATCTACCTCTCATCTTTGACTTAGACCTTGATCTCCTATGCTTGCCCTTCTCTTTTTGCCTTCCCCTGCTTTCAAAACTTAAAGTGTTCCCTGATGTTTCCTCTATGCTTTTCTTGTGAATTTCTTCATTCAAGATTACACTAACAACATCATCTACTTTTAAAATATTTGAAGCAGATGCAATATTACTAACTACCATTACCAAGCTATGCCAGCTTTCAGGTAAAGAGCATAAGATTAATAGAGCTTTAATTTCATCATCAAAAACTATTTTGACTAAATTTAATTTATTTACAATTCCATGGAAATCATTTAGATGATTAGATACAGATCCACCTTCCTGCATTTGCAAATTAAATAACTACTTCATAAGATATACCTTATTTGAAGTTGAGGGTTTTTCATATAAATTTGCTAAAGTAGTCATTAACTCTATCGTTGACTTTGCCTGTGATAAATTAGATATCACAGTAGATGCCAGACTCAATCTTATAGATCTAAGAGCCTTTCTATCAAGAACTTCCCATTCTTCATCTTCCATGTCTGTGGGCTTCTTTGAAACTCCACCTAACGGTAAGTATAGATCTTTTTGATATAGATAATCTTCTATCTGCATTCTCCATAATTGGTAATTCTTGCCATTAAACTTCTCCATTCTCAGTTTACTTTCTTCTGCCATTACTTTCTCCCACTCAAATAGAAACCCCTGTGAGTGACCTATAATCAACAAACACTAACTAGATCTAAAACACATGTTAGTCAACCTGAGCTCTGATACCACTTATTTTGGTATCACCAACCAAGCTCTGATACCACTTGTTGGGGATCAACCAACAAAGTTGATTACTAAAATGCAAGCAACTAAACACAGAATTAAACTAGAATGATAAGTAACTAGAATCAGAAATAGCAAAGAATAAGAGACCCTAAAAATTTGTATTAAACTCTTCCAGAAGGAAATACAATGAATAAAATCACACTTTCTTCTCACACCTCTCTGATGTACAGATCTCTTTTCAGATCTCTTTCCCTCAAGAGTTCTCTCTCTCTCAATTACAATCAATTCCAACAACCTAGATTGATACACATATACAAACTTATTGTACAATACTTGTCTAATTCAATAAGCTATGAAGATCTATCCCTATTATATAACATTAGGGATTCATGAGCATGCATTCACAACCATTAGATGCACCTCCTAATCAAGGGCTCAAAACAGTTCTACTAAAGATAGAGATGTGGACTTAAGACTAACACTTAATCTTATCATGCAAACATTCTATTCATCCACAAAAATAGACTTTATAGAATGCACAGGTGACCAACATTGGTCCCTACCTATCTGCACATGACCGATGTTGACTGATCTGTAACTGATGCCAGCATCTCCCAATCGACCACTGACTGACGTCGATCGCTCCTAACCGACGTCGGTGACTGTGTAACTCCAGCAACCTGTAATATACTCATTTGGTGAAGCTTTTAGTTCCACAACTTAACAGATTGTCTTTATATTGATCTAGAGAGAATATAATCAATCGCTAATCTATCATTTTTTAAACATAAGAAATGATTTCAAAGCTTCTTGTGAAAGATCAACTTCATCAAAAGATTTATTCCTAGATTTGCAAAATTGGTAAGACCACTCACTCAAATGTTGAAGAAACATCAAGAATTCACATGGAGTAAGGAGGGTAAGAGAAGCTTTGAATCCATAAAAAATGCAATTGGCAAAGCTCCTACTTTGATTAATCCATATTTCAATAAGGATTTTTTTATGTATGTTTTTTCTACATTTAGTACAATTTCAGCCATGCTTATGCAACAGAATAGTGAAGGTTTAGAGCAACCCATTGATTTTTAAGTCAAGATTTGGAAGAATATGAGGAGAGATATTCTTGATATTATAAGAGATCTAAAAAAATTATACATTTGGTTTCAAATAACAATACAATATTATACTAATGGTAGCTCATCCTAGTGTGAAGGATTTCATCCTCAATAGAGACTTAAGTAAAAAGAGATCCAAATGGGTCATTAAGTGCATGGAATATGATATTGAAGTGAAAATCACAAAGCTAGTCTAAGGTAAAGGATTGTGTGAACATCTTGTAGAAGATGTGAAAGAAGAAAAGGATATGGTTTTGACACTTCAAAACACCCAACAAGAAGCTAAAATTACTCCTCCATCTAGTTGGACATAAGACATTGATAGATTCCTTCAAATAGATTAATATTCAATGGGCTTAAATGCATCAAGGAGAAGAAATTTTATACTAAAATCAATACCATACATTTTGATTGATGGAGTGTTGTTCAAAAAGGACATTGTAGGTATGCTTTTAAGGTGTATTAAATCTAATCAATTCGACAAGCTTTTTGAAAAATTTCATGATAGTCCTTCTAGAGGAAATTTTGAAGCCAAGACCACAGTTGGAAAAATCATTAGATATAGTTACTTTTGGCATAATTTATTTAAGGATGCACATGCATGGGTTAGTAAGTGTGCAAAGGGAGTAATGTTTATAGGAAAGCAGAGACTAGTTACCATGCCATTGAAGCCTATTCAGTTTGAGTAACTTTTCATGCAATGGGATTTAGAGTTCATTGGAATGATACATCTTACATCTAATTCTGGTCATAAATGGGTCTTGATAGCTACAAACTATTTCACTAGGTGGGTGCAAGCATTACCTTTGAAGGAGGCAAATGAGAACTCTGTGCTTGAGTTCTATGAGAGTCTAGTCACTCATTTTGGAGTACCTTCTATTATAATATCAAATAATAATCTAGAATTAAACATTGAAAATGTATGTGAATGGGATATTTGACAAGGTATTTATTTGAAATTTTCATCAAATTACTATCCACAAGGTAATGGACTAGCTAATTCCACTAACAACATCCTGATTCGGATCATCAAAAGAACAATGGAAGATAATCAAAGATAATGGCCTATAAACTTGAAGACTATTTTATCGGCTGATAGAATCACCCCCAAGAAGGCCATTGGTCATTCACCTTATCTCTTAGTCTATGGAAGAGAATTAAGGATTTCCATCTCATTAGAACTTCCAGCTTTGAAGCTTGCACACCAACTAGAACTTCTAGAAAGTGATGCAATTGAGGTTAGGATGAATGAATTGAGAGAATTGGAAGAGATAAGATATGATGCCATGCATACCATGTGGTATAACTAGAAACAAATCAAGAAGTATTTTGATAAAATAGCTTCATCAAAGACATTTCATCAAGGTGACATAGCCCTCAAATAGGATGAGGACCATGCAAAACCAGGAAAACACTCCAAGTTTAATAGCCTTTGGAGTGGACCTTATGTCATCACAATTTACAAGGAAATCAATGCCTTTGAGTGATTGATAGATTGAATGGAGAGACCCTTCCCATACCTATCAATGGGAGGTATATTAAATTCTTCTATTAGTTTGACCTAATGCTCTTTGTACATAAGTAGATAAGTCTATCTTTTCCTCTAAGTGCTTTTGCACGTTGTTTTGTTTATTGTTTGGTTAGTTTTGGTCTATTTTGTTGCTTTCTTGTTGTTTGTGGGTTCCCCATTACTCTAAAAAGTGATTCAAGAATCAATCAAATTCCCTTTTATAAGCACTACCTTATTCATTTAGTCATCATGAGCAAGCTTCATCAATGACTAGGTTCCATAACCAGCAGGTTGATCAAGCCAGTGGAGTCACCAAAAATGTTGGCCATTTTGGCCCACGTACCAAGCTTCACCTAGACCTAGAGAGAAGCCTAGTAGGGTCTCAATTTAAGTAGATCAGATGTCTTAGAACCAAGCTCAGCATTTCAAGGTGAAGGGTTTGAATAGGTTTTTATGGTGTCCAAGCAGTTTCAAGAACAAGTCCATAAGAGCCTACAAGCTTAAAATCCTAGTCTACACTTGGGAAATATTTCAAAGTTTATTTAGATAAGTGTTGGAATTATTTTAGGAAAATTGTCTAAGGAAAAGATCCCATAGACTTATCTCTTTTAGGAAAAAAATTTGCAATAATTTTCCTGAAGACCTAATTATTTTGGGAAAATTGTCCACATCAAAAGGCTAAGTTAAAGTCCCAAAGGCAATTTCTTTTGGATATTTTATTCACAGCATAAGTCCTGAAGACATCAAATCTCTCAACAAGATTATCTGAGATCATTTCCCCAAGGACATATTTATTTTAGAGAAAATGTCTATAGCAAATTTTTTGATAAAGATAAAAAATCAATACAAAAACTCTGACAAAATAGTTTGTCTCGGATAAATTGATCTAGCAAGTGTGACTGTCTCACAGACATCATTGACAATCATGAAAATGTCAAAATAAAGTTTGAGAAAAAATCATTAGATTTCAAATTTGATGGTTGTGAAGATGTCAAAATACATCCACACAAACATCGAATGATGGGCATGTGAACATCAAATTCAAGCCATGGCAAAGAACTGTTAAAGTTTAAATATCTCAATGACGGTCATGTAGAATCAAATACATTCATGTAGATGTCAAATATAGGCATGAATATGTCAAATTTGAGCCTCATGAGTTAGCTATTTGGGTTTAAATGGTGCTTCCAGGCAATTTTGATGGTTTACATTCATTTATACATCAAGATTAATGGCATGCAAGTAAGTCAAAGAGTCAATGGATCTTGACAACAAATGCATGGTTTATAAGTGGCATGATCATATTTAAGCTATCATAATATTTGTGAACCATGTCTTATCATGCAAATTAGTATCAATTATGTGATATTGGTCAATAGATTAATGATCTGAGTCAGTTGTTGATAACCAATAAGGGATCGAGCTTGGGACATTTTGATGAAAGTTGATAGGGAATTATTTAACCCAAGAAAGGTAAATGCAAAGGATCCAAGCTCAAATACAATCCAAGATGGATCCAAGTTGAACTAGAGATAACTTTTCTAAGAACACCATGAAAGCATACACATAGACCCCAATAGTTTCATCTCCAGGACCAGCGACATGAAAGTGACCCTTTTCTCCACTCTTGCATGCCATGACAAACCAATAAAGAGTAATTAGCATCAGGATAAAACTTTAACAGATTGATTTGATGGTTGTAACTATATTAATGTTGGAACATATCTTAGAACAACTTGATCCCACCATTGTAACCATAAAGAAGCATCGATGAAGAAATATTATAATGGTGTAATGGATTGAAGTGACCTGAATCAATCAGGAAGCTTAAATGAGCATAAATGTAGATGCAATTATAATTGTGGTTCAAATGGAGTTGTGCTCATTTTTATACCTTTTTTAGTACTAAAATCCCTCTCTTGCTCTTTGTTTCTATAAATATGGCCTTTGAACTATTGTTGAAGATCCCTTAGGCTGGTACAACCAGACTCAACCAAAAATTATATTTTACACCTCTTGGAGTAATGAATAGAGAATTTTTTAGTTGTTTAATAATATATACAGTGTTTTATATTTGTTTGATATGCAAAAGTGGTTATCTTCCCTTTGTAGGTCCAAGTTTAACCTAAGTACTAATAAACTTTCCTTGTAGGTTATCTAGCGTGTATTATTATTGATGTCTTCAGGTATAGAGTGGATTGTTGAATGTAAGCACTTTCAATCAGGCCTTACCCTCATTTCCCTCTAGCCTAAGTCCATCAAATTGACTTCTAGGTGAAGTATTATTTCCTGGAGACCATAGTAAACATTGTATTAGTTCTTTTCATGGTCTATTAGTGTGATAATGAGTTTAATATTGAGAGTGGATCTTTGAACATTTGGTGCATCACCATATGTTATAATAGGTTTTAATTTATGCAATTTGTTAACCTTTTTCACCCCAACTTGTTTAGGTCTTAGAAAGATAAGTCCAAACTACCATATCTGAGGAACTAGCCTCATTAAAAACCCTAGAGATTTGATCTAGATATAGGCATCCCATAGCCTTAGATCATTCCTATGTTAGTCTAAGTATGATTTAAACTTGAGAAACTTGACCTCTATAGGGTGATATCTAAATAGTTAATAGTTAGCTTATGAATATGTTTCTCTCTCCATGCATTAGGCTTACCTCTACATTAACTTGAGTAGATTTATTTGCATGTTTACTTTTATGTTTATTACCCCCATGTTCTACCACATGCTTTGGTGAGCACTATATTAGATTTACTTTACTTTGTCAATTTATTTGATAAGAAAACATAGGACCTATCTAGGTTTATTATGTGATATTTCTTGACTAGAGGCTTTGGAAGCCTCTCTAGTGATATTATGTGGTAAGAGACCCCTTATTTAGGTCTAACAGATCCATATTGGTCATGACCCTAATTTTATAAATATACTAATGACCAAAAGGGCTAGTGTGATTTATCTTTTTCGAGCTAGGATTGATTTATAGATCAGCTTCACTTTCCCCTGTATACATTTTATTGAATCTAGCATGAAATAACCATTGCATGTTTTCTTTCATGCCTTCAATTATTATCTATTTCATTTTTACATCACTAGATCTGAATCAATCTAAATTTTTGTGCATAGGTTTAACACACAATCGATATTATCGACTCTATTTTTCTTTTTGAAGGTCATTTTCAACCACAAGTAACTAGATTAATTTATTCAGCTTAGTTTGTTGCTTTACATACATGTTTTCAAACTCAGTCAACCCAGTTGACTTTATTAGCAAACTAAAAATATTTATCTAAATGACATAGTATAAAATAGTAATTTCAGCACCTTCAAAATCATCGGGTTCATTCTCATAATCTTAGTCATTTATTTTCTTCATTACAGTCCTATGTTTCACAATTTTCAGTCTATAAAACTATAAATCTACAATGAACTAGGTCAACTGGATCGACATAGTTTTGTATCTTAGTTTCTTACCCAAGAGACTTAGTCAGCTCATTTGATTATTTTTTTATAGATCTTGCTTCAATAGATAGAATCAACCCAATTGATTCTATTCTATAATGTTTACATACTTGGTTGTCTAAAATGACCTTGTACTCTTCAAGCAAAGGAATTAACTCATCTTGTTAGTAATTAATTCATTTTTCATTTTGTTGCTTACTTAGAGTAACACACATAGACTAAACTAGAAGTTTTAATTTATCATTTAGTCACACTATTTTTCTTTCATTCACACACTTTCAAACCACATAATATCAAAAAACATTAAATAAATTTTACACAAGGTCTACCTTCTTGGATTTCATCACCAAAGGGAAAACTGACTCAATTTAATGGTTGGTATAAATATGTTATTGATGGTATATGTTGGTAAAGCAATCGATACCATTATCATTGTGGCTATTGTGAAGTGAGGGGGTAGGTCCCAATACCAACCTAGTATCATTACCAATACAAATGTCTTTTAGCCTTAACTGTCTCAAACCAGTCGTATATTGTCTTTCTAGTTCCTTTTTATATCCAAATCTCTATCACATTTATTTCTAAAATTTATAACTTAAAACATTCAGGAATGACCACATAAATTAGCATTTATATTTTTGTTACTTGATCTCTAATAATTGCATGTTATATTTTAAAACTTATATCAATCAGCATTGGTACAAGGTTTATGTTATGTGTCACAACTAGATCGACTAGATCGACCCAGATTAATATGTGTTTATTTCAAATGTTCTGCAAAACAAACACTAGATCATCTAGAGTCATCACTGTCAAAACTTGTGTTTACCTTCATAACATAGTCGATCTACTCGATTGTGTCTCCTACAGTCTCTATTTTACCATAGAACACAGTCACTCTATTCTACCCACTCTCTTATAGACTGCTTGTTCTATTTTCCTTCAACACATATTTGACCTATATTATTATGTGTCTTTCAAACTCCCTCAGTTTTACCATCTATAAAACACAATCAACTAGTTTGATTGTGTTTTTTGTAGCCTATCTTGTCTATTGTCCTACATGATAGTGTCAACTTGTTTAACCCAATATCATACCAATTGATCCTCATTTTTACCAAATTTTTAGTTTCTCTCCTTCATCATGAATTTATTATTTGAAGACAATACAACACTGAATCAAACAAACATGATGAATTTTACCAATCCTAATAGGGTTCCTAAGACACATTTTGTGACACCCACTACTTATCAAAGAAATTTTCATGTTGCTACCTACACTACCAATTATGGGACTCCTCCCCATTCTTCCTCAACACTTGACCCCTTATTTTCATTGGAATATGAGTGTGACCTTGAATACATAACTAAAATTCTTTTTTTCATCAATAAAACCCCTTAACATAGAGGAAAACATCCTACAACCATCTATAATCTCATAATGGGACTTCATATAGGAGAAGCCCATTTACCTTCCCCTAGATTTTTCCAAGGATTTGGGGCTAGCCCTTTCTTTTCATCCCAACCTTTCACTTATATAATGTCTCCTTCCTATACCATGACATCATCCTCTATGTCTTATTCTACCTCCATGCCAAGTATTTCTACAAACATGGCAAGTTAACCTTCTAGTGAGGTAATTCAAAATACCCACATCCCTAACCATGTTATTATTGCTTCTTTTACCACCAATGCTTCTTTTTCTACTAATTTTACTCATGCCACTAGTGCAAATCATGCTACTACCTCACCCCACACTCATAGTTCATCTCAATCTCTTAATACCTCACATAATACTAATGTATCACATGTTGTATCCACTAGCCAAAATATTACTCAAAATAATCAAATTTTATTACAAACACTTTAAAAAATTCATACTTTTCAAATTGATAATGTAAATTAGATGATGCAAATGAAAAATCACCTCATGCATCTCCAAAAACAACCTCACCATGTTCCTTGGGGAGCACAAAATCCTATTGCCCCTCACCTCCCTTAGGGATTCGCATGGTAACCTCATACCATAACCTCCACTTACCAAAAAAACTATCAAACATTTACAAAATGAACCTCTAGTACCTCAAATTTTCAATATTGTCATAAGAGGTATCACCCCTACCATCACTTATAATAGATCTATAGATCGTACCTTGCATCTAAAAATTTTTGGAAACCTTTACAAAGATTTGGTTAAGCTTAATACCTTCACTGCCATTAAACTCTTAACTAAAATTCTTTCAGGAGATGCTTTAGATTAGTATAATCAATTGAAAACCCACTCTATTACTAGCCTAGAACACTTGGTTAAATCACTAGTTTGATAATTCCAAACTAGTGATCTTTTCGAAAACATCTTAGCTCATTTTATAAATTATAAATAACTCAAAACTAAAATGGCACAAGTATTTATCAAATAATGGAAAAAATTGTCTATCAAATCTGAGCATAATATGGTGGATGACAACCTCTTTCACTTATTTATGGATGATCTCCACCTTAAATTATAATATCATGTTAGGACCTTTCTCCAAAAAATTTGGAAGAAGCTCTTGACTAAGCCAAATGACAAAATGAAATCATGCATCAATTTGAACCACCTCAACCTACAATAGGAACTTGCATGTTTATCAAAAATAAAAACCATTATGTAACCAATCATGGTGTTACTAACACTTATGACACCATCCAAGCTATTGCTCCAAATAACACCATGGATCATGTTCCTCCCCTAACAACAATTATAATCATAATCCCATATTTTCTCAAAATAATCATACTAATGTGCACAAACCATTATCCATAGTAAAAATTTAAAAACTTCTTCGAAGACCTATAACACAAGATCTTGACCCCACTCATCCTATGAAACTATGTTATGATCCAAATAAATTTTGTTGGTTTCATGCAAGTTGTGGCCATTTTCATGAGACTTGTAGATGATTAAGAAATATTTATATGTATTTTCTTCTTGGTCCTAATTTGACCATGAATCCCTTATATGAAAATCTCAACAAGCTTATATCATAACACTTAAATCTCACAAGACTTAAAATAAAAATCAAGATTTAAACCAAGTTAATGCTCATTTAACTGTCTACAAGGATCCCCTCCCTAATCACCAAGATAACATTGACCAACTTACCCTACTACTAACAACATTGAAAGTCTTATAGACCTTAACATAAATGATTAAAATATGGTTAATATGACTAATATGAGAATATTAGTTGCTTATATCATTCAAACCCAACACCTACATATCACACCTCTTCGACATTATATAAATCAAGACACTTCCCCATTCCATCTCATTGAATTAGGTCAAAAATAACCAATACCCATACAAGAACCACTTCCAACAACACAAATTGACCATACCTCTCATACCATTGACATAACTTCTACTCTTTCCCCAACTTCCATACCACAAAAATAACATCCCTCAAACTTCTAACAATATTTCTTATACTCAACCATAATAAGTACCTCAACAAACCATCACATCATCTAAACCCACTTGAAACCAACCTAAATGAACCGTACCTTATCAACATAATTTTAATTACACATTCAACCGCCCTTCCCAAGAACTCTTGTAATACTACACACCTATATCTAACAATCTTCTCATGGGTTATGAAGAATGGTATCCTATTACGTAACTTTCCTATCTTCCATCTCAAATCCCCTTCTTAGAGATAATGTAACTTCTCCCTACCATCATAACTTCCTAATACAAGTATTATTTGAAATGAGCATGCCTCATCTTCTTCTTGTAGGGAAAGAGACTACCTTAGCCAAGTCCAAAGATATCATAATTCAATGATGTGAAGAGAAGTCCATCTATGTTGATAAAATAGTGGACACTTCCCTCTCACTCAAATTCCTTATCTCTCTTATGATTCTTGATGAGATATTACTTCATGCAGATGATCCTCCTTTATTCATTAGCGTCCAAATAGGTGATATCCAAGTTAATCATGTTTTAATTGATGAAGGTTCAGGAACTTGGGTTGCCTCCCTTAACTTTATTAAAACACTTAGATACTCTGAATATAACCTTAAATCCATATGCAATACATGCCAAGGTTATGGCAGAAGATAAATGCCTCCTCTAGGTTTTGTTTAGCCTCTAATCACCATTCTTCCCATTATTGTATGTGAAGAAGTCATGATATTTAACTTTACACTTTCTTAAAATATCTAACTTGATCGACCTTGGATTCATTGTATGAGAATAATCACTTTATCTGCATGCAAATGTGTCAAAATTCCTCATAATGGTGTTATCTAAATGATTTAAGGAGACATAAATCCTTGAAATTTTTAATAATTACAAGCACATAGTGTCTTTAAAATACCCACCCTTGAACCCTTACGTAGTACTCCATTTCAAGAATCCTAACACTTCAACTATCTAGTTAACTCCACTAGAGGTTATAATGGTCATCTTGAATTAATTGGGAATATTCCACCTAACCTCTTAGACTCTGATGATGATGATCCAAATGAGATAAGTCTAAAGATTAAAACTTTTGATCTTTCCCCTCAGATCATCGCTCAACTTCCTCCTTCTCTTCAACCTTGATTTCATCAGTAACCTTATGATGACATACAAGTTACTTTAACCAAATCTAAACATTCCATTCACCACAGTTCCTCGATTGATAAAATATTTACCATATGTACTATCAAGTTACATACATCTGATTCTGATGGAATTTATGATTTAGATAACCCATTTTTAATTGGATTCATCCAATCTATAAATACCAAAGTTCTTAGATATCATTCTTATTTATTTCAATCTTTTCATTTATCTTCTATCATTCCTTATCTTATAGTACCTAATATTATTTTTTCCACTACTATTCATAGGTTAAAGATGGATCACTCATGTATTATGCCTCTAATCATAACATAGCCTCTCAAGAGTATACTCATGGATCATGCCATGACAAGAACTTTTCATTTTTCTATATATCATGACCCTTCCATCATGTTTCTTCTATGATGTTAGCCACTTTGCTTAGACCCATTGCATAGCCAGTCTTACTTATATATGAGCCTAGTCTTATTTTTGCTCTAGCTTCTCCCTTCCTTGGGTCTTCTTTAATTACCTTGAATCGATCCCTTACCTACACAATGGGCAGATCAACCTTATTATGATATTCATAGAGTTGTTGGTCATTGGACCAAATATTGTCATTTATATCAATAGCTCTAGGCTTCTTCTTCTACCCATTCAACTAGTAGACCTCCATAGTCTACTAAAAGATGTATGTGTTTCTTCCATGGCACAAATAGCCATTATTATACCCATTGCCAAAAGCTTAGGCAATCCATTAACACATTACTACTAGTCATTGTCTATCCCAAAGATAAGACCATACCTCCTCCCAAACGACTTCCAAAGTACATCCCTAAATATGAGGAAGTATATTATCTTTGGCATCAATGTTCTACCATCATATTGATTGATGTTGTGTGCTTCAGCAGCATGTCTGATATTTCCCATAGTCTTCATGAGTACCAGTTATTCCTTCTCCTATAGGTCATCTAGGAATGAAGGTTCTTCCTTATCTGTCAATTGCACTTCCTCCTAGCTCCAAAGATACCATTTCCATTGAGACACCTATTCCTCACATTGAGTATCCCACATAAGAGGTACCACATGAGTGTACTCTTCTTCTACACCTACCTTTTTAGTTGAGATAATATGAAAGGAAATCTTTTCACAACTTTTCATGAATATTGATGTGACTCTGGCTAACGTCAGAATTCATCTACACAAGGATGTTTTGGATGTTATGGATAACACTTGTGGTTAGATCTATCAATATTTATGAACGTAGTATAATGTTCTCTCATATTATTCTATTATATTATTTGGATTGGATTTGTGATCCATTTATATATCTTATATTTTTGACTATTTGTCAAACATGATTTCACTTATCTCTTTTGCATGAACCATTATTATATGTTTTATGTGTTTTAAATGGTTTCATTATCTCTCACTTTTTCTTATGGCTTATTCTCTTTCTTTTCATAAATGCAAACTTATGTTTAAGATTTTACTTCTTTCATGGATTCCTTTACTTTATCTATAATAATGATTGTTTGTTATTTTTTGAACTCAAATAAAGATAATTATTATTGTGACTTGATTATACAACCCTTATTCCCTTAGTATTTTATATCTACCATATGATCAATTAGAAAAAAATAATTCTCATTATACAACTTATATACACCAATCTATTTGGATCTCCCTTCTTCCCTTATTTCCCTTCCATATACTAAGCATACATACGATTCAAACTTGAGATTCCATATTGGTTCATAGGTAAGCCTGAAATCTCTGGTTAAGTCATATCTCTGGTTACTTAGCTTCCTTTAACCAAAGTATAAAATCTCATTTATGTGTATCACTTTTATCACTCATGTTGGTTATTCTAAATTTGTATGGAGGAGGAATCACAAAAGCCATAAATAGTTAAAATCCAAATCATTTAAATAAAAGACAATGATTCAAAAGGCTACATACAATCCAAATCTATAATTACACTAAAACATGTGATTTACTATCTTTAGCACATCTCCTATTTCTAATATAATCTCAAACTCCACTATTGGCCTCATGATAGAGCCGAAGTCTATTGGAGTGTGGTAGGCTAGTAAATTAAGATAAGAGAACCCTAAAAAAAACTATAGTGCTACCTTATTTATCACATAAGTACCCAATCTTCACAGTAAACTAATGACTCTGTAAGATGTCCTAAGGAATAAAAACATGTTGTGGGAAGGTAGGACCATTTTAATTTCCTTGTCTATGTAGCATTCATGAGTTGATCTTAGTATCCCACCTATTTTCCTATACAGCTTTGTGCTTATTATGATCATGTATCCTTTGTATTTTGATGGTCACTAGACTCTTAGTGTATTTCATTTTTACCTAGTATGTCTCATGTTTACTAAGGTTTTCTCATCAACACCTATGTCATGTGTTTTACATCCTCTATTTTCATTACAACAATGTTAATATTTCCCCTTGATGAATATTGTTTTGTTAATTGATCCTACCCCAAGGGTTTTCCCTTGTGAGTTGCAATGTAAGACCTTGGATAGGACCAAGCATTCCTCACAAAACATTTCTTTATTTTTCATCTTATTTAACATTCACCTCATTTGTGTTCACCTTGTGAGTTGCAATGTAATACCATGGATAGGACCATAATATCCTCACAAATTACCACATTAAAACATCTTTAAATTATTCCCACCTTTATCTCCACCTCATTGATGTTCTCTTTGTGAGTTGTAGTGTAAGACCTTGGATAGGACCAGGCTCTCCTCACATAATAGTCCAATAAAAAGTTCATACTATAACCAAATCATAATAAAATTATATGCTTCAAATTTGAGATAATTTATGTTACATTATGATAAGCACATCATTTACATACTTCCCATCTTGATTTAGTATGTTTTATGATTACTTCATAAACACTTCACTTTTATCTTCGTATTTTATGATTGTGTGTATGTTTACAACCATTTATTAAATTTTTCATACTTTCCATCTTGTTTTAGTATGATTAATTTGATTTATACTTAGTTTTTGTTTGTTTTTTCATACTTCCCATCTTGATCTAGTATGATTGATTAAATTTATTATTCGTTTGTTTTTTACCATTAGTTTTCACATGTTTTTCACTTTATTACAAGTTTTCATACTTCCCAACTTGATATAGTATGACTTATTTTAATTTGGTACAATTATTTTACATGGTTTGAAAACATTTGTTACCTGTTACTGTACTATTTTGGTTTACTATATTTATTCATCTCTTGATTTTACACATTTCCCATCATGATGTAATGTGTATTACATTTTATGATTATTTATACTTTTCCAAATCATTTTGATTTTCTTTTTAACCACTCTATGTATCACATAATGCTAGAAACAAAAACATAAATTTGTCAAGGGAGAACCTACAACAATCAATATGCTCTGATACCAACTGTTAGGTGACCCCTTATCCAACGGAAGCACAATTGATTACTTTCTTATAAGCAATTAAACACGGAATTATACCAGAATGATAGAGTAACTAGAAACTTGAGACAGCAAAGAATTTGAGAGACATTACACACTCTTGTATTAGATATTAGTAGAAGAAAATACAATAAGGAAGATGCCACTTCTTCCTCCACCTCAAAGGCTTGCCACACCTCAAGACCTTCTTCCCTCTCTCTCTCTTGCTCAACACAAAACCAACTCTACAACCTGAGTTACTATCCCTCCTTGAATGCTTCAGCTGATCTCCTTGACCTTACACCTGTAGATCTCCTTGACCTTGCTTGCTTCAATGCTTTTACTTGCCTTCTTGATAATTACAATACATGCCTTATGGGTCTTTAAATAGAATCCCATGGTTACAAAAATAGAAATCTAACTACAATAATTAGACACGCAGCTCGTGACTATAATTAGTCATTTGACATGCAAACACTCGCTTCACTTAATTGACTGTTCGTCAATAGCAGTTCTGGAAATACACAGGCGATCGATGTCGGTCCCTGCTTGTCTGGTGCTGTCGACGTCGGCCGACTATCTGCCGTCGCCGGTCTCCTTCTCCACTGCATCTAATCAACGTCGGTCATGCTGCCGACGTCGGTGCTTCTAGTTCTTCAGCATCCTTCCTTGTGTCTGCAAACAGTTGAAGCTTTTAGCTCCACACCTTAACAATCTCCCACTTGGAGATAAACAGTTGCAACTTGTACATGTGCCTGTACACCATCTATTTTGTTCCTTAGGCTCTGTATCCCTCTTCAAAGTCACTCTTGAAGACCAACCACCACGCAAACCTGTGATGCTATACATGTCACTTATGCCACAAGAATTTTGCTGCTCCCAAATTCTCCATGACATACTTCTAAACCAACTCTACCCTTAGCTCAGAAAACTCCCTGTATATGAAACCCTGCAATAAGTAACACAATACAGTAACAGGATAATGTAGCTAATATTATCCAACCTGGTAAAGATAAAATACAATGGTCAAACCTCCATTGTTCTGCAACCTAATCAAGACCATATACCATAGCCTTTTGTCTCATGTGTCCATCCACTCTCTTCTCTAATATGGGAATCCATCCCTCTATCCAGTGCTTTCTTCCAGCTGACAATTCTACCAACAAATACCTGTTTAGCTCTACTCCAAGGACTCACACTCCTCATCCATGTCAAGCTCCCACTATTTCTGGATTCTACCTGCATTGCTTCTTCCATCTTCCTAGTTCTTGACTGTCAGTAAGCAATATAAAGAAGGTGAACAACGAATATGAGGTTCATTTACCATTTCTGACCTCCACATGGGTGTTTGAGACTGATAGATCCACCCAACATCCGTTTCAGTGACCAATCTCAGCCATCTCCCAGTCTGCTCCCAACTGATGTCAGTTCCCTGCATTGACCCTGACTACTGACGTCATTTCCCTGGCCGACGCGGCGTCCCCCCTGTCAACGTCAGTCTTTGTGACCAACGTCAGACTTTTCCTGCCCGACCTACCGACCCTGTTGGTCTGCACATGACCGATGTCGGTATCTGGATGACTGACGTCGGTGCCAAGCAACCGACATCGGTGTCTGTGTGTTCCTGTAAGTGATGAATTTTCATCTGTGAGCTCTTCTTGGATCAAACCTCTGTCCATACTGCCCTACTCAGATTTATTCAGCCCCTATGACTGATCTCTGTCCTTCATCTCCTCCATAAACACCAAGGCTTCTTTGTTCCTGTCAAAAGCATCAAATTTCCTTTTTTTGCAATGAACTCTATCTGTGCTTTCTGAATCTGAACACATACCTTTTGAATCAAGAACGTCCATTCCCTTCTTATTCACGTGACCAAGCCTATTAGACCACATCTTTGAATCTACACTAGAAGTAGAATCAGTAATACAAGTAGGTAGATAAAGAGTACCTACTTTCTTACCTCTTGCTAGAACAAGTGCTCCCTTGGTAACCTTCCAAGAGTCTGTTGTGAGGGTTATTGTGCATCCCTCATCTCCCAACCTTCTTACAGAAATTAGACTCTGCTTCAGAATTGGAACATGCATGACCTCCTTCAACACCCATGTGTTGTCAATCTACAATCTCAGCTGCACTTTCCCTTTGCCAACTATCTGACAAGGCGTACCATCCCCTAAATAGAGCACTCCAAAGTCTCCCTGTTCATACTCATGAAACAAATCTCTGTTTGGGGATGCATGAAAAGATGAACTAGAATCTAAAATCCATGATCCTACTTGACTATCCAAAGAAAGTATGAGAGCATCCTGTACCACAATATTTGCATCCTTTGCTTCTTCAGTACCTGCATGTTGATTCTCTTTATCTCTCAACCAACACTCCTTCTTTGTATGTCCTTTCTTTCCACAAAACCAGCAGGTAATACCTTTGGACTCGGATCTCCTTCCCGACCTTGATTTCCCTTGCTCAATCTTCTCCCTTTGCCTTCCCCTGCTTTCTACACTTAGAGCATTCCCTGATGATTCAACTGTGCTTCTCCTGCGTATTTCTTCATTCAAGATCACACTCACAACATCATCAACTTTTAAGATTTTAGAAGCAGATGCAGAATTACTTACTGCCATAACCAAACCGTCCCAACTTTCAGGCAAAGAACATAAAATCAAGAGAGCCTTTACCTCATCATCAAAAACAATATTGACTGAAGCTAGTTGGTTTACCAAACCATGGAAATCACTGAGATGAGTATGTACCAATCCACCTTCCTACATTTGCAAAGTAAATAGCTGCTTCATAAGATATACCTTATTAGAAGCCGAGGGATTTTCGTATAAATTCGCCAAGGATTTTATCAACTCTTCCGTTGTCTTGCACTGTGATAAGCTGGAAATCACAGACGATGCAAGGCTCAACCTTATGGAACCGAGAGCCTTCCGATCAAGAACACTCCATTCTTCATCCTTCATATCTGTGGGCTTGCATGCAACCCCACCCAACGGTAAGTACAAATCCTTCTGATACAGATAGTCCTCAATCTGCATCCTCCAATGTTGATAATTCTTGCCGTTAAATTTCTCCATTCGTAGCTTACTTTCTTCTGCCATTGCTGAACTCCCACTCAATCAAAAAACCCTGTGAATGACTTGTAATCGAAAACAATAACCTGCTTCCTGCAAACCGTAGCTCTGATACCACTTGTCAGGGGAGAACCTACAACAATCAATATGCTCTGATACCAACTGTTAGGTGACCCCTTATCCAATGGAAGCACAATTGATTACTTTCTTATAAGCAATTAAACACGAAATTATACCAGAATGATAG
The DNA here is from genome assembly GCA_037957365.1 of Torreya grandis. Lineage (NCBI taxonomy): Eukaryota > Viridiplantae > Streptophyta > Pinopsida > Cupressales > Taxaceae > Torreya > Torreya grandis. Next base: position 4,057,814 of record JARHVA010000501.1, on the reverse strand, counting down.
AGTAACTAGAAACTTGAGACAGCAAAGAATTTGAGAGACAATACACACTCTTGTATTAGATATTACTAGAAGAAAATACAATAAGGAAGATGCCACTTCTTCCTCCACCTCAAAGGCTTGCCACACCTCAAGACCTTCTTCCCTCTCTCTCTTGCTCAACACAAAACCAACTCTACAACCTGAGTTGCTATCCCTCCTTGAATGCTTCAGCTGATCTCCTTGACCTTACACCTATAGATCTCCTTGACCTTGCTTGCTTCAATGCTTTTACTTGCCTTCTTGATAATTACAATACATGCCTTATGGGTCTTTAAATAGAATCCCATGGTTACAAAAATAGAAATCTAACTACAATAATTAGACACGCAGCTCGTGACTATAATTAGTCATTTGACATGCAAACACTCGCTTCACTTAACTGACTATTCGTCAACAGCAGTTCTGAAAATACACAGGCGACCGACGTCGGTCCCTACTTGTCTGGTGCTGTCGACGTCGACCGACTATCTGCCATCGCCGGTCTCCTTCTCCACTGCATCTGACCGACGTCGGTCATGCTGCCGACGTCGGTGCTTCTAGTTCTTCAGCATCCTTCCTTGTGTCTGCAAACAGTTGAAGCTTTTAGCTCCACACCTTAACAAAATTTCCCATATCATACACAACAAAATTAAAATACATGTGCTAGAAAGGAAATATATATGTACATCCATTCATAAACAAATATAAATCACAGACCAAGAAATGTGGCCCATGTGATTTTGTTCGATAAATGATAAAAAAAAGGTTTTGACAAGTAGGGGTTGTTTGAGGTAGTGAACTATTTGGAGGAGTGTGTAATGGAGGTGTCAAATCTTAGGAAAACATATAAGATAGGTTTGTGTTGGTTTCTAGTGGTGGTATAGGGAACAACAATCTTATGAAGCACCAATGGTCTACCCACCCCTTTCCTGATGTACCCTTTAAGACATGCGCTTAGAGAGATTAAGGCTTAACAGGTTCTTACAAGAGAAAAAGTATCATTAATTGATAAAGTTTAAAAATATTGTGTGTATATAATAGTCTTATTAAATAGATATTGAATGTAAATGTGCAATCCATTTACATACCTTTAATTATTTTTGGTGTCATCTTAACCATGACCCGCTCTAACAATTAGCTTATAAAATTCTTTGGTGTAATCCTTCACAATTATTTCCCATTATCATAAGTTTTTAAAATTATTAAACATAGTTAACTAGTAATCAGAAGGTATGAATATAGCCTTCAATTTTAAAACCATTTTATCACAAGTATTTATCTTATCATTAACTCTATGGGCTCATTCTATCTGCACTTGCTCCCACCATAAGGATGTGTGACCCTTAACCTTGATGCAAATTTGACTTGCTTCAAATCTTCCATGATATTGTACTCAAAGTATTTCTCTAACTTAGTCATCCAATAAATGAGTTATTCTTGATTCAAACTCCCTGAATAGATATGAGTGTCTAATTTTAGCTTACTACTCATCCTTACAACTACGTGTAATAATTTTTCTTCAGGCTCATTGGCCTCTTATTATTTTGTGACTTGGCTCTTAGGCGCTTCTTTTATGGATTAATTTTTGTTTTCATCATCTACTAAAACACCTTGGCATTGCCCAGTCTCTATAGCCTCTAAACTAGATTGCACATTTCTTATCAACTCTACCAAGTCTACTTGTCTTGGCACTCTAGTAGCAAAACCTACTCTATGTGCCATTTCATGACATTAAATAAAAATCACTACACCTTCTACCCAACACTCATGTTAGAATATATATTCACTTCTTTTTACACACAATCATAAATGTGTAAAAGAGACTATACACACTCTCCTACAAGGAAGAAAACCTTACTTTAATATCGATGATGTAATCACGAATAGGGGTCTTAATGAAGAGATGCCTTAAACCACTAAATATACAAAATTACACACTGAAACAATGCAAATAATGTAACAAACAATAACTTAGCTCTTTTATTTGATTTTCAAAATGGAAATATAGATTGCACACACATTACATCAATATGCAATCTCAAATGAGTGTGTTACAACAATAGATCCTCAAATATTTGTGTGACACTTGTAGCCTTCGTAATTTTAGCTATCTCTCAAAATACTAAATAAATCCTTAAGCTTGTGACTAGTTGACTCAAACAAATGGGCATTTTTTGATAGGCATAAGTCTCATCTACTTATGATAATACTCTCAAAAATCCACTACAATCATTAAACATGTGTAATGCATCACCACATGCCACAAACATTAAATGCACAATACAATCCCAATGATTCATAGTACGTCATGTCCAAAATACATTGTAGTGTGATATTAAATGAGCTTACAACAAATTTATGCAATCCAAAGTATTAAATGAAACATTTATAAATTCACAATAATTCTTGCGTCCAAGGGTCACATTACTTTGCAACCACTTGCATTCCAAAAAAAAACTACATGTCCAACAATTTTCAAGCATCAAGTCGCAATAAATTACAAAATGTTTGTGCAAATGAATCCACACAAAACGATGCACATATTCTTATTAGTTTGCACCAACATCTTGCATAAGATATTGTAAGCTTCGCAAGAAAAGTTACATAATAGAACTCTTTAGCATCACAAATCTTCAAGCCTTCTACCTTGCGTGAAACTAAACGAAGACTTGTGCAATGTTCACAAGTGACAAGAAGTTGGAATAGAAATGATGTGCTTCAAAAAACATGTGTAAAACAAAAACAAATTACAAATGTGCACACACAAGGCTATGTAAAATAACACAAATAAAGCTTGCACGCAACAAAACTTGCACACCAGTCCAAACATTCTTATTTTTTACTCTTAAGTGTATTTGATTGATGTAGGATTACAATATTATCTATATTTAGTTCACCTTTAATTTATATCATATAATTTAAACTCTATGTTTAATTATGTCAATTCTAAACCATATATTTATATCAACTTTACATTATAATCTTCTAACATTATATGTATGTCACATTTATGTTAGGTTTATGTCATATTCCAACAATTTAACATAAATCCAATATATATGCATAACATAAATTAGATAAAATGGTGTAATTTGTAGATGTCAAAAACTTTTTTTTTTAATGAAAAGAAAATATTACATTAAATATTTAATTAAAATTAAAGCGAAATATCTTTACTAACGATGCATCTCTTAAGGTCTATTACCCTACAAAATGATACTCTATTCAATGCAAATATATTTGTCATACAATAATTCCTTTAACCCATAAAATTTTGAATCATACATAAATTAAATTATGAATGTGCTATGAACTAAATTGTGGGAAAGAGAAGTTTGTATATTAGTATGTGCACCGAGAAGCTGATATAATGATTTGTTGTTGAATTAATTTAATGTGTAAGGTGATTTTTTTTTAATTATCAAAATCTGAACATTGTCATTATTTCAAAACTTTCTAAGGACAAGGTGCATAATTTTAGAAAGCCGTTGGGAAGCAGACAAAGTAAAATCATAATTAAAATGTCACATCATTGTATCAAATCATTTTCAATTGGTAGGATTATTACGAATGAAGAGTTAATACTTGAACATGTATCAATATTTATGAAATTATATGAATAGGAATGTTTGAAAAAATTTAAATATAAAATAGTTTTATTATTTATATATTATTGTATAAATTATTCTTAATGATAATGTAACAACTTTTAGATATTTAATATATATTTTTAGGAAAATTTATTTTGTAGTGTATTTCAAATTCAATATTTTAAATTAATTTAAAAAGTGACTTTCTTTTTATTTAAACAAATGAAACAAAAATATATATTAAATATGAGTAGATTTTTTTTATTGTATTTTTTGAGAGCATTATATGGAATCACTGAATTACATTGAATGTCAACATCTTTGTTTATATTTTAGAAATAAACATATAACAAATTTACAATGTTGTGTAAGTATATATTAAAACAGTGAACTTCTTTAGCTAAGCATTTACGAGTAAGAGGCATTCATGCTATCAAAATTATCCAAGGCATGATCTTGGCCTTAATCACTTGACTTTGTATGTCAAGTATCTAGAAGAATTTGTCTTTTGATCAATGGATATAAACAACTATCATTCTCACCAATTAAACTACAACCCTTTCAATAATATAAGTATATTCAATTATAAAATTAATTTAAAATGTTGATGTGGTGCCATTTAAATGTTATGTGGATGCCAAATTAAGTACACAAATATTGACTCATCTCCCTTATCAATTAAAATGAAAAATAAAAGAGAATATCATTCCTATGGATTGATTAACTTTTTTTTTTTTTTTATATTATCATTGAATAATGTAAGATCTACACTAAAATGAAGAATAGAATGTGTCATGGTTAGACAGTATGAGTTGAAAATGGCCATTGTGTAATGTATACACCTGGAATCAGCAGTATTTACACTTCTTTTAACCAGAAATATAGTCACAAATGAGATGGTGATGGTTTTTGATTTAATTATGTCATCTCATTTGGGAGAATTGGTCATATTACTTGCCAAACAAGGGAATTATAGATAGGGATAACAAGGCTCAAAAAAATGAAATAAACAAAATTAAATGCAATCGAAACTAACTTGAAGATGGAAAAGATCCCCAGCCTTAGGCCCCAATGACAAATATATTTTGAATGGGTCCAAGAAATTGGAACCCAATGCAAACTAATTACCAAACTTTAGAAGGTTGAGTTGAGGGAACTATAAGAACCAGAACCAGAACATATATAGATTTGTATCACTCACAAAGTTCCCTCTAGAAACAGAACCACCTCGTGTCCTTCATTCTACATCATTTTACCTGTGTCCAAGATAATGATGGAAGCTCGAAGCCTTTTAAGATTAGCGAGATCATTTATTTGGCATTAGTTGAATTAAGAACAATGTCAACCAATTTAGTGTCAAAACTCTAATCTAAATGCAGTGAAAGCAGAGAGTAATCCGACTGCAGCTGTGCCAATCCATTCTCTTCTCCTCAACACACTTATCACTCCATGCACACTCGTGTGTTTGGTGTAGCTTTCACACCTCGAAAGCTTCTCTCGGCACCTGCAAACCTTCTTTGCACCTTTGTGTGATTGCACAGCACTATTGGCCATATTGCAGAAAAATTGGTCTCTATGCAGCACTTTTAGCATATTGTAGACACACAGAAGCTCCATGTCAAAGCACGTGTCAATCGCTCATGTAGGAGACTAATACCAAATAGTTACGCTTGCAACCATTGTATCTTGTAATGATATAGTTGTCTTTTGTAATTACTTTTTTTTTATAACGATATATCAGAATCTAGTTGACCGTAAGTAATTATATTAATGTGAGGATTTTTTTGGTATAAATTTATAAACTATAGAAAATAAATGAACAATGAAATGAATTTTAGAAAATAATTTAAATTAGTGATTTCAAGAAGGTAATTTCTTTTGAGCAAGCTCAATACAATAATATTTATGGATGTTTTTATTGGGCCTCAACACTAACTTAAATACTAAATCTATTCTAACAACTACTACTACCCATGTATGTGGGATAATTCAAATATGTTCAAGGGATGACTTACAAAGTATAATACACTAATAATGCAAAAAGAAGGGTAGGACACAGGTTCCTAACATCCCCTCCCTCTTAGAAAAAGCTTTGTCCTCATAGCTTCAGATGTAGAAATCGTTGTTGAATTTGGAATAATGGTTCCCATGTTCCATCTTGTAGTTGCATGTCGGGCCACTAAATTAAGACTTTAGTGATTGAGTGAGATTGAAGTTGGTGGGTGTGCCAGTCCAAGATTGTTTCCGATTTGAGAAGGATGGAGCCTTCATTATCAAGTTCTGGGAAAATTATTTGCACTTTAATGGTGGTTCTAAAACTTTCTTCAAACAGGGGACATGAAAGACTAGGTGAACTCAAGAGGAAGGTGGAAGCTCCAACTTGTAAGCAGCAAATTCAATCTACCACAAAACCTTATATTGCCCATAAAACTTCAGAGAAAGCTTATGACGCCTTTTTATTTTGGTGATGATTACTTAAATGGTTGTAGACGAAGAAAAATCATATCATAGGGTTGAAAGGTGCACTCGAAGCGGTGTTGATCAGCGTGTTGCTTCATTTGGTTTTGTGTTAGATGGAGATTATCCTATAAGGTGCTGAGAATATGATCTCGATGTTGGATAGAAGTGTCGACCGCCTAAACCGATGGACTACCAGGGGTATTTGGGAGAAGTGTTGGGAGTGCTTGACCATAAACTGCTTCATATGGAGTCATTTTAGTAGAAGTGTGGTATGATGTATTATACCACCATTCTACGAGGGGAAGCCATTTTGCCCACTATTGTTGTTTCAAAGCAAAGCAACGAATGAATGTTTCCAAACATTTGTTGACAATTTATGTCTGGTCATCTGCTTGGGGGTGATACTCAGAGCTCATCTTCAGTTGTATGCTTGTGCATTGAAATAACTCCGTCCAAAAATGGTTGGTGAAAGTTGCATCACAATTGGAGATGATTGAAAAAGGGATACCATGAAGACAGAAGATTTGATCCATGAAAACTTGTATGACCATGGAGGTTGTATAAGGATAGATGAGGGCACAAAAATGAATATATTTGGAGAGGTAGTCTACCACTAGGATCACTATCTTTACTCTAAATTTAGGGAGCCCCTCAATGAAATTCATAGAAATATATGTCCAAATCCTAGTAAGAATGGGCTAGGGCTCGAGCAAACTAGGAATCATTATTGTTTCACCTTTATTGCATTGGCAGGTATCACATTTGGCCACCATCTGTTTAATTTATTATTTCAACCCCTTCCAAAAGAAGTTTTGACGTGCTCGCTCATATGTTTTGAGAAATCATGACTGCCCTATTGATGAAGAAACATAGATTTCATAGAATATGGATTGATGAAGATCTGTGCTATGGGTAAGCACCAAACAACCCTTATATCGTAGAGAAGCACCATCCCATGAATAATGTGTTGTTATAGAGGGGTTAGTGTCCAATTTTTGAATGAGGTGGTGTAAGGAGCGATCATTTGCATACCCTTGGTGTACAAATTCCAACTAGTTTTGAATGGGCATTGAAATGATAGAAAGGGAAGTTTGGTCTTCAAATGTGCATGAGAGAGCATCCTCCACGACATTGTAGTTACCCTTCTTGTAAGTGATCTCATAATAATAGCCCATGAGTTTGTTGACCCATTATTGTTGTGTCAGTGATGAGACCCATTGTTCTAAGAAATATTTCAAACTCTAGTGATCAGTTTTGATGCAAAAATGACTCCCAAGTATGGCCACCATTTTTTTAATGCATGCATAATTATCATCATTTTATTTTCAAATGTAGACAAAGCCAAATTTTGTCTAAAAAGGGATTTGCTATTAAAAGTAATAGGATGAACCTCTTGGAGAATAACAACACCTAGACCATTTTCACATGCATCACTTTTGATGGTGAAAGTTTTGGTAAAGTTTGGCATGGCCAAAACTGATGTGCTAAACATAACCTGTTTGAGTGCCATGAATGTTTGGTCAACTGTGGCATCCCATGTGAATGCATCCTTCTTAAATAAGGAATTCAAGGGAGCTGAGATATTTCCATAATCCTTGAAAAACTTGCGGTAGTATCTTATAAGTCCTAAGAAGCCATGAAGGCTCTTGAGGGTTGTTGGTTGAAGCCATTGCTACATGGCACTGATTTTTTATAGATCCACTTAGACCCCATCGAATTAAACAATGTGCCCTAAATATTCAACTTCTTCTTGACTGAAGGAACACTGGATTGTTTGGCACATAATTGATTATCTGTTAGAAGTTAAAATGCCTTGTCAATATGTTGGAGATGATCGGCCCATGCGTGACTGTAGATCACAATATCAACAAAGAAAACCAAAGTAAATTAATGGAGGAAAGGTCGAAAGATTTTATTCATTAGCACCTAAAATGTTGAAGGGGCATTTGTAAGTCCAAATGGCATGACCAAGAATTCATAGCGACTATCATGAGTGAGGAAGGTTGTCTTTGAAATGTCATCAGCATGCATACAGATCTAATCATAGCTTGAATGAAGATCCAATTCGATGAAAAAAATTACCCCTTGGAGCTCGTCAAGAAACTCATTGATGACTAGAATTGGGAATTTATCTTTGATAGTGAGGTGGTTAAGGGCACGAAAGACAATGTAGAGGTGCCATGACCCATATTTTTTATGGACAAGAAGCACTAGGGAGGAATATGGGCTAGTGTTAGGGTGAATAACTCTGGACTTGAGGAGTTCCCATACTAGCTGCTCAATCTCAATGTTTTACAGATGGAGATAGCGGTATGGATGGATATTGGGTGGGATGCTTCCTAGAAGGAGCAGAATGTGATGATCTTTAAGGCATGAAGGGGGAAAACCCACTAGCTCTATAAAAATGGTTGCATGCTTATCGAGGATGGCTTGTAAATCAAAAGGGTAATTACTAGTAATAGGGAGCTAGAATTAGATGGAGTGCAGAATAGAAATGACCCCATGTGAGCCTTTCTTCAGAAGCTTTTTCATGTGATGGGAATTGATGATGTGAGGAGATTCGAGCAATAACCCTTTTAAGGAGCGCTTTTAGCCACTATCTATGAATTGCATATAAAGCTCATATAAGTCCCATAGAATAGGTCATAATGTGTGAAGCCATTGCACCCCTAAGACCACTTCACATCCTCCTAAGGGTAGGGCAAACATATATGAGCAAAGAGTGTAATCACCTATCATGATACACACATTTTGACACTTTCCTTTATATGGCAATGTTCCCTCATTATCAATCATGACTTAAAAGCTAGAATAAGGGTTTACAAAGCAATTTGCCTGCTTAACAATGTAGGGATCGATGAAATTATGAGTGTTGTCAGAGCCAATGAGGATTGTGAGAGAAATATTTTTATAGAACCCCATGACCTTCATGGTTTGAAGGGTGGTAACACCTGCTAGTGCATGTAGAAATATATTGGGTTGAGTCTCCTAAGCCATTGAGTCCTTTGAAGGGCTTTGTTCTGCTTGAGCATCCTGGATTTCTTTGATATTGGGCTCATTATCCTACTCCAGTGGTGATTCAACATCTAGAAAGTAGAGCTTTTGTGTGATGCATATGTGACCCTTAACCCATTTGTCATCATAATTATAACATAATCCTTTCTCCTTATGATCCCGCATCTCTACCTTAGTAAGGCGCTTGACTGGTGTGGTTGTGGTTGGTCATTAGTTCATTGTGTTCTTTACAAGTAGCAAAGTGGGGGGTCGACACTACGTTGAGAGTTTATCTTCTGTTAACTTACCAGACCCAAGGCATCCATCATGTTGTTGGCTGAAACATTTTCACCTCCAAGTAGATTGGCTCTTTGAAACCACTAATAAACAACTCTTGAAGAAGTCATCTGATAACCCTTCAATGTGATTATCTAATTTCTCAAATTCAATTTGATAATCATAAATGGTGCATGTCTAGTGGAGTTTGATGAGAGCTCTTATAAAGTCTTTGAATGTCGAGGGACCAAAACTGACAGAAATAAGGATGCAAAGGTTTTCCAATTGGGTTCATCATTCAACTTAATATACCAATGATGCCATTGGAGTGCTTCTTGTTCCAAGTGGAAGGAAGCAATTGGAACTTTGTTGATAGAATAAGTAATGTGAAGGTTGAAGATTTGCTCAGCTTGATATATCCATCTTGTAGGATTTGTACCATTGAACTATGAAAAGTAAGCTTGGGCCCACATGATGTGTGGGGAGAAGAGAAACTATTCTATCAAGAAGACTCCTATAGTTTGTTGATCAAAAGACTATTTTGCTAATTTCATCCATGTATATCGGTTAACTTAGTGACTTGGGTTTTCAATGTTGTGATTTCTCCCTCCATGATCTTTGTGCCTACATGGGTGGGTACCATAACTAGTTTTTTTTTTTTTGGCAAGGGATAGAAAAACACGTTCTAATACATGGTCAATAACAAAAAATAATAATTTGGGCTCAATCAAAAGGGGTAAATATACTTTTACTAGTTCTTTGGCACCTCCTGGTTAGGATTGATGAAAGCAAGGGCAATTTTGTAATCGTAATGGAAGAACTATAAAATTTATCCAAGAGAGATAGAGGATAGTAAAAGGGAAAGGAACATTTTGGAAAAGTTTATAAGCAAGAGGGAAAAAACTAAATAAGTTATGGCAAAACCTAAAAAAATCAAAAATTGAGATTTTTGGCTAATAGAAGTGGAATTTGGATATGGACCCTCAAGAGAAAAAATGTGCAGAATGGAATTCCATGTGTTTCAAAAAAATTGAGAGTCAATGGAACTATAAAGGGAGAGATATGATGAAAAAATAGAAATGTTTTCTCTTTTCTTTTTTAAATTGATTGTCGCTTGGTTGTTCCTACTCAAAACCTATCTGCAAGTGCATGGTGACCAACTATTCTCAATGACGATCACTCTATTGTTAGTCTTCTTAAACTATTATGGTGTGTATGGGCCCTAAGACTATTTAGTTTCTTAAGGGTTTTAAGGATTCTTTCTAGCCACCAATATTGTATGAATGAGTACCACTCTCCAAACAATTTATGGCCATGAATTTGCTCCTAAACGATGGCTCTTGGTTTACTTCACAAGTGGAAACTAGTCAATTGTGATGGGTCCATTGCCCTTTTCGCTGGCAGGGCCTCTTAATGGGCCAACTACTTTGGGGTTCCTGTGGTACTCCTCACATTGAGTTTTAAGGTTTATGCTCAAGTAATCCCCACAGTTATGTGAAGGCGTATTTACCCTTATCTGAACCTGTAATGAATATGTGGAAAATAGAGGCAAGAAAAATATTTCTGTAAATGGCACAGCTCATGCAAAGCCCCAACAGAAAAAATCTTCAAATTCTACCCACAAGCCAAGAAAGTGCTTCGATACCAGATGTGAGGATCCTTCTACATAGATATATGAACTACAAAAAATAAATAAACAATTAAATGAAATTTGGAAAGTAACCCAAAATAACCTTTAGATCACATGACACTTCAAGAAGGCAACCTCCTTTGAGCAAGCTCAATACAATAATATTTGTGGATGTCTTCATTAGACCTCAACATTTACTTAAATACTATATCTATTCTAACAACTACTACTTTCCATGTATGTGGGATAATTCAAATATGCTCAAGGGACGAATTACAAAAGCATATGCATCCATAGCGACTAATACACTAATAATTCAAAGAGAAGGGTGGGACACGGGTTCCTAATAGTTAACACGCTACAAGCATCTAAAATATCAAATCATTGTATGTTTTCATATTCTAGTCTAGGTAAATTAGTTGTGTGTATATCTTCCTTTTTTATGATGAGAATCTTCATTCTCAACCCTCTTGCTCATTGTATGTATATGTACCATGCCTTGTTCTTTCTCATTGAATACAAATAAAACATTATTTTGTTAATTTTCAAAATTGAATGTGCAATGGTCAATTGTTGTAATTTCTTTATAGTGCATGTTTTATAATTTGTGATTTACAAGCCAAGTTGTAGTATTGTTATTTGAGTTGCACTCCTAGGCCCTATGGTATCAAAGCGTAATTTTTCATAGACCTGTGAACACACGAGCACAACAATAAAAAGGACACCCAGTCATAATATTCAAAAGAACGTCATAACAAGAACAAGATGGTTGACACCCAAAAATAATTCTTTGAGGCATCTCTGGATATCCAACATCGCATTCAGGGTGCCCTTGAAGAACAATGCAAAAAATTCTTTGGCCAATTTTGTTAACTCATGATGTGGCTTGGCCAAATAGCATCCCATTTACTACAGCCTATTAACCCATTGTTTCAACATCAAAGCCATTTCAAAGTTCAAATCAATCTAGATATTCTAGTGTTTGAAGGTAAAATTGATGCCACATCATTGGAAAACTAGATTCAATAATCAGATGCCTACTTCTCGATCAACCATTTCAATGACTTAGAGAAGATCACCTTTGCAATGTTGAAGATGTCCATTTAAGTTTATAAACTAGTGGGAAACATATAGCACACAACACACAAAAAATACAAGTCCATTAAAACGTCAAGTTGATTTTTTAATGTTATTCAAGAGTATTACCCACTCAAACACTATGAGGATGTGTATATGAAGTTCCAACAATTGTGTCAGCATAAGGAGTAGTCAGTTCAAGAGTCCACCAACAAGTTCCATGACTACATTATGTACACGCCTTATTTTCACTTATTGACACTTTCTTTTACAGTATTCATTTGCATTAACCTCCTTAGTGTACATACTAAGTACATTGGGATCATGGAGTGTCAACTCGTGGCACTTTGTGAGATATTTTGTCATGCATCAATATTCCTATTACCACCTTCAAATCACCAAGGAATAAGCCTATCTTGTCCTCCTAGGTTCTTTTTCCCCCTTTTGCCATTGGTTTTTCTTTTACACATTCCTTAGCAAATTCACATGTAAAAGCCTTGACATTTATTTTTTCCTTAGCCAAGATATCCAACACAATATCTAGATGCTCAATATAGAACTCCAATTAATAGTTATAAACAAGGATATCATCAAATAATACAAGGATAAACTTACATATGAATTTACTAAATACCTTGTTCATTGGTCCCTAAAATGGAGTTAGAGTGTTCTTCAGACCAAAAGGAATGACCCTAAATTGGCAATGTCCCTAATGAGTTCTAAATCAAGAAGCTGACGATGTCTTGTAGTGCCTTATGGTTTATCTAACATCCTAAGTAGGGTTAATGACATATTATTTTCAGATGGAAATCTTTGTGCGCCATCGACTAGGATGATGATGTATTATATTTTGTTGGAAATCTTTATACACTATCAACAAAACAAATGACATCAACTAAATATGATTTTTGACTTTTAAGATTTGGATATGTATATATAGGGTTCTTGAGTGTCATTTCTCCAAGATAAAATATCCAATTCATTGTGTTTGTGCTCGTAAGCCCACCTAAGGAAGAAGAAGAGGAATTATGGCTAAGGAGCTTACACTAGATAAGATAGCACAAGGTCTTTGAAGATATCAAGGATCTCAAGGATATGAGTCAACCCAACAAGTCTAACAAATCTTTGGAGTCCCCAACTTTGATCTAATTAAGTCATCTTTTATACCCTTTAACTTTGCCTACAACAATATCTCATAAAGTGCTTTAAGCCAAGGGGGAGATTAATGCACTAACAAGTCAACCAAAGGTAAGTATCCCTAAATTGTATTCTTTCTTTTGTACTTTAGTTAGTGTTATTAGATTGATATTTTCGTGTTCTTCCATGAATTAATTGGCACATGCTTGTTAATTAATTGCTAGATTTTGCATGCTTGTTATTGCATAGCTCTTGCTTATGCCTAGAGGCATCTTTACTTTATTGCAACCTTTAAATTGAATATAGCTCTTGCTTCAAAATATAATGACACCTAGATCTAGTTATGCCCTTCACTTAATATCTCATTATATATTGTGTGTAGGCTTTCATTTTATATTCCTAAACTCTTGCTTGCTCACAACTCTTGTCTATAGCCCCAGATCGCTTTGTGGACCAACATCTTGTTTGTATTAGATCTCAAATGGGCTTCAACTTTTACCTATTTTAGAGGGTCCTTATATTATAGACTATATTAGAATTACATACACATTGTGCATTTGTGTGAGGACACAATAGAGAAACATAAGGTGTTGAAGTATATTAATGGACTATTGCCTTGTATACATGCCAAGATAGAGTTCTTAAGCTACGACACATTGAGGCAAGCATACCACAATGTTACCAAGATCAAGATTATGGCAAAGATGAATCAAAAAATTTCCTCTTCATCCATTGTCATGCACAAGAGTAGCCCCGCCCCTGATGCACCAACTAATCCTCATGTGTAAAAGAACATGCCACGTGAAGGAGATCAGTAGAAATCAATTGCATAACATCAAAAAGATTCAATGTTTTCCTATTAAGACAAAGGAAAGAAGAACTGAGGTGACAGTGCCATTAACAGTGCACAAGCATACACAATGATTTTGAATGTTGTGCACAATAAGCCCTTATATTTAAATCTACATCAAGTCTTGCACACTGATACAAAAGCAACTTGTTTGAACACCAACAATGTTGCCATATAGACCTTAGAGTAACAAAAATGCCTCTTCCACTTGAGGAGCTTGGTGAATGATTAGCGACTACATGTCATCATTGATAGTGGTAGTCAAAATAACATCACTACATAAGGTGTAGTTTGGCACTTAGGTCTTTCTACTAAAGCAAATCCTCAACCATACTCTCAATGATGGCTATAACAAGGGAAAGATATTCAAGTGTGGTGACAATGCACTTTAAGTATGCATGCAATCCCATGCAAGACACAATCACTCATAACTTTGTGTCACTAGAAGCCTATGACATTATACTTGGAAAATCGTAAATTTATGAGTGTGATGGTACATATCAAGTTAAACCACAACAATGGACCATCCATGTTAATGATCACATCATCAACATTCTAGAGTCACCTTGAAAGGCCAAATTCACTCTGGTTTCTACCAAACAATGTTTCAAGCTCATTTTTCTCACACACAATCCATCAAGCAAGCAATGGTAATGTAATGAACAATGTAGCAAGCTCATTTCTCTCACACAATCGAGTGAGTGAGCTTTGGTAGTGGACCATGTCGCACCATTGACGTAGTAACAACTTAACAAGTTATTGTAGCAATATGAAGACATCTTTTAAGAACCAAAGGGGCTTCCCACACATTACACATTAAAGCACCAAATCAATTTGGTCCATAGGTCCCCTCTTCCAAACAATCCATTATATCATGGATGCATTTGGGACAATGATGAAGTCTAGGACCCAATCCAAGAGATTCTTGATCAATGCAAGATAGAACCAAGCTCTTTTCCTTGTGGCAACTCATTAATCCTACACCAAAAATAAATGGCTTGTGGCCCTTGTGCGTCAACTATCATGTGTTCAACGAGATAACAAAGAAGAATCAATATCAACTAGCGGGCATTTTAAACCTCTTGATCCAGCTTTGAGGTGCACAATGCTTTACTAAGATCAACCTGACGTCATGTTACTATCAAGCACTAGTCCACCTTGAAGACATTTGGAAGACATTGTTAAAAAAAAATGGATTGTATGAGTGGTTAGTTATGCCTTTCAACTTGAACAATGTACCAACAACATTCATGCCTCTAATGAAAAACATCCTCACACCCTTCATTAACTCCTCCATCATCATCTACTTGGATGATATCTTCATCTTTAGTAAGACTTTGGAAGAAAATGTGGAGCATGTCATGTGTGTCCTATACACATTGCGCAAATGCAAGTCGCAAGCCAACTTAAGCAAGTGTACAGTCGATGCCTCACAAATTTAGTATCTAAGATACATTATTACTGTAGGCATCCATGCGGATCTAGAGAAGACCAAAGTAATATGAGATTGGCCAACTCTACACAATCACTTGTTTGAGGATTTTTCTTGGACTTTCAAACTCCTACCACGTTTGTCTTCAAATTTTTGCATATATTATGGCCTCTCAACCAGATCATGCATGCCAAAGCGAAATTCCACTAGACATCCATACAACTTGCATTTGAGGAGCTCAACAAACATCTTTGTGTAGAATTGTTTTGGAAACGCTTGACAATGTCCACCCCTTTGAGATCGAGATCAATGTATATGATTATGCACTCAATGCAATACTCTCACAACATGGACATCTCATCACCTATCATTTAGAGACATTCAACGACACAATTCAATATCGCTACACCTATGAAAAAGAGTGGTACGCCATCATCCAAGAAGTTAAGCAATGGTGTCACCACATCTTGGGTAAGTAGACAATCATGCAATCTAATCACAAGTCACTTTGTTTAATACATACATTACAAGTTGGAGAATGTACAATATATGAAGTGAATGGCATACTTGCATTGAATTCATTTGGTGATCAATCACAAGGGCAAAGACAATAAAGCAACATATTACCTCAACCACCTAATAGTGTAGTAGCTCCTCATGTTGTTAAATATGCACAACCACAATTTCTCTGATTGAATACCTCTTTACTTAGTAGACTGCAACTTTGTGCAAGCCTATTGCCCTTGTGCAAGGTGATCGAGGTCACACATTACACATCTAGCGACTCATATAGGAGGCACATTTAACCAAGTTATCAAAACACTTCAATGTTACCAAAACTTTGGCAACACTACAACGTCACTTCTACCAAGCTCCACATCAAGTCTTACATTCCTTGTCACTTTGCCAACACCATGAGCATGACACTAGGAATGTACACACCTGTCAACTCTATTCCAATCCAGGGGAATCTATCGATATGGATTTCATAACTAAACTACCTATGACAAAGCACTAGAATGATTTGTGTTTGTTGTACAATCAAAAGGTTTTCAAAAATTACTACCATAGATGCTTGTAAAATAAGCGTCTACGCATAAAATACCACACCTTCATTTTTCAATTGCATTTAGCTTCACTTTGGACTACCAACATCCACTATGTCTTAATAGCTATTCATGATTTCTCAATCAATTCTAACATACCTTATGGTAAATGTTGGATCAACAATATGATCAGTCTATAGAATTTCAATCTCAAATAGATAGATAGAATAAAGTTGTCAATAGCACATTTGTCCATTTGATGTGCATGTACAATAACACACATCTATGCACCTAGGATAACAGTTTGATTTTCATTTAACATCCCTACAACAAAGCTCTTCACAAGTCTACAAAGCATAGTCTATTTTAGAGAAGATATGGGTTTAATTAGTGACACCTTTAGACATACCCTACCACACCATTTGGCACGGAGCCATGTACACAAGAAAAGGAAGTGGCCAAAACACAAAATTAAGAAGTGGCCAAAACACAATTTTCTGCAACACATCCAACCTGTTCAGCAAAAGGTCCAATAAAAACTCTCGTGCCAACAACAAAAGTACAAGTGACATGATGCCCATTGTACACCTCAAGGTGGGCAATAAGGCATGATTGCATCTTCAAAGTGAAGACTTCAAAGGTCCTCATAGGAAGATCAAGCCTCTACACTTTGGTCCTTATACCATACTACACACAACTAGAGAGAACACATTTGTTCTTAATCAACCACAATACTTGGGTCTACATCCAATATTATATGTGCAATTCATTAAATTATACTTCCACCACTACTTAACCGAGCAACAATTCAATGTCCTTTGAACTTTAAATCTTGGACACTTACTAATAACACCAAAGGATCATCGTGTTGATTTTACAAATACATGCATCTATCAAGGCACACCTCGATTGTTCAAAGTGGTGAAGTGAAGACAATATGTTGATCAAAGTTAGTGGCATAACATTTAACAACTTTAGATCCAATGTCTACAATTGATCAAAGGAACGATGGAGGTCATCACTTTTCAATAAATAGAGAATGATTTTAGTGCAATCTCATTCGTCTTTGCTCTTCACCTATGGGTGCTTGACGCTTCATAGCTTCCCACCTTTGCTACCCCCATACACCACCATATGCTTGTGCAACACCATTGGTGCATACTATGAAGCATGAGGCCTCTACAACACTTTCAACATACTACAAACACGTGAAAGCTTTGTGGTGTTTTGCACCATGTCAAAGGAACTTTCAAAGCTCACAGCATGTCAGAGCATTTGTCAAGACACTACATCCCTGAGAGAGAACCCACCAACCGTTACACCTACAAAAAAGTGAACCGTCAACTGAACCCTTTTATAACCATCTCTTTTGGTATTGTTTTTTGTAATAATATTTTCTAAGCCATTCCAACCCTAATGGGACATGAAAAGATTGAATAGTCATTCATTTTCACATTTCAACATAAGAAAATCAGTAGTGTTTCCCCCCTTGTGACCACTATAAAATTAAATATCATCATTTCTGCAACGTCTTACACATGTAATATACCCTATTCTTTCTCATTGTATAAAAATAGCATTACTATACTAAAATACCACATTCAAATGTGTAATTGTTAATAATTATAGTGTTGTCCTCTGCACCACCATGCTAGCCCTGTGGTTCAAATCATTTAGCAGCATGTGCCGATAAACGTAACTTCATCATTAATCTTTTTTCTTATTATGTTGGTTTGATTTGGTCAGTTTCTAAATATCCATCCACATTTTGTTGAAACCAAACAGAGGTCCTTGAAAGTTATGAATAATCAATATTATGCATTACGTGTGAATGTTTTTTTAACATATATATAAACGCGGGGAGGGGCGGGGGGAGGTAGGCAAGCGGTTGGGGGGAACAGCATCCCCCTTTTACCATCGTACCACATGTGGGAATGTTCGCAGTAATAAGTTGGCCTAGCTACTAAAGCAAATGATGATAAAAATTTTGTTTCATGATTTCTCGAGAAAAACATTGCTTTGTTTACAATGGACCTAAACCTATGCTCTCACCGTAGCTTTACCCCTCCAGAAATTAATGTCCTAAACTTTTAGGGTACATTCCTGTCATGAGTTTCTCGTTGAACAACAGCTTTCCAGGTCAAATTGGATAATGCAACAATTATTGTCATTGAGGTGCAAGTGTGAAAATGAACTTCAAATGGGCAGAAAACCATTCTCCAAACAAAAACCAACAAATTGTGTTATCTTCTTTGCACTCAAACAGTACCCAACAATTTGACACCACCCTATATGTTTATGGATACAACAGATTACTAACGATGCATTTGTTAGTCAGAGTATCATACATTAATTATAAGTCAAAAAATGATACCGTATTCAATACAAATGTACGTCAGACAACAAATCCTTAAACCCACAAAAAAACAGCAGCTACAAACAGCTTGTAGAGTTCCCATTTACTAGAATCCATGAAACAACATTACAGTATGTCAAAAGTCACACAAGACAGGAAACAAACCCACTACCATCGGCTGGATAAATTCTTGAATTCTAAGCTTTCAGGTCACAGAATTGTCAAGTTACAACCCTCGTGTCACCATCACTCAAGATGTACCAAACCCATTATTGTCAGGTGAATAAACTCTTGCACTCCTAGATTTCTGCAAACTGAAGCGCACAGATTCACTGTCTACTTACATTGACAATCAAGCACATAAGTCTATATAGCATAATATTATACCAAAAGTATGAAAATGAACTTCAAATGAGCAGAAAACCATAGTCCAAACAAAAACCAACACGTGTTTTCTTCTCCTTGCTCTCAAACAGTACCCAGCAATTTGACACCACCCTATACGTTTATGGATACAACAGATTACTAACGATGCATTTGTTACAGTCACGAGTATCATACATTAATTAGAAGCCCAAAAATGATACCCTATTCAGTACAAATGTCTGTCAGACAACAAATCCTTAAACCCATACAAAAACAGCAGCTATGAACAGCTTGTAGAGTTCCCATGTACTAAAATCCAAGAAACATCACACTATGTCAAAAGTCACACGAGACAGGAAACAAACCCACTACCATCGGCTGGACAAATTCTTGAATTCTAAGATTTAGGTTCACAGAATTGTCAAGTTACAGACCTTATGTCAGTATCACTCGAGACATGGTACCAAACCCACTATCGTCAGGTGGATAAAATCTTGCACTCATAGATTTCTGCAAACTGAAGCACACAGATTCACCGTCAACTTACATTGACGATCAAGCACATGAGTGTATATAGCATAATATTATAGTAGTAATGGATGATAAAGACCAATAAGCCAGCGAAGAAATTTCAAACTGAAACCTTTCAAAAAGAAAATGCTATAAATTTGTGGTTATAAAAGCAGATCTAATTGGTCACAATTTGTAAAATTCAATTCCAACCATTTTCAATTTGATAAATCTGGCATTTTCTTGATTGGGTAAACTAGTGATCACAAAGAAACTGTCACTGACAAAGAGAATCGGTCAGTACGAAACCATTAGAATCTTTTCAAAATAAAACAGAACTTCACGAACAAAATCCTACTTTCTAAGACAAACTGCCGTAAATGATTCTGTTTGTAATGTCCAATATATTACACAGTCCATGCTCTGCATTTTCTGCAGCTACATTCTCCTAGAACTTCATAACATACCAAAAACATTTCTACCTGAACTAAACTTTACTTCACTCTCCAAAAACGATGTGACAGTAAACAACACTCTACAAATGCAAAGTAACCGTTCTGTTATGCATACCCATCACTGGAACTTTACAACGATGCATTCAATGGCCTATGACTAAAGCAAGTGTTCCCTTTTCTAGATCATTCCCACCATTTCTAACATTGTGCCCCAGGCAAATTACTAAGCACTTATGCAATGAGTTATCATTGCAATAACATAATTTACACATCTTCCAGAACTAGGACTCAATATTTAGATTAGTAAATATCTTCTTAAGCATAGACCATAGACTGGAAGACGAATCATCCAAGGAAACCAATTCCTAATTAAAAGATACCAAAACTTCATCTAATCTTCTGAGTTGGAGTTCGAGCTTGCAACATATGATACAACAACAGTAATATCATCCAGCTTCCCACCATAGTATCTAAAACCTGCATCTTGGGCAGCGGTAGAGAAAGGGGTCTGACGTTGTTTATCTTGTGCTCTCTGCCTTGCCAGGGCGGCAATTTTTTGAGCAGTAACCTGAGGCCCCAGCCCAGCTCTTACAGCATGTACTACCACAGCAGTTACTTCACTATTGTACAAGTTATCGAAGAGGCCATCCGTGCCAGCTATTATTACATCTCCAGGAGTAACTGGAAGGGTGAAAATCTGTGTATCTCAAACATACAAAAATATGAAATTAACGCAATTTTATTCAAAACAAGACTCAAGATTAGAAACATAATACAAGTAAAAACATTGTAGAAAGAAAGGGATCCCTTCACCTGTGCAGAGCTTGGAAGGTCACTACCACCTCCACTTTCAAGTTGAAATGTGAAATTGAAATTATGTTGCTGTACAGGAGATCTGAAAATTGTGCATCCGTCCCTAACTACTAAAAATCCACTATCCCCCAAATTGACAGCATGAAGACCCTAGAAAAAACACAACACCCAAAGTCCGGTTAGCAACATTAATAAAAAAGATAAGTAACTGCTAACTTGTTTAATGAAGTTAACTGAAGATAAAACAGTAATCATCAACCCTACTTTAGCAATAAGAAGATAGTAACAAACTTAAGCTATAAGTTACCTGATCAGAAAGGGCCAAAATACAAGCTGTTGATGATCCCCTGGATTTTGTACTTACATAAGCTTTATCCAAGACCCTAGAAAGGTCAATAGAACCTCGAGGTTCCTCTTCAATTGCAGCCACAGAATGAGCCATTAATTCACGAGCATACAAACCTGCATCAACACCCATCTCAGCCCATCCTCCCACACCATCAGCAACGCCAATAGCCTGTTCATTTGTACATATAAAGTAAGCATCCTCGCCACCTGTTTCCTCCTTGTCAGGATGTGGGAGGTAACATGCACCTGATTGCAATTTCAATACCCTGTCGCCAAGAAGAGTCCTACAGAACAAAAAGAGCAATAAAAATGAAATTTGATAGTCTTCCACCAAGAACCGTACAGAACAAAAAGCATGACATAAAGGGAATGTGTTTTGCACTGTTATGCAAAATAACCATCTATGCCAAATAGCACCAGCAGAGTAGATATACTCAAATACATACATCAAGAAAAAAAAATGTAGAGGTAGCTACACTCGGTTCAACATTATACATTTACTGAAGTTGCAACCACAAATACCCATTGCATGACGCAATTACAAAAACTACCGAGAAAACCATAATAACTTGCATGTGATTGGATCCTCAATTGTCTGGATGTCAAACCAAATTTTCATAGAGATTCATAATGTCCATTCCAATAAAATCAGTTGAATATACAGTAAATTAGGGTGGTATATAAACACATTGTTTATCATATCATTAAGAAAAATAAAATCTTTCAAAAATGCACTAGTGTAGTTAAACCTGATATAGGTTATCTGCACCTTGCTAAAATCCTTTTTCAAACTGCCCATTTCAGGTTGTTTTGATGGGGGTATCTCTGTCCATATACAAAGCACTTAAAAAGTTTGGAGATGTTATTGCAGTGCAAATGATATTTTGATTGTTTCATCAAACAAGAATCATACTGAAGAATTAAGGATGCCCATTGCAGAAAATGATAAACTAAAGAGTGTAAAATTTAGAAATATTCCTTTAACCCAATATCCATTTTGATGCAAACATTTTTTGAAATTTTCTACCTATCATAATAATATGCTTGTGATCAAAACTCATATTCCTATTGAATCTTAATATAAATTCGTCGAAAGTAAGATTCCGAATCAGAACAAAGAGACAATAAAAGGATTACAGCTTGCAGGGAGAGCTTTCTATAGCAAGTTTTACAGAAAGACACTGAAGCACTTGCAACGAAGCTTCACTTCAGATTCCACTTTGCGAAACTGCTGACATATACCATGCAACACTACCATAAAGAAAGAATAGATTCATGACCATTAATCTTAAAAGATGCCAGTAACTAAATTGCATGGGCCATGCAAATTACTTCTTAGAAAGTAACTCATGAAGTAAACAATCACAGGCTATTTGGTGCCTACCTATATATGCACAAAACTTAAGACCATTTTGAAGGATTCATCTCTTTAATAATTAGTGTACTCAAATGACACCTCTCAAAGTGTATAAATCATTCACAAGAAAGAGTATTTGTCTGAATGTAAGAGACTCCGAAAGGGGAAATCCTCGTTATTAGCAATCTCCACAGGGCAGCAAAACTGACAAACGTGTGGGTGTACGTGGGTACGTGTAGTTGTGTATAAGATGCAGAAAGGTCTCTTCAGAACTACACCTAACAAAAAGCTAGTTATTAAAATTATAATTTTTTAGCATGCAGAAAACAACTTCTGATATTCACAAATTGAATTTCTCATTAAAAGCATATGTAACAGTGATATATTATATCCAAAGTGCAGCATATCAGGTTTCCTAAGAAAGAACTTTGTTGCACGGCCATACAGCATAACAGCAGAAATTAATCATTTTGAAGCATTTTACTTCTTAAATTTAAACACACAAATACAGCAATTTCATAATAACTCTAGAAAAGCCAAAGTTTTGCTCACTTTCTGTTAATTACTTTTCATTCACTTAATACTCTCTTAGTCCTTGGATCATGGACTAAAGGGATGTTCCCAATTTATACCAGATGAATTTTTGCTTTTCATTTCTCATCTAATCCCAAAAACTATGCTGTTTCATGTTTAAAAGAAGAGAGGAAATGTTATCATAGCAGATTATGCTTATGATGTTTTAAATTTTCAAATATTATGCATAGAAAGCACCCGTAAACCATGGATCCAAGTGACCCTTGACAATTATGTATGAAAAAACCATGCTAAATAATTCCACTTTTGTTAATTTGATGAAGCGCCGGATTTCTAAAGTCTAAGAATGTCTTTTGTGTACCCCTGAGAAGAACCTGTCGTCACCTGTCTAAGAGGGTCCATTGTTTATCCCATGGAAAGCTCTTTTCTGACTCCATTAACAAGGGTCTGTTGCATACACCATAGAGAATATCTTATTTGCCTCCTATTTAAGATGGTCTGCAGTGTGCCATTGATCCTAATTAATGAAAAGGGTATTCTTTATTGATTTTAGGTACATGGATGTGAATAAAAAGGTTGGTACCATGAATTAGTAAGCCCAACTCCCAATAACATGCTAGCAATGGCCATACTCCAATCTTCATGCCAAAAATTTAGTAGAAACTTTCATGAATCCATCTCCCTTGTAGTTGGCATCATCATTCTTATAATATATGTGTGTGCACCTACGTTGCAGAGGTACACCATCCCCCCCGGCGCACGTCCTGAGTACTCCCGAAGGCGTCCATGGCCGTCCAGAAACGTCCGGCATGGCCACAGACCCCTCCGGGAGTGCCCGGGACGTCTTCGGGCGTGCCTGAGGGATTCTGGCAGAAAAATGGCGAAAAACGTTTTTAAAAAATCTCGGAAAATCCTTAAAAATAAACCCTAAAAACTAAGCAACCCTAAATGTAAATCCAATCCGAACCCAACAGTATATAAATAAAATAAACATTTAAGTATAAGTTTCTTATACTTTAAGTTATATTTTATTTATATACTTTCAGGATGTTTGAGAGGGGTTTCAGACCGCTAGGAGCTATAATGCAAATTCTAGGTTTTGGAGGATCCTATCATATTTCAGAGTTACTCAGATTCCAAGGTTCCAGGGCTTCAGACTTAGCCATATTTCAGGGTTTCAAGATTTCAAGGAGACATCATAGGAGGTATGAAGGCTACATGAAGGGATGTATGCGTGATAGAATTGTATGAGAATATCTCTCGCAAAGTGCCACAAGCCGATCCCACCCCATTACCTGTGCACCCCTTAAGGCATGCACTCGTGAGATTCAATGCACTGATGAGCCCTTGTGAGAGAAAGTGTCAGTAAATGATAAAGTTGAAAAATAATGGGAGTGGCATTCATGATTTTGTGGGCAATCGAGATGATTTATTCTAGATTTGAATGTACATCTTGTCTTTGAAGTAATGTATGAATGAATATTATATATTTTTAAGTGTTTTATCATTTATAGACAAATATTTTCATACTATGTAGTTTCAAGTGTTTTACTAAAAAAATGAGTTATATATATATATATATATATATATATATATATATATATATATATATATATGTGTGTGTGTGTATATATATATATATATATATATATACCCACGACGTATCTAAATCAAGGTTTTTGAAAATGACGTACCAGCGTACCCGAGACGTCCCTGTATCTGTACCCGTACCCAATACCCAAACAACATAGGTGTGCATTGATGCCCTCTCCAACATGGGTAAGCAAATAAAGTGTTGGTACCCAATACCCAAACAACATAGGTGTGCATTGATGCCCTCTCCAACATGGGTAAGCAAATAAAGTGTTGGTATTCCATAAGATGACCATTCAACAGTCTGCATTTTACTATTTACTTTTTGCACATTTGCATTTGGAAATATAAAGAACATTACACATTACTTCACAAAGTGTAACTCCTTCCAAATTTATACTCTTACAATATATGTGTGCGCACATGTGCACTGATGCCCTCTTCAACATGGGTGAGCAAATGAAGTGATGGTAGTCGATAAGATGACCAATCAACTTTCTGCATTTTTCTATTTACTTTTTGCACATTTGCAGGTGGAAATACAAAGAACATGTTCACACTTTACTAAATTTACCATACAATACGCATGACTTTCTGGAGTGCAACTCCTTCCAACTTTATACTATTACAATGCCACAATACTAACTTACAGCCTTTACAGAGTGCATTGGCTGACTCTCCACAAAACTGTGTTACACAACTTTGCAGAACCATGACACAATACTGCAACACTTGAAACATGTGCCTGATAACTGCAGACCGAATAGAGCTATGTTGTAAGAATGCCCACACTACATGCAATGCAAAACAGAAATTACTTCTAAAATCAATCAAATAATTGAAGATATGATAAGGGTCCGTGTAGCAACTATACAAACATTATAAAAGGAAAGCCTTATTTTCGTGAAATTTGCATATGATAGCAGTAGGCAATATGGAATATGTGTGTCTCCATTTAAAGCAATGTATATATTTCATCCCCTCCATTCTCTCAATTGGATATAGTTAATTTTAAGGAAAAAATGCAGGATGTTCCAAATATGTTGCAAAACATTTATGATGGGCAAAAAAAACGAAAAAAAGAATGGGGAAATGTCATGTCCCCTTCTCAAATAAGAAAAGAATAACTTAATAATAATGTCTAAGTTATTCCTCCAACATCACTTTATAATTATAACTTAAAAAGGGTCACTTAAGTCATTATTATTAATTGAATGGGGCCAAAATTATGTATTAATAATAAGCCCAAATGGGAAATAGAAAAATAAAAGTAATTATGAATTACTTTTTGAAACAAAGTGAAAATTAAAATAAGTAATTTTAAATTACTTTTAGGTTTTTGTGTGGAAAAGTAATTATAAGAAAGGTGAAAAAGAAGAAAAAGATATCTATTATTATCATTCGACTTTCAAAATTTATTGGAGAGCTTGAAGCTACCATATTTTTTCATAGAAGACAAAAACCCTCAGATTTACAGATATGAAAACGAAACCCTTCAACGCCATTTGGTAGTTCCATCTAGGGATTCTAATCGTGCTACCAGATTTAGGGAATATCAGTTTCAGAGGTCCATTCAACAAAGGCATCACATTTCAGAAGGTAGAAAACAGAAGGAAAAAAAAACTTCATAGATCTGAGCAGGTTTTGTAATATGTATTGTGGAAAAACTCAGTTTCATACTTATTATATTATTTGATTCCATCAAGCTTTGCATAGGAATTTACTTAGACAGCATATGAGCACTTGAATCATTTTATCATAAGTTTTGAATGAAACTTCAAAATTGAATTGTATGCAATAAATTAATCATATATTCTCTGGGATCATCTTCTATTTGAAAATTCAGTATTTGCTTGAAAGGGATAAGGGATATATATCATTGTGCTTCACCTATTATATTGAGACATGCACGAACAAGAATTAGAACGAAAAGATTTCTTCACAAGGGTTTTGATTTTTATTATCCGAATCGAATTTATTTCTTCCAAGGGAAATCTGAATTATTTTTTTATAGTTCAAGGGAAATCCAGAATTGTTAATATTTATCCCAAAAGGGATATCTCAAGGAAGATCACAAACTAGGGTTAAATTGTGCCAAGACCAACATAGAACACCTTTCTTCATTGATGTAGGTGAGTAACAAGGTATACCTTAGGGTTACATTGACAACTCAAAAATGTACAAAATTGTCAACTAAATACTGTTGCCCATCAACAGTGAGAGAAAAAGTGAACGCAGTTGCATATCGTATTTATTACCCCATATTAAGATGCATCAAGCATTCCATGACAGCTTCCAGGAAAAATACTTTGACAAGAAATACAATGAACTCAACACGAATCCCATGAACATGTGAGAATTTTAGTTGCCAGATTTGCCCCCCATATAACATTCTGTTAGGACTTGGGACCAAAATTTATGGTCAGATTAAACAAAAAGGAAAAAAAACCTCTTAGTGGCAATTTTTTAACCAAATTTTCTAATTTGTGTTATTTCTATCTCTGAGAAAAAATATCTAATATTGCCAAATCTTGCTTATGGTGTTCCTGATTTGTAGCTGTATACCTGATAATGTATCAGTTTACAGATACTTTGGACGATCTGAATCATGGGAAATGCATTTCAATGTGGATAGATAGTACCTTAAACATAAAGCAATGCTCCAACAGCAATACTCAACTCTTTTAAACCAATCTCAAAGTACTATAGATCCAAAGGCAATTTTCATTTCTTTTAAACCAATCTCAAAATCCAATGGATAGGCTTTGGCACATAGGTATAGTGTTATTTGGTATCTACTGTATTCTCCACTGACTCATTCTACACTGGTCCAATCTGGCCTAATCCTTCCAATAATCCATTCCATGGCTGTCTCAAAGGTTTCAAATATATCAACTATAAACCCATATGATATATAGTTAGTTTTATATTTATCTACGCAAATAGCATCTAGCGCTATAGAGATGTTCCTATGTTAATTCTCAGTTTTTTAACGTATTCTGGACAGAATAATCGTTCGGATTATCTGTTCCAAGGCTGCCTTGAAGGATCTAAATATATCAAGTATAACTTATACGATATAGTTCAATGTTACATTCTTATTAATCATATTAGTATTATAACATGCGATTCTTGAATAACTCGATGTTACATTATTAGTAGATTATATGATGGGTTTTTGTTTTTGTTTTTTTGATTGAATTTTGAGCTTATTTTGTAAGCATAAGTAATAGTTTATATATTATACTTCTAAGTTTTATTTTAAGGAAGGTACATTGGAATTATTTTTAAACATAAGTACATACCCAACACTACTACCACGTAACCTTGGAAGCGACAACAAACTATACAAATCTGAGGTGTGCAAGGATTTTTGTGGATATAGACTTGAACAAACCTCTTCCAGCCACAGTGAGGTTAAATATTTTAAATTACGCAAAAATAGCATTAAGATGCAATTTCTGCTTCAAATGTGAAGATCTGGGACATGTTTGCCCAGAATACCTAAATGTGTTGAAGTAAGAAATGGTTAATAATGAGGGAAATAAAGAATTAACAAGCAACTTTGTGAGATGGTAAATGAAAAACTATTGTTAAAAATAAAACAAGTAAGAATAATAAAGGGTTCGGGCTTGGGGTACAGTGGTAACACGATGCCCCAATAACATAGGTCCCCCAGCCCAAACCCGATCTGGGGCATGCACCATCTACAAAACATAAGAACTGCAGGTGATGCATCCTGTAAATTTGCTGACACACCCCACACCCTACAAAATGTTGGCAAATTGTCATGGAAAATAGGATGTTTTCTATCAATCAAAACAAAATATACAAAATTGGTACCTACTGGAACAACATTCTATTTCTCACTAATGGTGATGCAGAGTGATGGTGCATAGATTCAGGCTAAGACTTTTCGAGCACAGAGTGATTTTGTAGAAACAAGGGATCAATTGATGAACAAGTCTTTTGCAGATTCAGATGACTTGGACGAGGTCGATCAATTTGTAAGAGGTTGAGGACCAATCATTGACAAAGTTACCAACAAGAGAAACTAAATCAGTTCAGGTTCCATCCAACAAAGATAGATACCATGATAAATATCTAGAACACAAGATTTTCATCGAGAGCAAATCCACCCAAGAAGAGGATACCCAGTCAACATTCTGCAAAAAGAATGTAAAGATACATGAATCATAGAAGACTCACAAAGGAGAGTGTAAAGTATATTCAAGAAATACCAAAGAAAATTGGCTACAGATGCCATATGCAAGGGACTAGATACACACGTTTGATGGTATGGTGGACATAGGTAGGTTCACTACCTGAGTGTAAACCTTAGAGTTGGCCAAGCGATATGCCGTTCGATCACTGAAATTGCCCCAATCCTTGAGGGAAATAATTTGGAAAAGAGTATCCGTAACAAAATTAGTTTTTCTGAGGCAGAAAATAATAATAAGAGAAGTGAAAGGAATGGGTTCTTTTGCATGCGTCATATCGCAAAAGAAATTAATGGATGAGTAAACTGCAGGTTTCAAGTTGATGATGGGCTTCATATTAAGGCCCGTCTTTTCATCATAGTTGTGGTTTGAGACTAGCATTTTATTTTAGTTATCCGATAGCCATTCCTTTATCTGTCTTACTGATATTTTGAGTTTTGTGTTATATCTATCTCTCGGGCTTTCCTCTGACATTAAGCCCAGGACTTAGAAAACTTCTAGCAGAGCAACAACCAATGAACTGGAAGCCAATATTAAAAGGGAAGAAGAATGTACCTGACAATTAAGGACTGCTGTTTTCTTAACCAGCAGAAGGGGCTTATGGTGGGAATTAACTGAGGAATGTGGTAAGGAATGAGGTGCCTCGGTCACGTTTGAAGGCAATTTAGCAGGACCCAACTACAACTACAGAAAGCAAAAATAAATCTTCACAATGGCAGTCATGTTAAGTGCCGATCGTAACTAATTTTAGCCAAGTGGCCAGATCCTGAGAAATCTAATTAGACTCGTGAATAAACCTTATGGCTTCTGAGGCATCAGTCTGAGATTTTCATGATAAACAAAGGTGATGCTCCTTCCCAACATGAAATAGCGAATATTCAGACTTATGGATCCCTTCGTAAGTTGGAGGAGAGTTACTGCTCTTTGAAAATAATGTTGACAGCACAAATGGTGAAGATCAAGGAAAATATGAGGATGCTGATGATGTATCTGGTAATAGCTCTGTCTAAACACTAATTTTTTGTTGCTGTTTGGTGTGGTTATGATGTCGTTACTTCCTTCTTGTTTCAGTATGATGGTAGCAAAGCTTTTATTGTTCGGTACTAGAACATTGTCTTTGAGGAGCTGGTTTTATAGTAAATTTGATGCATGTAGAATATGGTTGGTCCTCATGATGCGTCTAGATGTTACATCTCTCGTTACTGTATTACACACATATATTGTATTATATGTATATATTGTAATGATGCGTCAAATATGTTTGTGGATAGGAACTCATTAGCCCTGTCAAAGAGGATATCTAAAGGTAGTTCATCCAGGTCACTTGGACCTCTCCTCCTCAGACGCTCAGCCCCAAGCTTGCCTTTTTACATTGAGCATTTCTTGCGGATGGTGGATGGTGTTATTTATCACCCTTGACTATCTCTAGTGTCATTCGTCTCACATCTTGAGGTTTCCCCTTGGCTAGTTGAGGGTGTGCTCACACGATTGCGGGTTGAGTCTGATCATCACATTCCACGTGGGGACCAGATCTGTCATCCTTGCACCCTCCAAGTGGTGGAGACCATAGTTACGAAGTTTAGAAATCTGGATCCATTCAAGTGGCAAAAATCTGAAAATCTGGAATTCTTGAAAAAGTTTGGAAAAATCCGATCTAGAATATATATACATATATATGTGAGAATAGTATTATAAATATGCAAAATTGACAAATACAATGAAATATTTTAATAAAGTAAAATAAAATGTCTATGTTACCAGATATGCCCCCCTCTGGCCCTAGTAGTGTAGGGAATACGCCCTAGGATACGGGAGCGAGGGGGATACGCCTAGGGAGCTCCTTGGGCTGCGGATATGCCTGGATACGTCTGGGTGACATATCCGCAGCCCAGGGACGCTCCCTGGAATTATCCCCATGCTCTTGGACATCAAAAAAATATATATATTTTTTTTTTCAATTTTGCCCAATGAAAAGTCAAACATGGACTTCAAAATACAATTAAAAACAAACTAATGTGGATTCCCAACCTAAAAGCAACATTCACACTCATTTTATCAAAAGTTGCGTGAAATGGGCAAAATGGCTTCTCGAACTACAAATGATATTGCCAAGGAGATTACAAGATGTCACACCATTACAGTTGTTGGAAGTCTGGATATTCACTTCAACTCCTAACACATTGCAAATTTGTTCACTCTTGTTCACTCTTGGACTTCAAAATACAGCTATGGACATCATATTGAAGTTTTTATTTAACTTTTTTTGTTTCCTTTATGCATATTATGTGGTTAATTTTGCTTATATGGCTATATTTTTATATTTTTAATTTTTTATATATTTTTTTGTACGGCCATATCCAAACCCCAAAAAAAATCCCTATATCCCCGTATCCATATCGGCAATGTAATAAAATGTTAATATTATATAATATCTATGGTTTCTGGTCATTTTTTCCCACAAAAAACCTAAAAAATTAAAAAATTAAAAAAAATAAAACAACAAGGCCGACCCAGACGAACTTATCTAGCTAGCCAAAAAACCCAGATCCACCCAGATTTTGTGCAGACCTGACCAAATTTGGTAACTATGGTGAAGACCGAGGAGCACTTCATTTTCAGATGCCCTATTCATTATGAGATCTGAAGGAGATACCACTATCTTTACAAAGACAAGGGCAACTCTCTATCCACTTTATTTTGGTACCCAAACCAACAATGCCTACCTCTTCTTCTTTGGGAGGTTGTCGCCCTTCAACATAGGTCCCTGCAAGGAACCCCTACAATGCCCAAATTGATCACCTCTTTATTTCAGCCCATCACAGAGGTTGAACAACACTACTAATAGGGTGCCCCAACACACTAGCTCTCAACAGCGAGTATCCACCCCTACTCGGTATCACATATCTACTCCTCGACGTCGTGGATCTACTCCTTCG
The DNA here is from genome assembly GCA_037957365.1 of Torreya grandis. NCBI lineage: Eukaryota > Viridiplantae > Streptophyta > Pinopsida > Cupressales > Taxaceae > Torreya > Torreya grandis. The sequence continues at coordinate 4,025,816 of JARHVA010000501.1, read as the reverse complement.
CAACCACTTCCTAGGCCGCAAGGACAATCACACACTACGAGTTTCTTCGCTACATCAAAAGACTCTTCGGCCTTGGATCTTAGAAGGGATTCTATGGGGAGTTCTTTGCTTCCTCGCAGGATTACCCAACATAGCCCCCTCAACCCTAGATAATCCCCAACAAGCATTATCTAATCCTGCATTGGCCCTTTCACAATGATAGACAAAAACATAGATTATTCCTTTGTCCTAGACACAATCAAAGATGTTTGATGGGACAACCATTTAGTCTTTCCAACTTTCATCCATCCATGCTCTTTGGGGGTTCTTGCTCCCCCCACATGGCTACTTGTATTGGTACCATAACCACATGGGTTGGGAGTTATTTTGCATTAGGTTTACCCCTCATTTATTTTTCAATGTTTTTTTATTTAATTTAGTTATATCATTGATCCTAGAGTCCTTTTACCCTAGCACTTCCAATTGTAATTGGTCGTATTCTCGAGTCTCATTGACCTTCTATTAGTCATTCAAGGAAATTAATATAGTTTCTTGTTTTCCTTCTATTATCCTTGTAACGTCTGAGTTAATGTTTGATGCATTATTTTGTTTAATTAAAAATGGAAACGTACATTCCAATAACCATAATGATTACACATGCTTTAATGAATGTGGATTTTAATTGTTTCCCAGTTTTAATATTTTTCTCTCTTTCAAAAAATGTTTTATGAGCTAATCATAACCAACTTGCTATTTTTCAATACATTTCTTCATAGATTTATCAATTGGGAGCATTACCCTAATTCACTATACATAACTTCATTTCAATTACTCCAGCTTCAGATTTGTAAATTTAAATCATATTTTCCAAGCAATCTTGTGTCGTGAATTTACTTTAAGAAATCAGAATATTTTCCATATACACCAATAAGAAACATAAAACATTTTACTCCTTGAAGCTTTCTCTGGTTCTTGTGAACACTGCTAGCAAAATTTAAAAATCCGAAACCGTAGTAAACTAACAAGTAGCATAAATGCAGTACCATATATTGGCTACCTTGAAAGCAATAATAGAATCGTTATCGTTCTTCACTTAATATTGATGAAGACAGAATGAAAACAATCATTGCCCATCTAATCCAAGCATATAAAAAGGAAAGCCTGGAAGGTCAGGAAAAGGAAGAAACAACATACTGGTCTGAAGTGGTAGGCGAATCATCTAGATTATCATCCTTGGAAGAACAGTTGAAGGGCACATCCCGAGCCGCTCGAGCTATGTTAAAGACAGCACTGGAATTGTGAAATCCTTTTACCCCAGGTGTCCATACCATGTGAAGCCAACTCCCTGTTCTGAAAATGTGATAGGCAAGTAAACCAGAGACATGGTTCACTCCAGAAGGGCCTCTGTTTTCCGATTTATCTCCATTGCCCCCCGAGTTACTTCTCCCTCCAATACTATGAAAAGAAGCTATTTGTAGACCCCTGTTAAAGGTGACATTCTTGTTATGGATCTGGAAATGAAGAAACCCTTCAAGACGTGCAATGCCCAAACCTGAAACTGCACTTATACTATTATAACCTGTCGCTCTCCCCAAAATCCTTCCTGCTGAAATTTTTTGAGGAGAATACTTTGGTGATGATAGCGGGTTCTTACCAACAAGAAAAATGTGGGCATGATATTCACAAGCCTGCCATGAGGGACCATAAACAGATGGTATTGCAAACATCCGAGGTAGAGTTTCTGACACAGAGAGGGCCTTTCCTTGATCAACCGTTTGGTCCAAACATGTATTCGATTGCCTCAATCGGCACAGATTCCGTAATCCCACAATGGATTGAAAACTATCCACACAAGATGAATAGAAAACCGGGAAATCCAATGATAAAAGATTCCCTCTTTTGAGCCAACCACTTGCAGATTGCTTAAGTTCAAGATTGTGCAATGTTCTTTGGCGGGCAGCTTCACAAGCAGTTTTCAACCTCAGGAGGTACTGTGCAGATGGCATTTTAATAATTTTTATCCAAAGAAAACTATCCCTTCAAGAAACAACAGCTCATTTTAGATGACAAGGGCCCTTGCAAGCCTTTTTGAGGAACCTCTTCATTACTTAACACAATCTTCCTGTCCTTCCTTCTAAAATAGTTAATGAAACGTTTTATCCTTCCTGTCAATCTGTTGGTATGATATAAACATGTAATGCCTTTTTAAAGACTCCTTTTATGCAAACCAAACTCTGAAAATATAAACTGAAGTTTTATCCCTTCGGCAGCCCCAAATCAATTATATGAACAAAGTCTGGCCTTTTTCTGTCTGCACGCCACAGTTTATTCAAATTAAATGCATGAAGCGCTGAAGCTTGGAAATCAGCACCATGTTTCCTACTGGAATTAGGAATAAATCAAAACATGCAATGATTAGTAAAGAGTTTCCATAAATGCATGTATAGTAGGACTGATATTAGCAAACAATAAGTCCAGTTGGACTTGCATATAAAGGAGTTTCTAATCTAAGACTCAATGGAGTTGTAAAATAATGGTAACAAAGAGTGAATAGAGATGGAATAATGGTAACAAAGAGTGAATAGAGATGGGCATATAAAAGGGTATGATATGAGGAAAGGAGGATAACGATTGTGCATGAGAATTGGAATGTTAATGAGAAATTTAAAAAATTCCATATATCTGTTGGTGATGTTTCGATAATTTTTATTTTTGGGTTTAAAAATTGCTGCTTGTGCATTCTTTAATCTGAATCTCTCTCTATCAAAGGCATCATCCAGCCTATGAATTCTGTATCTAAGCACACCCTGCTGCACCATATTCAGAAACATTTTTCTCCATTAACTTAAATTTGGTACAAAGAACCATCCTACCAATCTATATTTTCACCCTAAATTTAAACGGATATGGGGATCGGCTCCTCCACATATGCCAAATTTTTTACCCGGGTTTGGTACTGGCCATACATAAAAATTTAAAAAAAAAAAAAAAATTCTAGACAAATAATAAAATTTAACCATATATTCATTAAATAAACAAAATTAACAACAAAAAATTACTGATAATTGATACTTCAATGCTAGATGTCATGATAAATCAAAATAGACTAACATACAATGGTCAAACTACACAGTACACATGTAAACTCAATATAAATAATCATATTGATCTTCACTGAGAGCATCAACTTCAACAAGCAATTCAGGGTTTCTACTTTACATTTGCATTGACTTTTGGCACACCCTGCTACTCTACTTCAATTTTTCATTTTTCACTTTTTGACAGAAAAAGCAGTCAAAAGTGAATTTAAATCAGTGTACTGACTTATTTTTCAGTCATCAGCATTCTCCCTGGGTATGCTTCAACCGGCCCAAGTGACAAACCCAGGCATACCCAGGTAGGACAGGGCATACCCAGGCCGAACTGGGACTTGGGTCATACCATAGTGTGGCAGGGAATGGGTACCTGCAGAACCCAGTAACATAGAATTTAATGCAGCAAAATTTAGTATCCGTATTGCTAACAAGAATTTCAATGCAACCAGAGAAAAACCCACCACCAACAAAAAATCCCCCAAACTTACACCACCCCCGCTCATTAATTGGCTTTGCTTTTTATGTGTCAAGTGACATAATGGGTCCGCTTTTTGCATTGACTTACTTGGTAAGTTCTGGGTGAGGTTAAGGTATGCCGTGGTGGATAAGCTTGGAACACATTCTTAAGATTTGTAAAAATGGATCGTGCTCAAATGTATTCCATGATCTTTACACCATAACCTCGCCACATGTCCACTGGAGTTGAGGGCCATCTAAAACAGTGACAAGGATTTGAACAAGGTTCCTGCTCTTACGCATGCCACCTGTTACGAACACACCATAAAGTCTTGGAACACCCAGTCCATTATATTGACCCCAAACCTTTCTGCATAATTTTCAGTCCCATGTGTTATAACTTATATATCTAAAGGCACCAATAATCTTCTTTACGACATGCACATTATATCAAAAGCTTGCCCCATATTGTTGGGAAATGTCTCAACTTTGCATGGATCTGCACAAGGGTAATTATGCGCGATGATGGTGCTGCACAAAGTGTTGTGAGCAAGCACAAGTTACGCAAGATGTTGTACAAGTTGATTGCACAAGCACAGATGGTTGCGCAGGCTTGCATGGAGACTGCATATGACAGTTGCACAAGGTTGTTAGCATGTGGGAATGACGGTCAAGCTGCACAAGGTTCTCTATACTGTTTCATTGGACTATGGAAGGATGCGAAGAGAAGCGCAGTGGTTGATTCGCAGGAAGGTGCTGCAAGGAGCTGCTCAACATGTCAAGCAATTGAGGTTAACTTAAGACATTACCATACACTTGTCTGATTGTATCTGTCAGACAGAAGAAGTGCGAGCACTGTCTTGGTGGCGCTCCAACACAGAGCTGTTGAGGAGCATTATGCAATGATCACTCGGCTCAATAGTTGGTGATTGAAGATTCACCTGTTGCACAAGTATTACAAAGTGAGTTGCCGGATATAGGCATGGTTCTTCTCAGGTAGATGATGATGCTTGGATGCATGAATTTTGAATACACAAGATCAAGTGTGTGCATTGTAATATACAATATAGTGTTGCATACAAGTGACAGAATCTTGTGACTTCTTGTAGCAATGTAAAACAATTTCAATTGATGTTATAATCAAGAAGTTTATTGTGCAAGGTTTTTTACCCGAAAGAATTTCCCGAGGTGAAATATTGTGTATCTATGTGTTTTTCATTATCCTTGTATGTTTAAGATTTGAATAGCATAGCTCTCCTCTATATTTGTTTATCGTGTGTAGGCTTATCCCCAACATTTGGTATCAGAACTTGGTTGTAAGCTTTGTAGAAGTTGGGATAACCTGAATAAATGATTTTTATGAGTGGGAGTTTAGTGAGGAAGAATCTTGTGCAAATAAAATCATTGAAAGCACAAGGATAAAGATTGAGTAGTTCAGTGATCAACATTTTGAATTATGGAAACTCAAGATGGAAGATCTCTTCGTTAGATAGAGGTAGTGGATTGTTTTAACAGATGCAGCATGTGGGAATGAAACCAGAAGAATGGGAGAAAGTTGATAGGAAAGTCAAAAGCTATATCAAGTTATGTTTGTCGGATTCAATGCTACTAAATGTTTCCACTAAGAATACTACAAAGATTCTTTGGGATGAGTTAGGAATGTTGTATGAAGGCCAATGCGTTGGTAAACAAACTATTCCTGCGAAAGCGGTGGAATTCTTTGTGAATAGCCGGTGGTGACTTGGTTGCTAAGCACTTGAATGCCTTCAACATTGTGTTAAGCCGATTATCATCCATGGATGTCAAAATGGATGATGAAGAAAAGTGCATCACACAACTATGCTCTTTGTTAGACACGTGAGACAATCTAGTGATGGCTATCACTAATACTAAATCAAAGCTAAAAGTGGAAAATGTAGTCGCAACTCTATTATCAAAGAAGATGAGGCACAAGTATGTCGAAAGGTATCAAACAAACGATGCCTTCTCTATGCAAGGTCACTTGAAAGAAATGGTCAAGCAAAAGACTGGGAATAATCACTCAAAGTCTGGAGGTGGAACTAAGACGTTTGATAGATCCTTGAATTGTAAAGCACAATAGGTGGAAAAGGCCAAAACACCGAATGTTGCGCAATACTCAAATGAAAAAGCCTCCAATGATGGAGATGGAGATGGAGATGTATATCTCACAACCTCAAGTTCACATGCATGTAATGATGCACGGCTAATTGATTCATAAGCCTCCTATCCTATGACACCTGCAAGGAAGTGGTTCTGACTTTGAAGAATATGATGGTGGTGATATCATTCTAGGAAACAAATCAACCTACAAGATCATTGGTAGAGGAAGGGTGAAGCTCAAATTTATAGATGGGAGGATCAAGACTCTCCCTAGTGTTTAGCACATTCTTGGCCTTGCAAGGAATCTAATCTATGTGAGCAAAATGAAAGATGTCGATGTCCAATTATCATTTAGTAGAGATGGGTGCAAGATGGTGTGCAGAGCCACGGTGTTGGCAAGGGGCGTGTGCACAAGTACTTTGTTCAAGCTTGATGCGAGTGTGGTAAGCAACGCATGTAACAACACTGTTGTCCCTAAGGACAAGGCTGGAACAAAAACTTGCACATTGCTTCCAATGGAGAAGAATGCTTTGGCATTAGAAGCTAGGCCATATTGGCGAAAAAAATTGCGCATGATGCAAACTAACGATATGGTGAATTGTCTCTTGGACTTCGACTTCTATGAACATTAATCTACCAAGTAACATCAGGTGAAATTCCCCAAAAACATTGCATGAAGATGTGGAATCTTGCAACGGATCTATAATGATGTTTTTGGACCAATAGATATCCCATCATTGAACAAGGCTATATTCTATGTGTCCTTCATAGACTTGGATCTACTTCACCATGAAGAAATGTGAAGTTCTCAAGAAATTCAAGGAATTCAAAGCCCTTGTTGAGAATCAGACAAAGAAGAGGATCAAAGTGTTGCACATGGACAACAAAGGTGCGTACTACTCTAATTGAATTTTACAGATAAAGCAATATTTAAAAGCAAAAGGCAACTCCATACATACCTTAGTATAATGGAGTTGCAAAGCAAATGAATAAGATGATGATGAACAACGCCCAGAGTATTCCGAGTGGTGTGCACTTAAGAGCAAAAGTTTTGGGTTGAAGTTGTGGCTATTACATGTTACCTTGTCAACTAATGACCCACATCAGCACTAGTTGACAAGCCTCCAGAAGAAGCGTGGATTGGTAAGAAGTCATGCTTGCAACACCTGTGAATCTTTGGTTGTGAAGCCGACTCTCATATTCCAAAGGAGAAAAGATCGAATCTTGATTTTCACTCTGCAAAGTGCATCCTTATTGAATATGGGAATGGTATCAAAAGGTAGAAGCTTTGGAACCTTGAGACAAAGAAGGCGGGGTCTACAGCTCGAATGTAGTCTTCAAGGAGGTGTACAAGAAGAATTGCTCAGCAAGGATGGGCCATTCATTTGGATAGAGAAATAACAAAAACCATTTGACACCTTAAAGGAGAAACTCATGAGTGCGTTGATCCTACAATTTTAAGACCGGAATACTCCATTTCATGTCCATGTTGATGCATTAGAAACAACTAACGGCACTATTTTAGCTCATCCAAGGGATGATAGGGTTGATCAACCTATTTATTTTGTGAGCCACAAGCTTACCCAACTAGACAAAACTACACGTCAACTAAGCAAGAAGCGCTCACAATGGTCTACACACTTTAAAAGTTTTGCCAGTGTTTACTCAACACACCATTCACGTTTTTCACAAACCATGAAGCACTCAAGTATATTGCGAATAGGCTTGTTTTACATGGAAGAATTTGTAGGTGCACCATGCTATTTCAAGAGTTTCAATTCTCAATCGTAGTGAAGCCTGGCACACAAAATTCTAACCCTGAGCATTCATCTCGAATTTACCTCAAGGGAGGACACAACCAACTGGACAAAACTACACGACAACTAAGCAGGCAATGCTCACAATGGTCTACACACTACAAAAGGTTTGCCAATGTTAACTTGACACACCATTCGTGTTTTTAACAAACCATGAAGCACTCAAGTATATTGTGAACAGGCTTGTTTTACATGGAAGAATTTGTAGGTGGACCATGCTATTTCAAGAATTTCAATTCTCAGTTGTAGTGAACCTTGGCACAAACAATTCCAACCCTGATCATTTATCTTGAATTTATCTCAAGGGAGGATGCGTAAAACTTAGAGGATGGCATGCCAAATGCCCAATTGTACAAAGTGTGGCTCATTCCAAAATATCTAGCTGAGATCACGACTTTCCTCACATCAAAAATTGCCCCTAGTGAAATTAAATCGAAGGAAAAGAAGTTACTAGCAGTTCGTGTCACTCCCTATCAGCGCATTGGTAGGGAATTGTACAAGATGGGACACAATGAGGTTTTGCACAGGTGTGCAATGGAAAATGAGCACATAGAGTTTCGTGTGAAGGGCATGAGAGGGTTGCGAGTGACCACTATGCAGGAGAGGCTACCACAAGGAAGACCTTATTTTCAAGCCTTTGGTGGCCAACATTGTTCAAGGATGCAAAGGAAGACTCATACAGATGAAGTGTGTCGAATTAGTAAACCCAACCATCCGAATAAGATGCCTTTGGTTCTATCACTGCATAGGACCCGTTTGGGAAATGGTCAACATATTTCGTCAAACACATCTCCACAACCACGCATAGGACGTGCGTGCATTATATCATAGCTGCTACAGACTATTTAACATGACGAACGAAAGCAACGCCAACGAAAAATTGTAGTGCAACTATGGCGACATGCTTCCTTTGGGAAAATATCATTAAGAAGGTGCTCTGAGTCTGACCAACAACCAAGGGGCATAGTTTTTGAATGAGACGATGCACATTTCGTTGGCAAAATTCATGGTAGCGCACCATAAAACTACATACCAACCCCAAGCAAATGGAACCGTTGAATCTTTTAATAAGATTCTTAGTCAAACATTGACAAATATTTGTGATATGGGCCGCAACGTCTAAGATGACCGAGTTTTTGCAATTTTATGGGCATATAGGACCACTTACAAATGACTAAATAAGTCTACACCCTTTCAATTTGTGTTTGGGAAAGAAGCGGTTTTGTCGATGGAATTTTTGGTGCCTTACTTGAAAATTGCACGCGACAGACAACTTGACGACGAGTAATTAGATGCACGTTTGGTGAAACTTATGAAGCTTGACGAGCGGTGCATCATCTCTCCATGGAGCCAAGACGTGAAGAAGGCCAAATAGTAAGCATGTAACGATAAACATATCAATGGGAAAACTTTGCAAATGGGTGCACATGCCTTACTTTATGACTCAAAGTATGCTAAACATCCAGGAAAACTCCAAATTTGCTAGATGGGACTTTATGTAATTCTTCATATTATGGAGACTGGCACATGCAAATTGTGCACTTTGGATGCTAAAATGCTCCTTGGGCATTTCAATAGGAGGAAGCTCAAGCCTTATCATATCTAATATGTAAAGGAGCCACTCAAAAATAAGGCATATGTCAGTGTTTTACTTTCGTGTTTCTAGGTTGCTTTTGTAGTAGTTTGTTTTTGCTTTCTGCAAATAAGCACAAATATTCTTGTTGCGCCACTGGGATTAGTAATAAAACATGCAACCCTATAAGACCAAACGGACAAGTCGAGCGAGGGATTTCATCAAGATCCTTATGCCAAATGTCTAAGTGTCTCTAAAAGGGTATTGTCGAGCCTTTTTTAATTGTAAAGCTTGTCTCTCTAATTCTGCTATTCAGAGCTATATGTTAAAAAATTACTATTTTCAAAGTACCATGTTGCACCAATATAATGTGCACAAGCAACATTTGTTTCAACAAGAACACCATTCATCATGAAGTCCAATTTTTCACAAATAATTATACATTAACATGCATACTAAAAAAGTTGATTGTCAAATTCAAAGGTACCAATTGTGCTTGAGCAGGTAAATAGAAGAAAAGGAATCTCTACAGAACCGTACAGGCATACCAGACGGTTAAGGAAATTGATGCCGCTACAAGACCATGCACACAGTTAGTGTGGGGTAGGTTCGATGAAGGCTCAACCAAGCAATGGAAAACAAAAAGGAAAACTAGTAGATGCACACGAAAATTCAAACAAGTATCTAAATGCCTGAGATATAGGTGGCAAAGGAGCACAAAGAAAAGGGATACGCATTGTGCCCAAGAACGCATGAAAAAGAGAAAGGCATAGGTCGCACCAAAAGGGAGTTGCGCAAGGGTTGATGTCAGCAAGGGTTAAAACGAAGGTACGAAAGAGACAATAACAGTTAATGGCATGGCATGCAATGTTAGGGCAATTCAAAAGTCGATAGGCGCTATAAATTGCCCTCCACTTGTCATTTTCATCACTTGTCTCTATCCAAGAAATTTAAGAACACAAAGTGCAAAGTGAATAGAGTGAACTAGGGCAAGCAAAATCACACAATGTTCGTAAAAATTAAGCTATTTGGGACCAAACTTCGCATTTAAAGAGGTTTGCAGTGTGTTTGCAAGCAAAATTCAAGTCAAGAAAGCAAGTTAAGGGCAAATTCAAAGAAGAATAGGGTTGCAAGGCAAGGTAGCTGCCATTGACGATTCATGAAGTTCATAGAGCCAAAGACAAAATTAGGGGGTTTCGACATGATCAACAAACCTAGAGTGTGTCAAAGCAGTTTTAGAACCAACATGCCAGCCAAAAGAAAACCCTGGGGTTAATAGGCCTAAAATCATCAAGTAGCAAGAAGCGCACACATTTTGTAGACCCACCAAGTGGCGACTCACTCTTCATTAAAGAGATATCTAAAGAGGAACTACAAGAAAAAGTTGAAGAGGCACCAACGGAATTTGTAGAAATTCAATTGCCCAAGTCTTGTTTGCATGGGGAAGATTGGTGCTAAAGGTTGCACAATGCAAGATAGATAATTACAACCACCGTGGATCAAAGAATGAATCAAATTTAAAAAGGGATTGTATGGTAAAAAGCAGAAAGGTGGACGCAAACGGAATGATGATATTTGACGCGCGTATAAAAATTGGACTGAAGAAAACAGGTGTTTTATAATTGTCTGTGCTGCCATTTTTGGCAAACCTGTGAAGTTGGTTTGGTTCCTTTTGTCATGCATGCAAAACATATTCTACTTTGCAAGGTCAAATGAAATTACCTCCAAGCACATTTGTAGATCCATAGGGCTACCATGCTCCGACGAGAATATAATAATTGCGCTAGCTAATACAAAGGAGGTGGAGAGTGGAAAAAATATTAAAATACAAAAAGGACAAATACACATTCCCTATTGAGAATATTGAAAATAGGGCCACTAGGGTAGTTGTGCACCTCATAAGCACAAAACTACGTGCAACTAGTATATGGGCTAATATAATCAAGTTATACCTCTATATTGCATACCAAATGGGCGCAAAAAATGCACAATTCAATATTGCTAAATATATTTGTGATGATATCATTGAAGGCAAGGAAAAAAACACAAAGCTATAGATGCTTTTAGAAGGGGTACAATTTTTATTTTGTCAGTGTTAGATGAAATTGGAATTTCAGAGAATTATGACGAGGTTTGGTTCTACCCATTTAGGGAATAATCGCCTACCAAGAGATACAGTAACCACTTGTGCGTTGGTGCCTACAACGAGAATTATAAAAATAAAATGAACAGATGGATTAAAAACATGGTTGCAACTTTTGGGGATGAGTAGCACATCCCAAGAACATTGTTGAAGGATTACAAGGTCTAGCAAAGTTTGTTGTCATTAAGCACCATTCACTCACCAAGATCCGCCTCACAGACATGTCTCCATGGCTCAAGTTGACTTGTGTTTTCGGTGTGTTATTTTTAAAATGCGATAAAATGATACCGAATGCATGGAAGCAAAAGGTGAACATTGCCTATAGTGATGGAGACATATTGATCCTAAGAGCATCGCACACATATCCAAGAAGGGCAACGCAGAGCAATGAGAGCGATTCAAATGATGACTCAACTCTAATTGACCCCCAACTAGTAGAAATAGTAGGGAATTTTGTGTAAAATTTACCATGTGCTAAAGCCCAAAAAGAGGAAAGGTAATCATCGGGTTGAGCAAGCACTGGAACAAGAGTAAGTAGTTGTCAAGAAGGACCCTCACGTTGAGCTAATGGTTAATAAAGAAACGAATGTGGAAGTCCCTATAATTACAAGGAAACAAAGGGCACACCCTAACCAATCACAATCCAAATATTCATCCAACGAGATGGAAAGAAAACTACAAGGAAAGAAATGCACAGTGTCTAATGCGAAAGCGCAACCCGAAGTGTAAGACTCGAAGCGCACAATAACAGAGGATGAATAACACAACATTCCACTAGTTAAAAGAAAGAAACCCATGCCAAAACATAAGTCACCACCATAGAAAACATCAACACCACCACCGAAGCTCATGCCAACACCAAAACAACTCCCACAACCACAATTCATATAGCCACTGCCAAAGGTATCCCACTTAAATGCAACCCACACCACCTCTATTGCCCTGTCATCTCCACCAATGCAGCCCCTATCACCTCCATTGTCTCGACCAAAACAACCCATACCTACGTCCCCACAACAACCTACTTTGCAACAAATAGGAGGAAAAACCAAGGATAACATATGCATCTCCCAAAAATAGTAAAGGTACGAGGATCAAAGCACAATTCATTAGATGTTATCACGTAAAACTACAAGGAATCATTTGATTCAAAAGGGCTTGGTGAGGGAGACATTGCACTAGAGGATCATTCCATGGGCATGATGTGAGTTCACAAACAAATGAAGCATTGAATGTTAAAGAAAGGGCCACTTTAGAAGGAGAATTGGAAGTTGAGAATGAAGTAGAGGAAATGGGGGATGGCGATGAAGAAGCAAAAGGAGAATGAAATAAAGTAGACAAGGGAGAGGAGGATGATGAAGAGAAGAACGAGGAAAAGGAAAAGAAAAAGGATGGGGAAGTGTGCAAAGAACAGGAACAAGGCGTCATTGAGATAGACACATCAAGAGAAAACCTTATGATGGTGCAAAGGGATCAACCCAGCCATGGGATTCAAGGCATATGAACTCAACTTCCGATTTCAAGAATATGCACTATCAGAGGAATAAGGCGAGGACGAGGAAGAAGTTTTAATATGGGAGCAAGTACAGAGCAATATCCTTATGGACGAATTGTTCGTGGAATCAACTGCGCGAGGATAGCGCCTTTGAGCTCACAAAACAGAGAATATTTTTTATAATGGATATCCACTTATATGAGCCACAATTTGAGGTACCAACAAATAGCATCACCAAGGAGGAATTGTATATGATGGATGGTGGAAAACAATGTTCACATAGACCCTACAATAATCATTGAGGCTCAGTCAAAGTGAGCATTGGTATGGCTAGCAACGCAAGTATCCAAGCAAAATATTTTGAACAGCCACTCCACATGGAACAAGAGAATGTAGTTTGAGGAGATAGAAAAAAAGCGCATAGCTACGAAGCACAAGCTCATTCTCATGGAACCAAATATTTCCAAACTGAATGCACGGATCGGCCAAAAAAGACCCAAGCCAAGTGGATGGAACTAACATAGACAGTCTAACAAACATTAACAAATTGATAATCAAGGTTGGCGGTCTACTAAATAAAAATGATAAGGGCAAAATCAAAGATGAAGAAAAGCAGGCAAAAAGAGTGTAAACGCACAGTTGGAAGTTGATGAATAGATAGAGTTGTGAGAAGTTGTTACCTAAGTTACAAGAAAAAGCCAAAAAAGTGTTCTTAAATGTCGTACAAAAAACACTAATAATTAACGTGCAATTGCTCAAAGATCAACAGAAGCATAGGATACTAGAGGGGCAAATCTTCCAAACAAATGATAGGTCTAAGAGGAATAAAATCCTCAAGGATGTACAAAATCTAGGAGTGTTAATTGAGGAAAAGTGTTGAGAAATGGAGAAGAATTTTAAAATCTTATAGCGTAAAGCAATGAACAAAGAGAACTCTATCTGGGAGCTACTAGAGGGGGTAGACCCAAAAATAACAAGGGACAAATTTAGGACCCAAGGAATTCAGGGGCAACCCCCAACGCTAAGAGATCTAGCTGGAGAATTGACTAACAAAATAGAAGTAATTGAGGACGTGATTTCTAGGTGGGATGGGTTTGAGGAAGATGTCTAAAGGCATGGACTGGAATTTTTGATAGTGCAAGCAACTTTGGAAGAGTTTTCTAAGGACAAACAACTAGATTAGTGTGGGGTGATGTTGGCCCCCAATTTTGGCCAAGTACATAATTGCACAGTTATATAAAAAATGCTCGAGGGCACAACGGTTGCACATATTTTTGAGGTTTGGTGGGCAAATGCAAGTGCACATTGCACAAAACAAGGAGCAAGGAACTAGTTGACTAAGTACAATAGTGCAAATCAACGCATGAGGATGATGTTACGTGGATATAACCAAGAAACCTGAGAGTTCCTTACAAAATTTTGACCAAGTATTGGCATGTGCCAATGGCGGTAGATAAGTAAACACGGGACAAAGAGCACAATGAAGGGGAAAGAGGTTACGTAGACCGTGGAGCATGGGAGGAGTTACAAGCTACACTAGAAGAGCAAGTCTATTGAGAAGGGCATTAAGAAAAACGGATTAGAGCGAATATAGTGCATCATTGCACATATCTAAGAGTCCGTCTGATCAAGACATTTAATGGAAAGCAGTTATAACTGCTATTAATAGAAATTGGTTCTGCATCCTATGAGGTGCATATTGATGGAATGTAATCGGAAGGTGATGCTTGAATCTTATAAAAGCCCACCTTGCCTCATTGTTTGGGGAATGTTGTTAAAATTGCTGTCACTATGTTTGTTGGAATAGAAAACCAATGTTACTTAATCGATTCATGGTGAAATTGTATGAGCTTGTGTACTACGTTGTGAGCTTTAATAAGATGTACAAGCTTTGTCAAGTGATTGTTTACCTTTATACTTTGTTTATGTGATGGTTTTTGTATTAGTTTACAAGTAGTTTTATGAATATATGCTCATGTGTTAAACATTCGAGTGTTTGTTTAAAATCTACTACAAGCGATATTGTATTCATGCATATTATGTACAAGTGCAGATTTGAGCTACCTTCACAAACTAGATAAGGTTAATGAAAGATACCTTTCCACAACTGACCCAACTGTGACCCGGTACTCTTTGATCGCACATGTCATTTGCATGACATGCCAACCTGGTGAGTTTTAAGTGTTTGGGTACATGTGTGGCATAGAGCCCTTGATGTGCAGAAAACACCCAACAGCAGGGTTCAGCAAAGGACTGCAACAAATCGGCTACTCAGCTAAAATTATAATTGGCATGTTTTAGCCTTCCTATCAATCTCTTGGTATGATATAAACATATAATGCCATTTTAAAGACTTATTTTGCCTAAACAAACCCTGAAAACATAAGCTGCAGTTTTACCCCTTCAGCAGCCCTGAATACCAATCTGGCCTTTCGCTGCACACATACCACACTTTATTCAAATTAAATGAATATAACACTGATGCTTAAAAATAAGAAGTTTATTAGCTCTAATATAATGCATTTCCTAGTTCAGTTCAGAATAAATTGAAACATGCATTAATTACTAAAGAGTTTCCATAAATGCATGTATGGTAGGATTCATATTCGCAAATGATAAGTCCAGTAGGGCTTGCATGCAATGGAGTTTATAATATAGTACCCAACAAAGGTGTTAAGGACTGGTAATGAATAAAGGAGAAAGATGGGGAGATAGAAGCACAGGATAGAAGGGGGGGAAAGAGGAAAGTGATTGTGCATGAGAATTAGGATGTTAATGAGAAATAAAATAATTCTGTTTTCTTTTCTGATGTTATTTGAATGGTTTTTATTTTTCTGTTTATAATCGATGCTCGTGTTCTGAATCTGTGTCTATCAATGGCATCATCCAGTCTATGAAATCTGCATCTATTCACACCCTGCTGCACCAAATTCAGAAAAACTTTTCCCCGTTAAAATTTCAACTTTATTTCACTAGAAATAACCATCCTACCAGTCTTTATATCCATCCTAAATTTAACACGCCAGTATACCGATTGCTATATAGAATTTCATTCCAACCTACAAAAAAAACACGCCACCAACAAAAAAATTTCCAAAGTTATACCGCCCCTGCTAATTAATTATTTTTGCTTGGTAAGTGATAGGTGACAAGATGGGTCGCCTTTTACATTGTCTTACAAGGCAAATTCTGGTTGAGGTTAAGATTTGCATATTTGGTTGCACATGAATGAACCGCATGATCGTTGCACCCCACCTCACCAAATGTCCACGGGAGTTATGAGCCACCTAAAGCAGTGACAAGAATTTGAACCTGGGTCATGATCTTGGAACCCCAGTTCATTATATTAAGCCCAAACCCTTAAGCATATATTTTAGCTCACCCAATGTTTTCTATATCTAAAAGGCGCCAATAATCTTCCCCCAGGCTTTTCACCTTATAAATATAAAGGGTGCCTTTTATATTTCCCCCAACATTTCTGGTAACTTGAACTTCATCCAAAATTGATAAAAATAAAGACCACCAACTAAACAAGTTCGTTAGCCATTAAACTTTCGATTCTTTCAATTTCTACAACATATTTGTAAACCCTAGCACTGCCAAATCAAAAAAAACATCATGGCTGAATCACAGAGAATGCTTCACTTAACAAATTTACCGCCCAAAACAAAGAAATTTGAATTGAAAATTATCGTACACGCCAATACACTCTCAATACTTTCAACTTCTACAACTTTTTTTTGTAAACCTTAGCTTGAAAAATCTGTAAAACCCTAAGACGGCTAAAACCAATGCGAATTTGAAATGGGTAAGGGGAAAAAGAAGCACCGCTAAAGACAGATGGCCCGAGCCGCTTCTGCAATTGTTGTCATCGCCATAATCGGCGGATGCTTCGACTGGAATAGACACTGATAGATATAATGAGGGTTTCAGTGATAAAACCCTCGCGCTTCATAAATAATCTTTGACCCGCCTGACCTTCCGCATACCCAAAAGTCATTAATGAAATAGAGCTTCCGAGCTTTTTTTTTATTTTTTTTACATAAATGAGATCCTAGTTGATTTTAGGTATATAAGAATTTGTATTTTTTTAATGCGGAAGGTGTTTCTCCATGGGAGAGGGCGGCTGGAATTCATATAATGTATGACTGACACGTCGGTAGAGAAAGAAAGAAGTGTTGGATTTGGTTTTGTTATTAACCACTTTATGTAGCCATTGATTGGTATTGGAAAAGGTGCAAATAATATGATTGAAGTGTTTTTCTATATTTTTAAGTTGTAACATTAATATTCTAATATTTATGCTATAAAAAAACTAAAAGTAAATAGTTTATTTTATTTTTATTGGGTTTTATAAGATTTTTTTCTAAGCCATTAGATTTGTTTTGTAATTTTGTTTTATTTTTCGTGGTCATGAATTTTTTATTTTTTTTTTTTATAGGAAATGAGTTTTAAAATAATTTTATTATATCTATCTTAAAAAAGGTTTAAGTGTAGATTTTGGTGCGATCGATGAAGAGATGCAGCTTCAACATTACTATTTTGTTTGGAGTATGGAAACTTTGTTTATGGGTTTAGATGGGTATTCAGTTTTGGTGGTGGCAGGGATAACTCATTTTCATGACATGGCATGTCTCAATTCGTTCTTCATTGTTTAATTTGTTGAAATTATTTTTAGCTTTTTTTTTTATGGATTCTTATCTGAATTCCAAGGTTAGATTTTTTTTTTTTTAATATATTTTTTTGCTTGATTTATAAATTAGAGGAGATTTGTTATAATGGGCATGCTTTGTTTTACTATATGACGAGGATCTCTTTTTGGGTTTTTTATGGTAGGGTTTTTCTATTTGTGATTGTAAGTGACTAAGAATCTAGAAGTTCATGTGGATTCAATTTCTTGACCTTCAACGCTGAGCGGTCAATTATGGATGCCATCAAGGCAATGAAAGACAAAGAGTTGGACCTAAGAAATATTATTGTGAATCAGGGTTAGTCTAAAATTGGGGGTGGAGGCAGTGGTGGCTACTGCAATGGAGGTGAGGATTATGGTGGTGGTGGACACTAGAGATCTTATTGCGGCATGGTGGTGATGGTGGCCATGTATGCAGTAGTTATGGCTACAGTGGCAGTGGTGCATATGGTGGTGGTAGTGGGTCATGTTATGGTAATGGAGGCAGTGGTGACTATGATGGAAGTGGCTCACACTATGGTGATGGTGGTAGTCCTACAAAGGGCATTTGGAGATGATAATAATCGGGTTTGTTTAGGGTTGGGATCTACTTTATGAGGAAATGGTTAGTGGGGTTGATAATTAAATTTGTGTTAGTGACAAATCTTTTAGCTTTACTTGATGTTGTGAAATGGGTTCTAAGGTTATTTGGTTTAAAGTCTTATATTGTTTTTGATTTAGACATTGCAGTTCTATATTGTGCATTTAAGTGGAATATTTGGTTTGGTTAATCTTTACTTAGGATAATGAATCAAGAGACTTTATGTGTTAATTTGTCTTCTTTATTGTCATGATCTATTTGCAATAGTGATTTGTTTGAATCCATCCATTAAAATAATTGAGAAATCTAGGATACAACTAGTTTTTCATATATAATTTGGATGGTTTTGTGAAGGGGAAGGCTCTGTGTAAGCCAAGTCTAAAGAATACAATTTATCTTCGAAAAAAAGTCAAAATATTACTTCAATGAGGGAAGTAGGCCTTTGAATTAAGCCATTTTATATTCTTAAAAAGGGAGATTATCTAGAGATTGTAATCACAACTTAGATATAGGTGTTTGTATGGTTGATCCATTACCGTATAAGAATATTTTATGCTCTTACTTAGGGTTGAACATTTATTTACATTGTTTCACTCTGGATTATTTATTCGTGTATTTTTAAATATTATTTCACAGCGTTATGCACCCTTATAATTTATCATGTTTTCATTAGGGTTATGGCCCCCCAGGTCCCTCGTGCTACTTTGGGATTTATGTGACTTTTTAAATGATAGTTTGTGTGCACCATTTTGGCCTCCTAATGATGTTTTGGTCATTTGTCCTCTTTATCACCGTGTCATCTCATCATGTTTTAACAAACTCACCCACGTGAGAAATTTCTTCCCCATATAATTTGTGCCATCATCTTTGCCTCCATTTCTTTCTAACTTCCCCGACTCCACACATCCCTCCACCTTTCACCCAAATTTTGCCCATAATTCATATCTCAACCAAACACATTAATTGTTGTTTCATCTTGCTTATCTCTTCAGAGCCATCCTTATACTTGTTTGTCTCTCTCCCCATGCACATGTACATCCTTTAATTTCTTGTTGTTGATTTAATATTTCTATTATTATTATTATTATTTATTTTTTCCTAAGACCATCATATTTTGGTGCAGACCCTGTATACCTAGTTTAAGGTGTATATCTTAATATTTAAGCTTTTATTCTTAACTTATTGTCAACCTTACTTTGTAATTCCTCTAAATCTTTAAATAAATATACTTGGTTATGTTTGTTTTAAATTGCCTAGATTATTGTCATACACAATAAAAATTTCAATGTGTTTGATGTTTTTCCAAACATGGTCAAAGTTTGTATGCCATACGATGACAAAGTGGATTTATTTATTTTTATGAGTAAGTTCTTATGCATTGAGAATGCTTCCATGTTATGCATTCATACAACCAGAGTCCCTAAAGACATTTGCTCTCTTTTTTTTAATATGATGGTTTTACCATATTCCAAAGCTCCCATTTGGAGTTGGTTGAGAGGACATTGATGAAGGTTTTGAAGTTGTGTATTAAAGCTACCAACTGCAATGTTTAAAATGCCTCCTAGGCCTTTTTTCACAAACCCATTGTGTTTATTCGAAAACCATAACATTCTACAAGATGATAGCTAGTCAAGGGAATCTCATTAAGAGTCCTTAAAGCTTAGCCTGGAGATTAATTTTTTATTGACCAACTATGAACGCATTCCATTAATCACAACTTACTAAGTAATAGTGAAGTTACTAGGTAGTGTGTTTCTTAATTTTATTCCCTCCTCAAAACTATTGTATTTGTAGTTTTATGGCAATGCACTATTGAACTGACTAAACCTCAACATGAAAGTGAAAATTTGGTCACTACCCCATTAAATTTGAGATAGCTAACCATCAACAATTAAGATAAGATTTGGACATCCAAGGAATCATTGGTATTGAGAAGCTACCCTTATTTGACAACTTATTACTTTGAGCTTGACTTTATTCATTTTGATAATAGATAATGTTCCTCTACGAAATTGATATGATATTTTTAAAAACATTTATTTTCTTTTATATATTTTGGTGCATATCACTTAAAATTTTACTAATTATAATGATGATGTTATTGTGTCTTAAATACTTTCACATATTGTTAAAATATCCATGACATCCCAAGCTACCCAAAAGAGTCACAATACTTTTTAAAATATATTAAAGTCTATGCAGCCCTCACACATAATATTTCACGTCATCATTGTGACCTGAGCTACATGGATTTTATAGACCTCATACACATTAAAACACAGATTATAGTTTTTAAAGCATTTACGCATTGAGGCAAACTTGCTTGAGATCATTGTAAAGAGAGACCAAGTGTGTGATGCCAAAATTGGCCACACATGTCACAACCACAATGGCCATGGAGTCATGAACTCCACAAATTTAAAGCTTGAGAGAAAGTATTCCTTGAGTTCTTCAATCAACGATATCTTTGCCAATTATCACAATCTCATGTGTTGAGCTTGCTATTAGGCTAATGCATCCACAAACTTGAATAAACATCACAAAATTCACACTTGATATTGGTGTTATGTTTGAGACAAAAGAGATTATGGGTCCACCACATCCATTTAGCCACCTTGTCTAATTAAAACTAACTTAAGCCATGTGGGCAAGTTCATTAGGGCTGGCCATGTATTGTATATACATGTTGCACCAAAATTACAAATCAAAGCTGCGTTTTTTATATAGCTCCAAACAAGTCTCAAAACTTTTTCACTCTAAATATTCTTCCAAGTAGTAGGGACTAAAGCCACATCACAACTCTTATTTATTATAGGAAAAGATAAAAAATTCATTCTCAAGCATGTTGTATGTCAAAAATAGACATGCCATAGTTATTGACACTGTCGTTTAATTTGTGTTGCATGTTTAAGGGATCCATGGCTTCTTTTTTTTTAGTTTTCCAAATTCTTATTAGTGGTTCAACCTCACCATTATGGTTGAGAAATTTTACACAGATGATTATTTCAATGGCAGTGATGGGAGCTTTTTAACCTCTACTTTATCAATTTTTTTAAAAACCACCCATCAATTTTTTTTTTTTATTTGGTTGTAAAAAAAACTTATTTGCACTACCCTATGTGATTTTATTGTTACTACATGACATCTTATTAATTTGGTTTTTGGATATGAGATCATTAAAATCAATTTTGATGCACGATTTAATTTTTGGATATGAGATCATTAAAATCAGATTTGATATATATCGTTCAACCATAGGTTTTTATATATTATATGCCTTAAGTAATTTTTTTATAGATGCTAAAATAAATTACAAATATTTCTTGCTCATACACTATATTGATTTTACAAGTTTTTTTTTTTTACTATTTTGTAATATTGATTTTATTTATGCCAAAGAGATATTGATGGGTTGGTAAGTAGGTTGGTTGTGTCGAGTGCCACCTAGAGTCAAAATCTTATTGGATACTTGTACACTAGTTATGGTTGGTTACGTTGATTAGTTATGTTAGTTTAGTGGTTTTTTAGGATTGTGCCATTTATTGTGGCATAAATCTGTAACTCTGGTCTTTAAAAAGATGAAATTAAAAAAAATATATATTATATTTAGTAGATTTAATCTTTCATGACTAAGTTGAATTACTTGATTATTTTGTGGAACAAAATTTATTTAATTTTTTTTAATATATTTAATTAAATGCATTCCATATTTTCAAATTTTGCTTCCAAATCTCCTATAGTTATTTCTAAAAAAACCCATCATTTTTTTTTTAAATTAATTTCTTAATGAAATTAGAATTCATTCTTATTCAAACACCATATTATATCTAATTTAATTTGTGTCAAGATCCTACTCCACCAATAAGAGTATATATGATTACCTTTGTAGAAGCAACTAAACACGGAATTTAACCAGAATGAATAAGTAACTAGAAATATGAAACAACACAGAATATGAGAGACAATACACAATCTTGTATTAATACTTATCCAGAAGGAAATACAATAAAGAAGTCGCCACACTTCTTCTCACACCTCTAGAGCTCCCACACTTCTAGGGCTCACCAGTAATTCTCCTTCAACACTTCACTCTCTCAATTACGGTCACAACAATCAACTCAAACACAGAGTTGTTGTTCACCTCCACCAGTCAGTAACAACACTGCCAGTACACCAAGTACACAACCGTACTCTAAGTAGATCTCCCTGCTCTTGCAACAACCTGCAAATCACCAGACCTTACTTACCACATAGATGTCTCTACACCCTGAAGAACCCTTGTCCTTGCCTCACCAAGTCCTTATGATTCTTCAACCAGTACCCCGGTGGATCTTCTACCAGAACTTTGCACACCCTGCAACTCTCCCTGATCATACACACTCAGCACCCCTTTGGAACTAGGAGGAACACACCATGCTCTCTTCACTCTGAAGGAGCTAATTTTGCTCTCTTACTCTCTAGCACACTTTTACAATACAGCCCATGAGTCTATTATATAGATCTCATGCATACAATAATTAGACTTTTTTAATTACAATAATTAGACTCGCAACTCAAGACCAAAAATAGTCTTTACATGCAAACTCTCTGTCCAAAAATAGACCAATCCGAAACCCGCATGTAAACTACATGCACACACAGGTTGCCGACATCGGCTCCTTCCTGACCGATGTCGATCGACTATAACCGACGTCGATTGCTTCTGCACTGTAATATGATCGACGTCGATTGATCAGACCGACGTCGATTGCCCTGCAACTTGTTCCGCAACTCTGCAACCTCTACAACTCCTCCTGTTCGCCTCTTGGTGAAGCTTTTAGCTCCACAACTTAACAATCTCCCACTTGGAGATAAACAGCTGCACCTGTACTTATACCTGTACACCATCTAATTCATTTTATGGCTTGTATCCCTCTTCAAGCTCAATCCTGAAGACCAACCACCACACAACCTGTGATGCACCACCTGTCATCTAAGTACCCTGCCACATCCAAACCTACAAATCCATGTAGTGAAGTCCCTGACCCTGCATAGCATGAATCCCTACTGCTGGTCCCTCTCAAATACCTGAGAATCCACTGAACTGCTCTCCAGTACTTCTTCCCTGAATTGGCTCCAAACTTTCTGACAACTCCCACTGCTTGGAAAAACTCAGGTCTACACCAGACCTCATGTGATTTCAAACACTATTCTAAGCTCAGCTTGAACTGTCTAGCCCTTGGTGTGCTTACCGGTTCTGCATCCTGTGTATTGAACCCCGCCAACACCTTCTTCACATTAGCTCCCACTGGAGACAAAATCAACCTGTGATCTTCCATGTCTCTTATGCCAAAGAATTTCGCTGCTCCCAAACTCTTCATGACATACCTCTGAACTAACTTTATCTTTAGCTCAGAAACTCCCTGCATGTGTAACCCTGCAACAAGCAACCACACAACATACAGTAATAGGATAATGTCGCGACCATTATCCACCTGGTAAAGAAAACACAATGGGCTATATTGACCTTGACTAAATCCATGCTTTGTCATACACATGTCAAACCTGTACCATTGTCCTGCAACTTCCTTAAGACCATATACCCTGGCCTTCCGTCTCACGTGTCCATTCCCGCTCTTTTTCATCTTGAAAATCTATTCGTCTCTCAGTGCTTTCTTCCAGCTGGCAACTCCACCAAAAAACTCCCATTTGGTTTTTCTCCAAGGAATCACAATCCTCATCCATGCCAAGCTCCCACTGTTTCCTGGATCTACCTGCTCTGCTTCTTTAATGACTTCCTGGTTCTTGACTATTAGTGAGCAACAAGTAGTGTAAAGAAGGGAAATGATGAATTTGAGGCTTACTTACCCTTTCAGTCCTCCATATGGGCGCTTGAGACTCCTTGACAGCTTGCTATCTGCCCAAAATTCATCTCATCACCTGCAACATCTGCTTCTTCCTTTCTTTCATGCTGATCTTCTACCAACCAACAATCTTTCTTTACCTGCTCTTTCTTTCCATCAATCAGACCATTCGTGCTATTCAGTTTCTCCATTCGTAGCTTACTTTCTTCTGCCATTGCTATACTCCCACTCAAACAAAAACCCTTATGAGTACCCTGTAATCAACAAACACTAACCAGATCTGAAACCCTCTGTCAATGAACCCAACCAAAAGCTCTGATACCAACTGTCAGGATCCTACTCCACCAATAAGAGTATATATGATTACCTTTGTAGAAGCAACTAAACACGAAATTTAACCAGAATGAATAAGTAACTAGAAATATGAAACAACACAGAATATGAGAGACAATACACAATCTTGAATTAATACTTATTCAGAAGGAAATACAATAAAGAAGTCGCCACACTTCTTCTCACACCTCTAGAGCTCCCACACTTCTAGGGCTCACCAGTAATTTTCTTTCAACACTTCACTCTCTCAATTACGGTCACAACAATCAACTCAAACACAGAGTTGTTGTTCACCTCCACCAGTCAGTAACAACGCTGCCAGTACACCAAGTACACAACTGTACTCCAAGTAGATCTTCATGCTCTTGCAACAACCTGCAAATCACCAGACTTTACTTACCACGTAGATGTCTCTACACCCTGAAGAACCCTTGTCCTTGCCTCACAAAGTCCTTATGATTCTTCAACCAGTACCCCAGTGGATCTTCTACCAGAACTTTGCACACCCTGCAACTCTCCCTGATCATACACACTCGGCACCCCTTTGAAACTAGGAGGAACACACCATGCTCTCTTTACTCTGAAGGAGCTAATTTTGCTCTCTTACTCTCTAGCACACTTTTACAATACATCCCATGAGTCTATTATATAGATCTCATGCATACAATAATTAGACTTTCTTAATTACAATAATTAGACTCGCAACTCAAGACCAAAAATAGTCTTTACATGCAAACTCCCTGTCCAAAAATAGACCAATCCGGAACCCGCATGCAAACTGCATGCACACACAGGTTGCCAATGTCAGCTCCTTTCTGACCGATGTCGGTCGAATATAACTGACGTCGGTTGCTTCTGCACTGTAATATGACCGACGTCGGTTGATCAGACCGACATCGGTTGCCTTGCAACTTGTTCTGCAACTCCGCAACCTCCGCAACTCCTCCTGTTCGCATCCTGGTGAAGCTTTTAGTTCCACAACTTAACAATTTGATTGTGGATGACCTTTTCTCTTGTTGAAGTAGAATGTTAGCCCAAGTCAATTGCTGATCCAGTTCTTGACACTTTGGTGATTATGGTGATTAGGCTTCATGCCTCTCTCGTTAACTGATGTTTGGTTGTTCTCTTGTTGTGTTTATATTGTGTTTCAGCTGGATTCTTTTTATTTTTGGTTTTGGAGTTGTTCATGCTCCTTTTAGGCTCGTCTTTTTTTGGTCAATTGGTTGTATTGAGTAATTTTTGTACCAGGTTGTGGGGCCCGTCAAAATCCTCTCTTCCCAATTTAAAATTACAACCCAAAAGCGTTT
The DNA here is from genome assembly GCA_037957365.1 of Torreya grandis. Classification (NCBI taxonomy): domain Eukaryota; kingdom Viridiplantae; phylum Streptophyta; class Pinopsida; order Cupressales; family Taxaceae; genus Torreya; species Torreya grandis. Next base: position 4,000,384 of record JARHVA010000501.1, on the reverse strand, counting down.
ACCCTTAATTAAAAAAACAAGTAGATTACATGTAATATAAATAGACTACATATATTATATAAAGGCGAAGAAATTGTTCAATTTAATTATTTTTAATTTCTAATTAAACATTAATAGTTTAAAGTCGCTTTATATTATATTTTATTTTTCTCGTATTATTTGAATCTAACTAAAAATTGTTTTTACATGTAATGCCTTCAAACTTTTTTTTGGTTAAATACTATCTATCATTAAAAATTAAAGATTTTAAAAAAATATAAAAAAAATAAAACATTTATTTTATTGTTCATATATTAAATATATTAAATAAATATAAAAAAATCAAGTAATAAATATTTAGAACATCACAAATAAATTAAATGTAATATACATTCTAAAACATGCCAAAACCATCAATTTTCATTCATGTTTCCACATTCTAAGAACCCTGCAAAAGTGAGCTCCTAATACAGTGTTTATAAGGTAGAAAAATATATTTGCTCACTTCCACTCCTATGGCATTCTTAACATCCTCCACAAGTTAGTGTTGTGTATACTTGGAGATGTCTTTAGACTTTGTGGAGTTTTAATTTGTCTTCTAAGTCTTCATTCTCCCAAAAACTCTTATTTTCCAACACATGTAAACGTAGAAACCCATCTAAATAAACCATGTGATCAATCTAACTGGTCATTATCAATAAATTAAATTGCACACTTACACTATTTCACTATTATTTGATATCATACCCATAATACATAATTATGATTAAACAAACAAAAACCTCGTCTAAAAAAAATTAGAAAGGAAATTCACTCACATTTAGTCCTACATTGGTAATGGCCATGAAAAAATCTAAACCGAGAGACAATTGGTAATTTGGACCCCAAGTTTAAACTACGGCATAGCCTTCTAGACCACATGACGCTCGAGAAGCTTCGTTGGAGAATTGAAACAAAGGAATAATTTCATTAGAGCTCTTTGTGGTGGCTTTAAACCCTTTTATGATAAATGTAATTTTAGGCAGCGTAATAGCTATTTGCTAAGCATCCTAACCAATATTTAAAAGTGTGCAATTAATAATAACTTCAAGTTCCTATGGAAGTGACATTTGTAAAATAATGGAATATATAAATCACAATAATAATATTCAAGAATTTGTTATATCATTTTCTAAAGTTTACTCAACTCCTTTCATCATATTAATATTCTTATAATGCAATGATCTCCACACAAAACAAATAAAATTCAATATGAAGACAATTTTTGATAAGTGTGTGAATGATGATGCAATGCACAAGTGTCCCATACTACCAACATGAAATGTCATCAACCCCTCACTTAACTGATAATTGATATCGAACCTATTGGAACCCTGATGCAAATGCAAAGTTTCATTTCACCAAAAGGAAAAACCAACGTATTATTATTCTCAAAGAAACTATAACTTCACAACAATTACTCATAAGGTTGAAAATAATAAAATCAACATAAATACACACGCATTATTATTTTCAAAAAATAGATTAATTCTTTAGAGCAAAATATTTCAGAAGTTTTCATTTCATGTTTCAAGGTTCAGGGGGATAAGAGTATTGTGACACATGTTCGAGCCATCAATTTCTTAGTAGAAAAAATAATAAAGGTTTGTTAAGTTTCCAAGTTTACTCAATAAGGTGTGGTGACATATTTTAGCTCCTTTTGGTGCTTCATATTTTGACAATGATCTAAGAGCTACCATGGTTTTTAAATCATGTTTTATCGTATCATAATGTACCAATTTTATGTTCATACTTTATTCACATTAATCCATGTTTCATTAGCATGTGCATAATTCACTTATCATAGTTTATCTCTCTACCATTTCTAAATTTATATTTTTCATGTTTTATGTTTTTCTTCCACTGCTTCTTATTATTTTATTTCCTTAAAAGTCGTGTTATCGACCGCTCATATTCACTATAGTTCAATCTTATAATAAAAATATTATTAATTTTCCATGCCTCATTCCATTTTACTTTACATTTTTGCAACCTTATCGTAATTTGATAATATAAACAATATTAAATCATGACTTTCATATATATCTAATAAAGCTAGACAAACTCAATGTCAGAAATTACAGTCACTGATCTCAATTGCTAATGGTTAACACTAGTCATAGTGGTAATTAGATCATGAAGCAAGCATGAAAAACTCTTGTTATTCATAAACAACTAACCATTTGCAGGTCGCAAGCAATACTACTAGTCATTGACCATTACAATATACTTAAGGCACATGTGACCACTGCAATTCACCAATAACAACATGAATACAAATTATGGCCTTAGTTAGGTCAAAAAATCTTACATCCTTAAGAGGACACTAAAATATATTTCAATGTTAATTTATGAGCATCAACTAAGCTTTTATCAATGCCTATGTGGAAAAAAAAATTCAATTACAAACTACACTTCAAAACTCTATTATGGTTATCTGAGTTGGAGTGGGAAAAAGAACTACTTCAAAACTATCATAAATTCTCTTTAATGACTATATGGGCCCCAAATGTAATTTGGATAGGTGGTAAGAATTATAACATGAGTAATAAGGTATTTAACTATAAAAAAATTCAATCAAATAAAATCATTTGAAGAGAACAATTAACTAAAGATAGTTTAGATATTAACAATCATTGTCACATCTGATAACAAGTTTTCCATCTCAACAAAATAAATAAAGTTTTCCATATTTGTACAAAGTTGTCGATGGTGAGCCTACCTCAAATATGGTGCTATTCAACATTATGAATTTTGTTGCAGTTGTCCTGCTCTGTGACTCTTATTTCACTTGCTCCATCTGCTTCAATCCAGACTCCACCTCTATCACATTGCCAATGTAAAAAACTGTATCTCCTCCTTTTATTTCAAATTAGAATAGTAGAATTTTCTCTTATTTTTCATGGCTCATGCATTACTCTCCTTTTTAAGATTGAAATCTTATTCCATTTTTTCCAGCTTATACATTCATCTCCTTGTCAAGACTAATAGGACTTGCAATGATTGGAAACATGCAAATAGAAAATATTGAAGTGTAACTAGATTGAGCCAACCCCAATCACATCTACAATGATTGAATACTAATCACATATCCAATACTCCAAAGAGGTAATTCAATCCCACATCATTCTCCCACTTAGAGTGTTTTGTGTAATTATGCTTATTTGACTGTATGAATGCATCTAAGGATGGACTGAATATTTGATCATGTTTTGCCTTCGGGTGAATAAAATAGGCTTTTGACTTCACTGAGGACTTCTTGAAATGTTTAGAATCATAATTGGGAATAATAGAGAAGCGTTGCTCAATTTGCAACATTATAAGTATGCCTCTATATTGAAATTGCTAAGTGGCAGAATAAGTGAGTTAATTATGCCTATATAGCAATTCAAAAGGGGAAAACACATACTAGGAAGCCTAAAAATACAGATGACAATATAAAAGAGGGTTCAATTTCAAAATATAACCATTAAAATACAAAGGGTAGAAACATCCCAAAGGGTTCTAGAATGTATGTCACTTTTGACTCTACCTGACGTTATGGTCCCTTAAAGAAACATGTGACTTTTGGGTCTGGATCTATCTAAACAGATGCCTAGGGTTTTTTTAGTTGTTAGAACATTTTTTTAGGTGTTTGATAGAAATTTAGGAAAGAAATAGGATAGTGTGAAGTGGCAGCATAGGTCCTGATTAAGTGCATAAGGTAATTAAAGTAAAATAGGGCCAAAATTGACATAATCAAGTATTCATGACCAAATTTAGGTGACTATATTTGTCCCATTTAGTTTATAAATGAAATTGCTAGAGTAAAGGAAAGATATACCTTAATGTGTAAGACACACTTTATCTTTAAGCTAGTACTTCTATTGTGCAAGGCATCATAGTCTTTCACAAACCCTGCAAAACACACGAAGTAGTAACTTTGTTTTTTTTTAAACTAAAATTTTAAAAAGTTTGAATTTAAAAATTACTTGAACTTGAAATTTGAATGTACTTAGATTTGAAATTTGAAAATACTTAAACTTTTAAAAAAATCAAGGGATGAATACACTTGCATGTGTGAAACCAATGTCGCTTTTGTAATTTTGTTTGGAGAGGATGCTTCCTTGAAGAATTGGTGCTTTCCATGAAGTACTTGGAGAAAGTTGGTTCCTTCGCTGATCCAATGGAGAAATTTTAAGGTGATCAAGCCCCAAATTAAATTTGGAATTCGTAAAAGAAATGACATACATTGAGGGATGTAGAAAACTCAATTTAACTCAACCAGTATTTGTAATCCTAAGACATAAAACATATTAAAATCTAGAGTGGATTCAAAAACATAGTGTTATAAGGCACTAAACTTCTAAGTTTTGAATTGTGCACTTAAATTGAAGCAACCACTATAGATTGTTTTTATATTTAATTGTCACTTTACTCTTCAATACATGATCAAAAGAGAATGGAATACACCTCTACTCCTACCAGATCTATAGATAATAAGTAGTATTGAAATGCATGACATGAATCTATATCAAGCCCCCATTAATAATTGTATAATTTATAACTGTGTGTAGATTCCAGTTGTAAATTTTATTTGAAACTTTGTGAATAAACCTATATCATGTATGCAAAATTATGTGAATTTATACTTTGTTATTGAAATATGAATGTATATGCATGTCATATGCCCCCATAATCTATGTCAATGACTGATTTTTGAACCATTTTAAAAAATTTGAAATTGTATTTTGTGCCAAAACTATTTTTTGCTCATGAAGAGGCTTGTCTCATATATGAAAAGCCCAATAAAATGCCCCCCTTTTGAGGTGAGAGAATTAATCATATAATTCACTCATCTCAAAAGAAAAGTGAACTGTAACATGTGTAGTAAAATGTTATCATTGAATAATGTAGCATATGTGAAAAATATGTTAGCATAGTAAGATTTGTATCATTTTAATTTCATATGTAACACATGATGCAAGGCCTATAGAAATTTAACAATGATGTTCATAGTAATAGAATGTAAAGTCAACAACTTATGTGCTAGTTAATTCATGATATAGATCATGGCAATCATCAAACTTAAAAATCTGAATAAGCACACCGCACAACAAGGACAATGTCATGCAATAAGGCCAAGGGTCACACATAAGGGGCATGTTCAAATATCACACACAATAAATGGGAAAATACCAAAATCAAATGGACACATTCAAATATTGCACATACCAAACAAGATCTCATAGAGATGTTCAAGTAAGTATTGCATGCAAGGGCCAAGGGACATACACAATAGACATGCAAGATGTAATCTATTGTGTACATGTAATAACATCAATATAACATAGAACTAAAAATGTAGTATAACAATTACATATCTTAGCAAATAACATATCCATGTACCCAATGTGAGATATATATGTTCACAAGACATTTGTAAATAATATAACTCAATAGTATAAGAGTTATGGAATAATTAAAATTACACATATTGTAATGTATGGATAATATGCCCCTAGTTTAGCAAGACTATTGGGTAGAGGCAAGTCCAACACATTAACCCATGTGAAATTTGAATGTCTTATATAACACTTATGAATACCAGTGGAATGCATGTGATAAAAAAATAATATGCTATTTACCAATCATGAGATAAACAAGAATATGAAAATGATGTAAACTATAAATCTAATCATCTTCAGGACTTCATTTGGATTTTTTAGAATATTTTGAATGTTTTATAATTTTACAAAAAAAATTATTTTTAAAATTTTGCAACTCAGAATAAGAGAAATCAGTGATAAACAAGGTGTCAAAAGTAGAAGAAAGGAGAGATATCTGAACAATCCATGACATGTGTCAATGTGAAATATGCACTAGAAATGATTGTATGTCTATGTATGAGTAAGATGCCCCCATTGCATATGAATTGTAACTTTGAAAAGTATGCCAGAACAAAAATAGTATGCAAATGATTGATTGTACATCCATGTTTCATCAAACTTATACTTGTCAAAGTATGTAGCATGTATGGGCAACATAACATGGGGAAAGAAAGATTTATATGAATAAACTATGATTTGCATATTAAAACTAAGTGAAATGTGTAAAAATTAGAAATATTCAGGCTCTCTGTGTGCTCTATTTTTTACTTTTGAGTAAAAAATTACATGGACCAAGAACGTCCAATTGAGGTTAGTAATGGCAAACATTCCTGACCCTTATTGGTCATTTCTGACATTAACATAAATGTAATTTTTGTCAATGTATATTATGAAAACAGGCAAATAATTAGCAAAATATGGCATAATTGATCATTGTTTTGAACTATTCAGATATGGAAAGTGTAAAGAAGAGCCAAGAGGCCAAAAATTGAAGAAGAATTAAGGGTTTAAAAGAATTTATCGAATTTGATCACATGTGCAAATAAAAGAATAACATGATACAACAATCAAGAATCTATGTACAAACATATTTTTACTTTTTTTTAATTATTTGAATGATTTTGAATTACTAAATATTTGAAAATACAACAAACTAGACAATGATCCCATCAAAATGAGAATCATAAAAATTTATGATAAGTGGTAAATGAATTATTTTCTATGAACAAAATGTGTTAGATGTGTATGTATCAAAATAAAAATATATATCATGTGCAGTAAGATAACCATCTAGATCATGACTTGTGTAATCTTGTGTAAGAGAAGTAACTTTTAGGAGATGTAGAATGATGTGCAATCGGAAAAGAACTAATATTATATTGTGCCAAATGTTGTGCCTTTTTAGGAATATGTAAATTTTTATGTATCACCAATTTTAAAAGATGATGGTGCTTATTGAGAAATAAACACATTTTTGTGCTCAACTTGTTTTTCGCATCGGTTGCTTTTGAACCCTTTGCACCTTTTTTTGAATTGGTTGAATGAACCTTTTGCCTAGGTGAAACAACTAAAAATGTGATTTGTTAGAGATTATATGTATCATTTAACTATGGATGGATGAGGTGGAGGAGGTACCATAGACTAGAGAGGGTACTCAAATTTTATTCTTGAAATTGTAACAACTTAATTGCAAGAAATGTACTTTAGGCATATGTGTGATGTAGAAGGTACATCACTGAGATTTTTGAACCAAGAATGTCTTAATATCATGTCAAAGACCCTATTTTATGATATAACTCAAAAAGGAGTAGATGTTATAGTAAGGCCCACCTGAAGAGGCAAGACAATGTGTGTCAAAGTAGTTTATTATTTCTAATTAAATATATTGACTCTCTTAGATGTGGCTCGTATATGATGTCACGTGTAACGTAATGAATGAAGTAATGTCATTTTTCATGTATTCTCACTTGATATAATTGTCAGGATTACGGAGCACACAATTGATTACCAAGCAACTAAACATGCGGAATTAACCAGAATGCACAAGTAACTAGAATTCAAAAATAACACAGAATATGAGAGACAATACCCAATTGTATTAATACTCTTCCAGAAGGAAATTTAACAAAGAAGATGCCACAGTCTTCTTCCTTACACACCTCTAGGGCTCACACACCTCTAGGGCATAAACAGTAAATCTCTTCAAGAGCTCACTCTCTCAATCATGGTCCCAACACACAACTCAAACACAGAGTTGGTGTTCACCTCCAACCAGTCAGTATTACTACTGCCAGTACACAAGTACTCAAAGTTCTTAAAGTAGATCTCCCATGAACTTGCAACAACTTGCAACTCAAATGATCTTACTTTGGAAGGATCTACCTTGCCTTCCTCTATTGCTCTCCGACTGAGTACACATCGTACTCCAAGTAGATCCCACCTAATCTTGCTACCTATTGTGTTGTGATCTCCCTGATCTTGCTACCACCTGCAATTCAACTTGGTTTTGCAACACCTGCGAACCTAGATCAAACACACACAAACACCTACAGATCAATGATCTTACTTACCATGTAGATCTCCAAACCTAGCCTTGCACACCTGCTGACTGAGATCATACATACATGAAGAATCCTTCTGATTCTCCAAACCAGCACCCACACTTGGCACTTTGGCACTAGGAGGAACACACCTTGCTCTCTTCACTCTGAAGGAGCTAATTTTGCTCTCTTACTCTCTAGCACACATTACAATACAACCCATGAGTCTATTATATAGATCTCATGCAAACAATAATTAGACATCCAATTACAATAATTAGATCCACAGCTTAAGACTGAAATTAGCCTTCTTACATGCAAACAACCAGTTCATTAACAAACTGTCCATGAAACTCACAGTTCTGAACTGCACAAGCGATCGACGTCGGTCCCTGTCTGCCTGGAGGTGACTGACGTTGGCTGACTCCTGACCGATGTCGGTTGCTTCCTGTCCACCACTGATCGACGTCGGTTGGCCTAACTGACGTCGGTGACTGTGACACTCAACAACCTCCTCCCCTGTTTGCATCAGTGAAGCTTTTAGCTCCACAACCTAACAATAATATCAACTAGCACACTATGAATGAGTTGTTGATTAATATAAGCTCGTGGACATAAATCATGAAAATCAGAATCAACATTCACTATCTCACTAGCATCAAAATTAATCATAGGATGTGGTGAATTAGTTTGAATAATTGTACTATTAATTTTGTCTAATGGATGACCATATGATCCGGGAGGTGGATAAGCATTATACATATGATGCACTACTAAATTATTCTTACTAGTGCTATGATTAATAATTATTTCATTAAAAATCTTCAATTTAACATTTTCATTCTATTGAAGCTTAATTTCCTTTGTATGGGTGTGTAACTCAATAACATTATTGTCATTAAGATCTTAGATAAGGTGCTTAAGCTTGAACATCTGTTATTAGAATGACCATTGCATATATGGAAATCACAATATGCATTATTATCAAAATATTTGTATTAAGGTTTACTTATATGAATTTAAAATGATGGTGACAGAGTAATAAGATTGCATTCAAGTAATTTTACAATAATTTATGAGATAATTGTGGTAATCTAGATAATTTCCTCCTTGGTTGATAAGATAAAAAAATATTGTTAGAAGGCTGAGAAATAACATTAACTATGATCTTTACATCTGCTTTAGTATCAGTTAGCTTAGCTTTGTAAGATGATTTGCTTTGAATCTTTGTTGTGGAAATTGAAGTAGATGTAGGGTATACTTGAGCTTGTTCAAATCAATAAGCTTGATTTATCTTTCTCTTGTTGTGTGAAAAATCTCTTTAAATGATATTAATTAATTAAAAACATAACTCATGCAAAGGTGCAAGCAAAATTTATTTGAAAATATCTTGTAATTCATTATCTGCCAAGGTATTAGCCATTTTAGTATCCATATTTTGACTGTTGACAACCTCTATGATAAAAAAAAGTAAAAGGCCTAGTATGGCTAAGAAACCCCCTATTGAGGAGTCCCCTACTTCTGACTAGGATGCTAGCTATGATGATGCCTTTAACCCTATTTTTCTCAGTCATAATTCTAGTAATAAGGATATGCATGACAATAAATACTTGGGAGAACATAATCCATGTGAGAAGACTGTGTATTTTACTGAACAAGAATGTACTCAAGATATTGAAAATTTTAACGGTAATAAGAGAATTTTCAAACCAATAGAAGATAAAACTTAGGAAAATATTAACTCTTTGATTAATGATGTTGCCTTGATGTTGACCTTCATAAAGAATTCATGAAATGGATAATGAAGGATAATGAGAAACTAAAGGATGTAATTAATCAAATTCAATTACAAATCAGTGAAGGATCCCTTCAAGAAAGTTACCCAACCAAACTTTCAGGGGAGACATCCAAAATTATCAACAATCTAAACAATAAGGTTACTTTGCTAGAGGAAAGGGTGCTTCAATTAGAAGAGGAAAAACTTAAGATTTAGGATGGACTTAAACATCTTGTTTAGATAAGTAAATCATCCATTAAGAATTGTGTTAAAAACATCAGTCTACTTAAGGAAGCTATCCAGACCAAGAAAGATGAATAAGTGTGATCAAGAACTAGTAAAAGGCTAAAAAGTCAAGACAAAGGAAAGAAAAATGAGAAGGGGATAATAGAATTAGACAAAATAGAGAAGCTTATGAACATCATGGATGAAAAGTGGGAAGTGGCCAAAACTCTCATAGGTGAACAATAATTTTTTTGCTATTCATATGCTACAAATGGTTTGTTAGTTATTGATCAACAACATATGGCTTATTTTTCGTATTGTGGCTTTTGCTTAACCTAGCTATTTCTGACTTGGTTTATTTTTGCATGTCTCTTAATATGTTTTTTGTATAAGGGTAGGACCCCTTTCAAAACCCTCCTTTTACCTTTTATCAAAAAATAAGGTCTTAGTCATTTTGACAAGCATGGTCTTGTAACAAAGTATATAATCACTAATAGGTTAATTAGTTCCTTACTTAAGCTTAATAATTTATGAGTAAGAAAATTTTTAATCAATATTAATGTTGACACTTGGGTTCACATCCTTTAGTAGATGTTCAACTCTCCTCATCCAAGTGGCATAATGGAGTCATCTCTCTTGTTATGGGTGACAATTTCGTTGAGATGAATCTCTAGATAAAGGGCTAGCTCCCCTTGATGCACCTTTAAAGCTCTCTCTAACCTATCAATTGTGTATGAAAAGGGTTAAGGAAAACAACTAAGAAACCAAGCAATGATGCACCAATGTATAATGTCCTTCCAATTGACTGAAACCACTACTTAAAGACAAACAAGGTGTTTCTCACACAAGACTCACAACTCAAGATTCATTACTACACTAATGTTTCATATGCTATATTCAAGAAGGTATATGATTCTTAAGAAGGGAATGAATGATTCCAAAGAGGGATACAATCATGGACCACTTCTATGATATCTCTACACTTAGAAAATATTACTAGCAAAGACTTGCAACAATCTCCTTTCTACAAATTGGTAGACCATCAAGAATACAAGCTAGAAACGATAATCTTTCACTAGATTGGACTAACAAGATTCAAGTTATTACTCGATATTACAACATATGAGTGGCAACAACACTTGTATATTTCTTCAAGAGTTGTTTAAGTACAAATTTGGCCAGAGTTTTCCCTATAACTAGCTGGAGGCTTTTTAAAAGAGTCGAAAGAATGCATATATATAGCTTTTGAGAGAGGAATCAAATAAAAGAAGTCCAAAGGTCACTTAGACATGCATCACCTTGAGAATATTATTTACAATTGCATGTGAAAGAGGAGTGAGGTGAGTCATGCCATGTCAGGAGGTCTAATTTTACAAAACAAGTCATGAGAATGTTGAAAAGTGGCATAAAACCTTCATAATTGGCATAAAAAACTGCCTCCATCAAAGACCATCTGTGAACATTTAAAACTAAAAGTAGGAGAGTTGACACATAGAACTACTCGATGGAAATGAAACTCATTAAGATAACTAGAGAATTTTTTTCCTAATTTCCAATCATCCTTTAGACACCTATGTTTGTCAATTTCATGGAAGCTCTTTGATTTGGTCAGCTACCAGTAATAACTCAAACCATTGACCTATCCACTTTTTGCTTGCTTTGTCTGTACACTAGATGCTTGAGATTCTACCATTTATTACCTATAAATTTACCCTTAGGTTCCCACCAATCCTTTTTTGACTCCAACAACTAGTTTCTGTAGTTTGAAATTGACATTTATGGGGCCATTACCTTCCTTATTCATTTAACACATTTTCTTCGAACTTAAGTTTCTTTCAAACTTTTGCCAAGTGCTCTTTAACTTTGGAAAGTGCCCTCTGAATCATGGAAAGTGCCCTTGGCTTTCTTAAAAACACCCTTCCCAAAAGGAAAAAAATACCCTTTGAGGAAATTAAAAAGGACCATCGACTTTTTAAAATGGACCTTCAGAATTCTTACAAATGAATCCTCTGAAAGGAAAATTGTCCCTTCAGATTTTTTGTAAAATGCCCTTTCAAAAGGAATATATCATTTAGAAACTTTGTAAAGGACCATTTGGAAAGATTGGAGAACCATTCATAAAATTTGCAAATGACCCCTTCAAAAAGATTGAAGTGGACCATTTCCTGTACAAGCACCTTTTCAGGAAATTGTTTCAGACAAAATGTCTGAAGCAATCCCTTCGAAAAGATTGCGCGGCCAATTTTCTTGAAAGAAATCTAACCCTTAGCTTGAAAAGATATCCTTTTGGGAAATTATTTTAGATAAAATGTCCAAGACAATTCCTGACACTTGAACACAAATCTTGAAATAAATCTCAAGAATTAACACTTGTACTTTTGCCATGGGTTTTGTATGAAACACCTCCTTCGAAGGAATTCTGCATATTGGACCTAGCCAAAAGGCATAGACTTAGATGGCTGAGCTTGAATGACTAAGCCCATTAATGTTTTTAAATCAATTATTTGAACATGAACAAATCTGCTTGTGCTTCAGAGAAGGACCTCAGACTTAGCACACAATAACCTTGAACCAGGATGAACAAACCCACATGATTAGCTTCCTTTGTAACTGCTATGTGTGTAAGATCTGGCAGTGTGAAAATGCTCTTTAAACCCTAGTCAGACCTCTTAGAATGACTCAAATCAAAGTAAAAGGGACCTAGAGACTAACTTATCAAAGCTAATATCATTCATATTACGTTGAAGAAACTTGAGCTCACACTAAGACATGATATTTACCCCTAAAAAATCTAAAGTCCAAGTTTTCATATAGGGGTGCCAAATTTTGACTTGCAGGGTCAAGATTTGGTCAATAAATTGGTGACTCACAGGGGTAGTATGCCTGTTATACTAACAAGGCCAGTAGCCTTATCAGTCTATTGGGCTTATGGAGTCATCTAAGGATTGAAATAAATAATAAACCTTGACCATGATTCAGAACTTGATCAACAAGACAACTAGTTACAACTTCAAAACACACAAGGGAAAGAACAAACACACACGAAGACCAAAGCAAACACACCTGTGATACTAAGCACTTAGGATAACCAAACATAGTAGAAAGAAAACTAATTATGTATAGCTAACCATGTATGTTTACCCCCGTCTTGGATCAAATGGGGAAATTGAAAATCCTCTCACTTCATGGCATGAACAATTGGATGAGTCAAGAAGCCTTTTGTATCTTATCATTGATACCTCCATGCTTCTCACAAAGTCTACCAACCTTATTGGCATGATGCTCATTAAGAACCAAGAAAATCCAAATAATCTAACCAAGGAAATGAACTCTTCTTGTACATGATCACTTGCTTCATGTTGTTGCCCATTCACTTTCTCATGATCAAATCCCATCATCTCTATAAGCATGATTTCAAAAGGATTGAATTCATGTTCATTCAAAAATTTAGGCCAATATGATCTTTCTACATCCTTCAAAATTTGATGAGTTCCTTCTAGAGGGTCATATCCCCTCTTGATGACTTCAAATATATCATTCTTAAATTCACAATCCTCTTGAAAGATTAAACATGAAAGCTTGATTTTCCTTTACATACTTACTTGAGTTCCAATGCCACATTCTCCATCTTTGACCAACTAATAGCTTCCTTGAAGAGGAGTATAGCATGCTCCAATGACTTCAAACAAGTCATCCAAAGTCTGATCCAGAACCTCTCCTAGTCCATCCATAGTATCTTGTAAAGTAAGAAAAGAATCAATGATCATTTCCTCCTCATCAAGTATGGAGGTAAAAGCTTATGAATTGTCTTTTTGTTCACCAAGGGGGGTACCTATGGTGATTTCCTCCTCATCTACACTCATGAAGTCTCTTTGGTCGGTCATGAATTGAGCATATTCTTCTTCACTTGCCTTTCTCAAGATAGGTTCCTCAACACAAGGAAAACATTCTTCATCAACCAAGTAAGGGAATTCAACACAAGGACTCTCAAAATCAGATGGGGAGTAGAATGTAAGGGGTTCTTTCGAAAGCTCATGATAAAGAGGGGGGAAAACCTTGGGCCAAAATCACTTGATTCTTTTCCTTCCACTTGACCAACACTTCATCAACATCAAACTTAACTTGAGGACTCTCTTGATGAAAGGTAGATGGGGTGTGTTTAGGCATAGGATCTTCATTTAGGTCTAAACCTTCCATCTCACCTTGACTAAATAGCCTCATCTTTGCCTCTAATTCCTCTATTTATTTTGGCTAGATTCTCTTGGAAGAGTCTTTCTTGGAGCTCATAGGAATCATCATAGAGATGGGGAGTACATGAAGGCTGTCATGGAGTACAAGAAGCTTCATGAGGAAGGGTGGAAGGGACTTGAGAAGGACTAGCTTCATTTTGAACTTCACACTCTTGAACAATACTCTTCTCTTCTTTCTTGCCCCATGATTTCACTATTTCACTCCAGCTCATGATCTTATGATTGGGACTCTCTTCTTAAGGAAAGTTAGGAGAGGTTTGTATAGGATCAAGATCCTCTTCAATTTCATATTCTTTGACAAAAAAATTCTCCTCTTGATGATAGGCAACAACTTTATTCACTTTCTCAAGATATTGAGCTAGTTCATGATAGACATTTCTCCAACTTGTAATCTTGACATCATGTTGAGGGGCTTGAGAAGGTTGAGGAAGACAAGGAAGAGTTTGCACATGCACATGAGGAGTTGCTTGAGGATGGATGTGTTGGTTTTCAAAGAAAATATAATGACCTTCTTCAAAAGAGGGCTCACAATCTAAGGAATTAAAATAGTTAGTCTCTATAGAAGGTTGTTCTAATATCCTTTGGTATTGGATTGCTAAGTGTAAAGGATTAACAACATGAGTAGTTAGTTTTGGTATTAGAGAAAATGCATTATATGGGCTAGAAGGTTGACTCACTTTATTTTGGTGAGCAAGTGTTATTTGATAGAAGGGATTATATGTACAAGAGGAGGGTTTATTTTGTATGGTAGAAGGTTGTCTTGGGATGGAAAAAGGCATAGAAGGCTGATTGCCTTGAGTGGGTTGACTCCTCCATCTTACTAGTTTCTCCTTCATGGATTGCATGGCTTGAGCTTGTCTAAACAAACACTCTTCTTTGTACATTAGCTCTTACTTATATATAATTTTCTCATTCAACCTATCTATCTCTAATATTTGATTCTCAAACTCCAACATTATCTCCCTAACACTCTTAGATTGACTAAGATAAGGACAATTAAGAGAGATGCTTGAGGTGATTCCATGAACAACATGAGATTGATCAAAATTATACGAAGGAACATAAAGACCATACTGATCAAAAATGGGATTATACATACCAAATATGATTTTTTGATGCACTAGGGCTACTTGACCAGCTGATTCAACTTGGAGTCATAATTGGTGTTGACTGAAATACCTCAAAAGGATTGATTGGTTAAAGAACACACCAAGAATTCTTCACCTCATTAGACAAATAGTCTCACCAGGCATGCCAAAAATTGTTGACACTTGGATTCACACCCTTGAGGAGATGCTCAACTCTCCTCATCTAAGTGGCATAATGGAGTCATCTCTCTTGTTGTGGGTGATAATTTCATTGACATAAATTTATAGATAAGGGGCCAGCTCCCCTTGATGCACCTTTAAATCTCTCTTTAACCTATAAATTATGTATGAAAAGGGTTAAGGAAAATAATTAAGAAACCAAGTGGTGATGCACTAATGTATAATGTCCTCCCAAGTGATGAAAACCACTACTTAAAGACAAACAAGATGTTTTTCACACAAGACTCACAACTCAAGATTCATTACTACACCAATGTTTTATATGCTAGATTCAAGAAGGTATATGATTCTTAAGAAGGGAATGAATTATTTGAAAGAGGGATACAATCATGGACCACTTCTAGGATATCTCTACACTTAGAAAATAATACTAGCAAAGACCTGCAATAATCTCCTTTCTGCAAATTGGTAGACCATCAAGAGTACAAGCTAGAAAAGACAATCTTTCACTAGACTAAACTAACAAGATTCAAGTCATTACTCAATATTATAGCATATGAGTGGCAACTGTAGACATCCAATTCCTAACACCATTTGTGTTGAAATTGTCAATCTTACTCGAATTGCACTCAAATGTATATTTTAGGTCAAAATCCATAAAACATGCTAAATGTTTTGAACTTGTCATTTACAAGTGCCATTTATAGGTCAGTGAACTTTGATCAATTCATTTTGATTCAAAATGATGATTTCACCTTTTGTGCTTTGGATCACTCTTTTCTCCTAAAAATCATTGGTACACGCCATATACCTTTGTTATTTTGTGTTAGAAACATCATAAATGGAAATACCATTCTAGCGCATCTAACGTCACCTTTTAATTCTTCCTGAGTCAAATTACAACTCAGTAATATGACTTTTTGATCATTTTGATTAATTGAGGATCAATTTTCAAATAATTGCACAAATATTGATTAACCTTGTTTAAGGCTAATTAATCCAAATCAAGAGCTTAAGTGGATTTTCCATGAGAGTTGTTGAATATTTATTTTTGAAAATTGATTCCTATTATCTGCATCATCAGGTGACCTCATTTCTTGGGAAGACATCCCTAGGCCATAAATGCCACAAATATTAGGATTATGGGTCATCCATGCCTAGTTAATACCTCTCATGCCTCTTCAATGTCCCTTCTTCCAAGGTCATGATGAAGATAATTATAGATTTAATTATAAATATTCAGATTATCCATGCCCACACATCTCAATCTTGAGATGGATGGTCATGGTTGATCCTGACCAATCTCAAAAAATTATAAATAGAGAGGCCATGGACATGAATTTTAAGGCTTGAATATTGCAAAGTTATAATGTTAAATTATATTCATAAGGCTTTACATTTGATCATAGATTTTGCTTGCAAAAGCTTCATTGATAGGCTAGTTTAGTGATTTGGAATCAAGAGCCTAGGTTTTATGGAGTGTTCTCGAGGCATTGGAGGAGATTACCACCATTTTTGACAAAGACAAGGATGCTTGATCAAGGAGAGCATGATTTTGAGTCACATAGGTATGGTGAATCCATTTGGGAAGGTAATATGGTGTTACTTTCTTTCATTTGTTTCTTGATATCTTTTGTAATTCCCATAGGAATAGATAGGCTTGGTTAGTTAGTTTTTTATGCATGTTTCACTATTTATGGACTAATGCTTGACTAACTTGCTTTGTAATCCTCTCTATCACAACAACACTTGTATATTTCTTCAAGAGTTCTTCAAGTAGAAATCTGGCCAAATTTTTCTTAATAACTAGCTGGAGGCTCTTTAAAAGAGCCAAAAGAATGCATATATATAGCTTTTGAGAGAGGAATCAAATAAAGGAAGTCCAAAGGTCACTCAAACATGTCCACCTTTTGATTGATTTATCTATACATCAGATACTCAGGATTCTACCATTTATTACCTCCATGTTTTCCCTTAGGTTCCTACCAAGCCTTTTTTGACTCCAATGGCTAGTTTTCATAGTTTGAAGTTGATGTTTATGGGGCCATCACCTTCCTTATTCATTTGAAACATTTTCCTCAGACTTAAGTTTCTTTCAAACTTTTTCCAAGTGCTCTTTAACTATGGAAAGTGCCCTCCGAATCATGGAAATTACCATTGGGATTTCCTAAAAACACCATTCCCAAAAGGAAAAAAATACCCTTTAGGGAAATTGAAAAGTACCATCGGCTTTCTGAAATAGACCTTCAAAATTATCGTAAAAGAATTTGATCTACTAGTGTATTGAATGCTTTGATTGAGTGAACTGGTAAATCATATAATCAATGCAAAAAATAATATTTTCAGCATCTTGGAAATAACTTGGTTAGCAATTTGTCATTGAAAGTATAATCCAAATATGATGCATGAAAAAATTTGAGATGTTGTTTTGTATCTCCTTTACCTTCATATAGTGGAAGTTTATGAGCTAAAAATCCTATAGGTAAAAGATATAATGCAATACTAGGTGCTAATAGATTTTGAAGCATATCTTAGGAATCCATTGATTGGCTAGCTTCTGGTATAACTTTATTTAATTGTGGCACCTTAGCATGTAAAAATGTAATAGCCTACTCAAAGAATTATGCAAAATTCAAGGTATGTGATGTACGACACGTAGCTATCAAATGCCCTATGCGAGTCACTTGGTTAAGCAAAAGCATAGAAATATATTGTGAACCTTATGTTGCCCCCAAGTTTAATGGTATGGATGTAATAACACTATCAATAGTATGATTAGTAACACCTATGGTAGGGTTAACTAGAAGTTGATAAACATAATCATTTGATTCTTTAGATATATTATCATGGTCATTTTTATTTTGTTCTTATTGGAAGACAAATAGTAAAGAGTCAATTTCACCAGGATGAGTGTCAAAATATTAACCAAATGCTTTTGCATCAATAGGATCAAAACTATGATTACCATATGCATGAGTCTTCTCACTTTATATGGGCACATGATGTAAAGTAAGCAATATAACATTTGAAATATATGAATGCTCTTGTTCCCATGCCATACTTAAAAAATCTCTTCATTAATGGTACTTGCATCTTAACATGTGATTATTGAACAACTGGAAGCATGAAATGTTCATCCAATATAACCATATATTTTTAGAAATGCAAAGGAATATAAAACTTGAAATGTAAAAAATTCTAAAAGAAGGAAAAAATTATGTATGGAGATTAGTAAATTCCTATGAAATACAAGGTAAAAATAAGATGTTTTTAATTTCAGATATCATATCTAAGATCAAAATAAATTAATTTAAGTGTCAACAATTATATATAAGGTGGAAATTAAGTTATTTTAGTGTGAGATTTAGATTTAATGTTGAAAGAAAATTCTTTTAGTGTCGAATGTTCAAGAATTTATATAAACCCCAAGATAAAAAAATTAAACCCTAGAAGGTTTGAACCTTAAAAGAAACTTAAGGTTTGTAAATGTTCAACAATAAACAGATTCACCAATATGTTTTACAATAATTTGGATTAAAAAGTGAACTAACCCTAATTCTAATAAATTGAATAAAATAAATCATAATGTTGGAAGTAGACTTTTAATAAGTAGAATATAAGTAAAAGACTAAATTTGACAAAATGAAAATTATTGAAAGGAGGATTACTATGAAATAAATAAAAAATAGTTTTTTATTATGTTTGACTGACATATGGATAAAATAGGTTATCAATAATTATGATTGCAAGTACCCAAATATTATGATTGAAGGTGAAAAAGGTCAGGAACAACACATTGGGATTAGGACCAACTGCCACTTCTAACCTAAACTGAAAAGTCTTGATTTTTTTAGAAAAATAAGAACTTAGGTAAAAATCACTTTTAATAATATGAATTAGGTATGTATGTAATGATTTGACCTTCAAAAGTGTGTAAAAGACTTTCAAACATATTTTGAAAGGTTGAAACCCTAATAGGGATTACAATGATTGAAAACTTAATAATAGAAAAAGGTGGAGTGTAACTGGGTTGAACTGACCCCAATCACCCCCATAATGACTGAATATTGCCTATTTATGCAATACTTTGAAGAGGGAATTTAAGCCCACATAGTTTTCCCACTAAGTATGATTTGTACAATTATGTTCCTTTGACTATATGAATGCATATAAGGATGGATTGAATACTTGATCATGATTTTATTTGGGTTGAATAAAAAAGATTTTGACTTGGTTAAGGACTACTTAAAACATTTAGAATAATAATTGTGAATAATAGGGAAGTTTTGCTCAATGTGCATCAGTGTAAGTATATATTTATATTTAAATTGACAAGTGGTAGAATAAGTGACTTAAGTGTCCATTTATAGCAATCCAAAAGGGGAAAACATATGATAGAAAGCCTAAAAATACAAATGAAAAGGTAAGAGAGGGTTCAATTTCAAAATCTGGCCATTAGAAGACCAAGGGCAAAAACTTCCCATAGGGATCCAAAATGTCTACAACTTTTGACCCCTAATGGACGCTTTTATCCTTAAAGGTAACATGTAGATTTTGTGTTTGGATCTATTTGAACATATGATTAGGGGTGTTTTTAGTTATTATAACATACTTTGTAGGTGTCAAATAGAAATTTAGGGAATAAATAGGTCTATGCAAGTGTTTAGGATAACATGAAGTGGGAAAATAGGTTTTGATTAAGTGCACAAGGTAATTAAAGTAAAATAGGGCCAAATCTGACACAATCAAGTATTCATAACCATATTTAGGTTAATACATGTATTAATTAGTTGAAGGCTTACACGAGGATCTTAATTATAATAAAATCCCTAGATGCACTATCAATCTAGATTTTCACTAGGTTTAATAAACCTATACCAATAATAATATATATGTAAATATATTTAAAATGGTATAATAATTATCGTTTTACATTATTTTTTATTATATGAACCCAATAAGCATATTTTTAAAAATAAATCAAGGTGGAAAAGATATAAAATTCATTAGTAATTCTAATTATGAGTTGCTAGATATAATAATAAGCTATTTTTGGAAAACACTATAAAGAAGGTAACTTAGATTTTGAGATTTTACTAGTATGAGATCAGGTAAAATTGTATAAAAAAGCATTATAAAAAGTTTGTAATAATTTAGGATTAGGAAAAAAAATTTAACTATGTTTGGATAGGTTATACTCCCTGGGTAGCACTATAGGTCAGTCATGTTTGTTTACTATGGACTAATCTGCATTGACTATGCCAAAAATATGATTATTTTAACACCAACATTGATATTCACTGAGACTTTTGATACAATACCACATGTAAAATATCACATGGATATAATTATAATACAATACCTTAGTTCCTACACAAAAAATAAATTGATATCAAATAAGAGGTGTCAAGTAAAAGGGATCAAGTTGAACAAATATTGGTCAATCCTTGTTGACTAATTAAACACTACATTACATTTCCAATACTTCGAACATGGATCAAACTTGAATCTAGTTCTCCCACTAATGTGTATGTGTGAAATTTTGAAATTCAAGTCTATATACTATTTCTAATTTTACCCTTGGCATAAGCATGCAAATATTGATTTAAAATTTGTAACTTTTAATTCAGATTCAATAAATGTTAGGAAAGGGGGTGGAGGTAAATCCAAGAACAAACACACCTGTTCTAATTCCACCCGTTAGGATCTTGCTCCTCAGAAAGAGCACAGTATGATTACCAAATATAAGCAATTGAATATGCGGAAATAACCAGAAACACAAGTAACTAGAATTCACCAATAGCACAGAATATGAGAGACAATACACTATCTTGTATTAACACTATACAGAAAAGAATACATCAAAGAGCTGCCACACTCTTTCACCTTACAGAGATTTGCCACACCTCAAGTGTATAGTAATTCTTCTCACACACACTCTCCTACACAAAAAACGGTCCCAACAACCAACTCACACACAGAATTGGTGTTCACCTCACCAACCAGTCAGTAATAACCTTGCCGGTACACCAAGCACTCTATAGCACTTCAAGCTGATCTCTCATGAACCTGCAACCTGCAATTCAAAGACCAAACTTACATGTAGATCCCCAATGAGCTTGCAACACCCTGCAACTCACAGATCTTACAACTAGAAGGAACTCTTCCTTTCTATCTCATGCCTTAAACAATACATGCCAATGGGTCTATAAATAGATCCCTAACTCAAACAATAACTTAGACTCTTAATTTAGACAATTATCCTCGCAGCCCAAGACTCTGGCTGGTCTTAACATGCAAACTCATCGTTCACTTAACTAACTGTCCGTGAAACGAGCAGTTCTGGAACACACAGGCGACCGACGTCGGTCCCTGCTTGTCTGGTTTTGCCGACGTCGGCCGACTTCCTGCCGTCGCCGGTGGCCTTCTGCACTGGTATCTGCCGACATCGGTCCTGCTGCCGACGCCGGTTCCTGTAGAACTCAGCAACCATCTGTTCCTCAGTTTGCAAAGGTTGAAGCTTTTAGCTCCACAACCTAACAATCTCCCACTTGGAGATAAACAGCTGCAACCTGTACCTGTACCTGTACACCGTCTAGTTTGTTCCTTTGGCTTTGTATCCCTCCTCAAGATCACTCTTGAAGACCAACCACCACAAAATTCGTGGTGCAAAATCTGTCATCCAAATTACCTGCCACATCCGCATCTACAACCATGTAGAAAAAGAACTTGACCCTGCATAGCATGTGCACCTGCTGTTGGTCCCACTGAACTGCCCTTCAGTATTACTCTCCCGGATTGACTCCAAACTTGTGATAACTCCCACTGCTTGGGAAAACTCAGGTTTAGTACATATCATGCACTCAACCTCATTATGTGAATCAAGACACCTGTTCTATGAATTGTCTTACCATCGGTGTGCTAACCGGCTTCACACAATCATCCTAAAACAAAGTCAACATGACCTCCATGTCTCTAGATCACACTCATGCCAAAGAATCTTGCTGCTCCCAGATTCTCCATGACATACACCTGAACTAGCTTTACCTTTAGTTCAGCAATACCTATATATGTAACCCTGCAACAAGCACATCATACAGAAAATAGGATAATGTAGCTAATATTATCCAACCTGGTAAAGAGAAACACAATGATCAAACCTCCATTGCCCTGCAGCTAATACAAGATCATATACCCTGATCTTCCATCTCACGTATCCATTTCCGCTCTTCTTCATCCTTAACATCCATTCGTCTCTCAGTGCTTACTTCTAGCTGGCAACTCTACCCAAAACACCTGTTTGGTTCTCCTCCAAGGAATCACATCCTCATCCATGCCAAGCTCTCACTGTTTCCTGGATCTACCTGTTCTGCTTCTTCAACAACTTCCTGGTCCTATACCATAAGTGAGCAACAAGTAGTGTAAAGAAGGGAAATGACGAATTTAAGAACTTACTTACACCTTCAGTCCTCCATATGGGCGCTTGAGACTCCATGACAACTCGCTGTCCACCCAAAATTCGTCTCAGTAACCGATGCCGGTCACATCTCAGTCTACAGCTGACCGATGTCGGTTCCCTGTGACTGCCTCCCTGCCGACGTCGATTTCCCCTGGCCGACGCCGGTCTCTGTCTGCCCTGAGTCACCGACGTCGGGCTGCACATAGCTGACGTCGGTCCCTGTCTGGACACCGACGCTGATTTTCCTGCCGACGTCGGTCTCTATGTTTTTCTTGTGAGACCTGAATTTTTCTCGCGAGCTCTTTTTGGATCAAAACCTTGTCTAAATCACCCTTGCTCTGTTCAGAATTCCTCTGCACCTTATGCTGAACTCTGTCCGTCACTTTCTCCTTGAAAACCAAGGCTTTTTCGTTCTTGTCACTAACATCGTATTTCTCAAGAAACCTTACCTTCTTCTTCTGCATACAGAAACCACGATCCATGCCTTCCAAATCCGAAAGCATATTCTTTGACTCAAGAACCAGCATCTCCTTCTTATCTATGTGACCAAGCCTATCAAGCCACATCTCCGAATCTACAGCTGAAGTAGATAACCCAGAAAGAGAATCAGTAAAACAAGTAGATAGATAAAGCGTACCTACTTTCTTACCTCTAGCTACAACAAGTGTACCCTTGGTAACCTTCCAAGAGTCCGCTGTGAGAGTTACTGTGCAACCCTCTTCACCCAAACTTCTAACAGAAATCAGATTCCGCTTCAGAACTGGGACATGCATGACCTCCTTTAACACCCATGTGTCACCTGTCTGCAATTTCAGCTTCACTTTGCCTTTGCCAACAATCTGACAAGGCTTACCATCCCCTACACAAATTTCTCCAAAGTCTCCCTGGACATACTCATGAAAAAATTCCCTATGTGGGGATGCATGAAAAGAGGCACCAGAATCTAATACCCAAGATTCTACTTTATCCAAAGAACATACCAGAGCATCCTGTGCAACGTAACCCGCAACATCTGCTTCTTCTCCATGTCCTTCATGATGATCTTCACCCGATCTGCAATCTCTCTTTAAGTGCCCTTGCTTTCCACATTTCCAGTAGGTTATTCTGCCATACCTGGACTTGGATCTTTTGCCTATCTTCGACCTTGATCTCCCACGCTCTGTCTTCTCTCTTGGTCTTCCTCTTCCTTCAACACTCAAAGCATCTCTAGATGATTCACCTGTGCTTTTCCTGCGTATCTCTTCATTTAAGATCACACTCACAACATCATCCACTTTTAAGACTTTTGAAGGAGACACAGTATTAGAAACTGCCATTACCAAACCTTCCCAACTTTCAGGTAATGAACACAAGATTAAGAGAGCTCTAAGTTCATCATCAAATACAATATTGACTGAACTTAACTGGTTTACCAAACCATGGAAATCACTAAGATGGCTATGAACAGATCCACCTTCCAACATTTGCAAATTAAATAAACGCTTCATAAGAAATACCTTATTAGAAGCCGAAGGTTTTTCATACAAATTTGCCAAAGATTTCATCAACTCCACCGTTGTCTTACACTGTGATAAGCTGGAAATCACAGATGAATCAAGACTCAATCTAACAGATCCCAGAGCCTTCCGATCAAGAACCTCCCATTCTTCATCTTTCATATCCAAGGGTTTGCTAGCAACCCCACCCAACGGTAAGTAC
This sequence comes from Torreya grandis, assembly GCA_037957365.1. Taxonomy (NCBI): domain Eukaryota; kingdom Viridiplantae; phylum Streptophyta; class Pinopsida; order Cupressales; family Taxaceae; genus Torreya; species Torreya grandis. The sequence goes on along the minus strand of JARHVA010000501.1, from coordinate 3,975,780 downwards.
AAATCTTTCTGATACAGATAGTCCTCAATCTGCATCCTCCATAATTGGTAGTTCTTGCCATTAAACTTTTCCATTCGTAGTTGACTATTTTCTGCCATTGCTCAACTCCCACTCAAACAGAAACCCTGTGAGTAACCTGTAATCAAAACACACTAACCAGATCTACACCAATCTGTTAGTATCCCAACCAAAAGCTCTGATACCACTTGTTAGGAAAGGGGGTGGAGGTAAATCCAAGAACAAACACACCTGTTCTAATTCCACCCGTTAGGATCTTGCTCCTCAGAAAGAGCACAGTATGATTACCAAATATAAGCAATTGAATATGCGGAAATAACCAGAAACACAAGTAACTAGAATTCACCAATAGCACAGAATATGAGAGACAATACACTATCTTGTATTAACACTATATAGAAAAGAATACATCAAAGAGCCGCCACACTCTTTCACCTTACAGAGATTCGCCACACCTCAAGTGTACAGTAATTCTTCTCACACACACTCTCCTACACAAAAAACGGTCCCAACAACCAACTCACACACAGAATTGGTGTTCACCTCACCAACCAGTCAGTAATAACCCTGCCGGTACACCAAGCACTCTATAGCACTTCAAGCTGATCTCTCATGAACCTGCAACCTGCAATTCAAAGACCAAACTTACATGTAGATCCCCAATGAGCTTGCAACACCCTGCAACTCACAGATCTTACAACTAGAAGGAACTCTTCCTTTCTATCTCATGCCTTAAACAATACATGCCAATGGGTCTATAAA